>VZSZ01010719.1:498039-609926 GCA_013398815.1 Ibidorhyncha struthersii | reverse complement strand
CTCTTGCAGGAGGGCCCCATAAAATGAATGATTCTGGATCTCACGCTCCTGAGGAGGTCTTGGTTACTCCAGCAGTTGCCGCTTGTAGTGGGAGCAACTGTAGGGGACTGAGGGAGGGAAGGGTGGTTTGGCAGGCTTTGCTGTATCGTCGCCCCTGTGTTAGAGCAGGAAGAAGCAGGACCCTGCTCTCCCCTGCAATCTATATTTTTGCATAGATGTTAAATTTAAAAGAAACCAAAAAACAGAGAGTGGATAAACCCTGAGGCTGAGATTGAATCGAATGCATCCGCTTGAAATCCTGCACAACTGCTGGTGATGGGAGGCTCCCGATTCCTCCCAGCTCAGACTTCCCTGTGAGCACCCATGTCAGTATGTTTATGGGGTGGCAAAACCCAAGATAGTTCCGCCTGTGCTCCACATGCACCAGGGCCAAAACCCTCTGCTCCCTCCTGGAGTAGCTGGTGGCAACCCCTCCACCAAGTCCTGCAGCTCAGCAGCCAGTGCAGCCGCCTCTCCATCCATGTCAGAAAGCTGAACTCCCCCACTTCTCCTTGGGAGAGGGAGGTTGTTCCCTGAACTATCTCCCGTCTCTTGTTATCTTGCTTTCCTTGTCAGCCAGTGAACTGTGAAGCGGCAGCAGAGAGAAAAATGAACTCTGACCTCATTTTTTCCCCCTACAATTAGCCAGAACTGTGCCTTTTATTTTTATTTTTTTTTTCCTCCCCACTTTTTAAATGATTAATAAGACAATTTGGTCCTTAGCTTCTGCAGTGAGGCGAGTGTGCTGACAAAGCACTGCGAAGCCTCTTCCAGGTCACCCGGCAGCAGGCCATGTCTTTATGAAAACATAAAAATTGGAGGGACTTATTTGAGGAATTTGGAGACTGAGACACAGGAATTTTGCCCTTCAGACCCTGGCAACTGCATGTCTGCAGTGGTCTCTGAGCCACAGCGACTGCCATGAAAAGGAGTAGCTGTTCAACAGCAACCTGCAAGCTCTGAAAAACAGAAGTTTTTTCTTCTCTTGTTATGTTTCTTTTAAATATGCAGCCGCTGCCCTTCACCTTCTCTATGTGGTGACGGCCTCAGGGTGTGCAGCAAGCTGGATCCAGTGGCAAAACACAGATCTGTAAACGCCCGTGGTGGTAATGCACAGGAGGATCCTCACTCCCACTCACCTTGCACCTGAGCATCGCTCTTTCGCATGTGTTCATCCCTCTCCTGAGTTTCCTAAGCTCCTGCTGTAGTGAGGAGAAGGGAATTAAGGCCAGGTGGATTCTCTTCTCTTAGGTTGTCCCTCCTGTGTCTGTTCCTGCTTCATGCCACATGGAGACAGAAGGCCCTCTGTGCTCCCAGGCTTTGCCGGGGTAGGAAGGACTCGCACCACAGGGATGCTCCTGCAGTGGCCAACCAGAGGTGGACAGGCAGGGAAAGGACTGGGGCAGCTGTAAATGGACAAAGCACCAGAGAAGAGTACTGGTGGGAACAATCCTGCATCGGCCTCTAGTTGATTGCTTAACGGCTTGCTCGGCTGTCTCCACTAACGGCAGGCAGTGCCTGCCCTCCTGTCCCATCAATTAGAAAGCATCGCTTCAGGAGCTGCTTTTCACACTGCTCCCAGCAGACCCCTCTGTATTGCTGGGCCTTGAGAAAGCCAACGCCAGGCCAATGCATCCAATACACTTAAGACATTTTAAAAGCAGATGAGTGCACAAGTGGCATTTGCCAAACTGCAGGCTGCTGCTGGAAGGGTAGCAAGATTTTGGCCTTTTTGAAAACATCCTCAGCACGTTAGAGAAACAATCTGCTCTTAGCTATTGTTGTGGAGTGGTCTGTAGAGTAAATGATGTGATTCTTCCCATATCGTGATGTCCTTGTGTGCTGGCCATGGATCATGGGCGGGAGGAAGAGGGCATGGTCTTGGCTAAGAGACAGCAGTGGCACTGCTGGGGGGAGTTGCTGAGCAGAGGAGAAGCCAGCAGGTGAGCATGGAGTCTCCTCCAGAGCCATGAACGCAACATCAAACCTTTTATTATGCCTCTTGATACCATCCATATGGTTAAATGGATTTCAAGGCTGCAGCCTTTCTACCCTCTGACCAGCTCCGAGGTGGAGTGTTTCCCTGCACTTTCCAGGAGGCCTCCCCAGCTCTTTCAATCTTTCTCAGAAGAGCTGTTATCTGTCCAGATGTTCACGAGGGGGAGGACTCCAAGGGGAGCCTTCTTCATTACCTCCAACAAACTCTCCCTTTTCTCTAGCAGATGCTTCCCACTCCTCCCACTGTGCAGCTGGGGCAGGGAGAAGGAGATGTCAAAATTCATGGAGCTGGTAGATACAGCCTTCGCTGTGGCCATGGAAAAGGAAAGAAACAGCGGTTGCTGCCCCTGGACGAGTGCTCTGAAGTGCCAGAGATGTCCTGCTAATTCATGTATGCCACTTAATAATTAAAAACTCCCATACAATTGTTTAGCAAATGTGAATTTTCAGTCATCGTTATGAATTTTTTACTCTGGTACCTCCCAGGAGCAAGTCCAATAGGGCTCCCGTCATGCTATGCAATCTGCAAGCAGCCAGGGAGGCTGAATTCCTTTCTCTAGGAGTTGACAGTCCAAATAAACAAGGCAGACAAAGGAGAGGAGGGGAAACAGAAGCTCAGAGGAGGTGAAGTGAGTTGTCCAAGGTCACACAGCAGGTCAGTGCCAAAGCTGGGAGCAGAACCCATGCTGCCAGCTCCTGCTCTCATGCCCTAACTCCCCAGGGAAGACTGGGCCACAATAATTTATGAGACAAAGAATTTCTATCACATTCCTCCTGGCACCATGAAGTTCTTCAGCTTCTGCAAATATAGCGCAGCCAGATAAAGAGGCAACTGGGCACTAGTTATAATTTGGTTTGCTAGGTCTTTTTTTCTTCATGTTAGTGATGTTAGAAAAATTCTTTACTAGCTTGAACCCATCATCTGGACAGAAGTATCAGAGTTAAGGGTCACTTCAGGTCACTGATCTGGAGATCTGGATGGTGGGTTTGAGGTTGGATGGTATCTGCTGGAAGAAAGGTGCTGGCCTGCAGCCCCTAAGCCACATGGCTTGGAGATAAGATCCCCTCCTGCTGCACACTGGCACCAAGACTACAGTGGAGGTGCCAACAAGGAGGAGAGAGCAGGGAGAAAGAACAGTGAGTTGAGATGAAGTATGGAACCAGTCCTGTGCCATAATAATTTCCCTCTGGAGGGAGATAAAGAAACTGATGAGGCCCCAACAAGGAATCTGTGAGAGGAACCAGGCAATGGACCATCTCGATCTGGTTTCGGAGCCTAGTGGAGGTGGTGTGGCTGCTGCTTGCGGGGAGATGATAATCTCAGGACTCACCCTGTCTCCCCTGAGAAGTAGGAAAAGCCAGCAAGGAAGCAAAGCAGCATCCTCAGGGATTCACCTGTTCTTTGCCTGGGGCAGAGCTGTTGAATCTGGTGCTCTCCTGATCCCACTGGAGGCATCACTGCTTTCATGTTCCATAATTCATCTTTCACCTGTTTCTCAGGAAACAGAGGGTCCTGTTGTACACAGAATCCATCCAGGTGCACATACCTCACCATAAAAATGGTATCAGCCAGCTGTCCCTTTACCCCTTTAGGTGACAGGGTGTTAGCATAATNTTTTTATATATACTGTCTTTTACTAAATTCTGGCTGCTTTGTTCTTATACTGTTGTGGTAGGGAGGCAGGGCTGGAGGCTGGACTGGGACATCTGACGTGCATGTGAGGGGCGCTCAAGTTCAGGACTCAAGCCCTTGTCTCCCCTGTCCTATGAGGCAATAACCTTCCTGAAACTAAACTGCCTTCCCTTCCTGGCAGCGTCATCCTTCAGGGAGCACACTTCTGAGAAAAGCTGCAGCATCACATGAACACATATTTGGGAAGCTGGAGAAGTGACTATTCTTGGTTTTGCAGTTGATTAAATGATCTTTTGTTAACAGATATTAAACACAAGAACTTCCACCTTCATTTTCCTCTTCCCCTATTAATTTTCTTGCAGCACAAGGAGGGCCTGGTCTCGATGGCAGGGCTAGGCAGGTGGAAGCTGCTTAAGCCATCCTGGCTGGCTGAAATGTTGCTGGTTGATGTTGTTAATTATCTGCAAAATGTTCATTATCCCCTGCATAGTTTTGTTGCTCAGCTTCTTGACTGCTCTAAGGACATGTGCCAACCATGCCCTGGGTGGCCCTGATGCCCCCAGATCTCCCTCAGCCCATCCGAGGCTCAGGTGATTCTCAGGGCAAGACAAGGACCACAGTAGCATCTGCAGGAGCATATGGTAGTAAATCAGGGCTGCAATAAGAAAGACAGCCCAAGAGACACCATTTATGACATACGAGATTTCTTTCCATAGAAGAGCACTCGTATTGGCTCATCTTCCCAGCATACTGTCCGGTGAACCAGACTGCCTGCCTGAAAAAAGACCAAGAAGGAGAAAAAAAAGAAAAAGAAAACATAAAGCTAATTAAGTAGTATGGCAATTTATCAGTGGACTCCCAGAAAGTCTCAGTGTCGTCCCTAAGGTCAGGTTACCAACTGCCACATATGACTGAGGGGCTGCCACAGCTATTTAATATCACCTCACCTCTGGTAAAGCTCATTGCAAAAGCTCTGCCTGCTGCCAAATGCAGGCAGTGAAAACAGGCAGGATCTGCTCATTCCATCCTACATCAGACTTTGAAATGGTGACGTTGGTGTGGACAAGCAATGAAAAATGTTGGGCCCAGATCCTCCACTGGTGTAACTTTGATGTTGGTGCCACCAAACTCAGCAAAGATATTTTTGACTGATCACCTGCAAAGAAGAGCACTTGAAGTTGCTGACCTGGATGTCCACCTGAACCTTGCCCATATGGTTTTTTTTGACTGGAAATAGTAAGAGTTAACAAGAATCAGAAAGTCCGGTTTCAGCAGAGTCAGAAATTACTGCAAGACAGCATTCCTCAGGGTATTTTGGTGCTTCTACCTCCGGTCAAATCCCAAAGAGGGCAGAGGAATGTGAAAGTTGAAAGAAACGTTGACTGAAGTTTTCAGACTTGACAGTCTCAGGCGAAGTCCAGGTACAGGTTTTCATCTACCAGAATGGGTTCACGCATACGTGGTTCAAACATAAAGCCATGGCCGTTGGACAGGAGGGACAGTGAGGCAGTGGACTCAGTTCAGTCCTCATTGACCATCTGACTGCAACAGGAAAAATATGTGGTTTAGCAAATCTGTCACTCTCAGCAGTTTCGGTTCAGTAAAGGGCTGAGCTGTCAGCGGCTGAGCAGGGGCATGCGTTACCTGCCTGCAGCGCCATAGCCAGTAAAGCCCTGATGACTCCAGCCATGCCATGCATGGGCACCCATGCAGTACAGAGCCCCACGAGGGCATGAGGCTGGCACGCCTTCATCCCCCCCCCGTGCAAGAAGAATCGCAGGTGCCCCAGGCCAAAGGGCTGCTGTGAGATTCAGGGTGCACTAGAAGGACTTCATGGTGGCCCACCTACCACGCTGACAAATCCTCAACTCAGTCCTCTGTGCTGCTACCAGTTTTTTGTGTGACTCTGGGCAAGTCAGTCAGACCTCATTTTTTTAGAAGTCCTCAGGAGACCATGGAGATAAATAAGCAGAAAACTGAGGCTCTGAGATGCTGTGGAGGTGAGGGAAGGATGCCACATAAGTACAAAGGATGGGAGTTATGCACAAATACCTGTTCACCCGGTTCAAGACAAGGCTAAGGGCCCTGCTCATTCATGCACTTCTGAATTCACATAAATATCCCTTAACAGGAAAATAAATGCCACTTACAGGTAACCTGAGGTACTGTTTAAATGCGCATCTTGAGGAATACAAGCAGGTCTCTGGGGTTGTTTTCCCTCCATTGTTCACTCTCTCTCCCACCTGAAAGAGTTGGAATTGGCCAGAAACAGCAAGCAATGACAGAGATAGAGCTTAACCATTAATAAGGGTGAACAATGGTTAGGGAGGTAGTTAAGTCCTCTGGTTATACCTAACCAGCTGGCTTCTTGTCCCTGTGTCATTGAGTTTTGGGGTTTTTTTTGGCAAGCTGTCCCTGGCTAAAGTCTTTTCAGGAGTTAATGAGCCAGAGGAGAGTCATCTTCCCCATGGGCATGTTTCAAGCCTGTGGTTCTTGCAGGTTTTCTTGGCTACCGTGCACAGGAGCACTGCAGCGATCGGGGTTGCGAATGCTGGCTCTCTGCTGAAGGGCTGCACAGCTTGGAGCAACCATGGCTCTCCTGTCAGCAAACCAACTGGTGTTTGGGTAAAGGCAATGCCTGACTCAACACAACATGAGCTTCAGGTGTCATCAGAAAGAGACATTTCAGGGCTACTCTAATGTACATGCAGCTGCCATGGCTGAACTCAGTTGAGGGCTGCTGGGGGTGTAGGCATGTTGCAACCTCTCCTCTCATCCTTTGCTTTTATCGGGATCAGTTCCTCCTGGGAAAAGGGCTCAGAGTCATCACGGCACAGGAATGGCTGATCCTTTGCCTGCCTGGCAAGAAGGATAGCTAGCAAAGATGCTCACTGCTAAACCATCCCTTGGACTCCCCCCATTTCTCAAAGAAACCCATTCAGAAACATCCCAGGATCCATACAGTAACACTCATTGACACTAAAACCTGGGTTTGTTGTTCAGCCATCTCTTTAGGATCCTCAGCCTGTTAGTAAAAGAAGAATAAAAAGGGTGCTCTGATGTGCACCTGATGGATTGTGTCTGAGTTTATAATTGCTATGCAGTAACAAGAACAGAGAGAGCATGGGATTCATAGATCTAAAAGAAAAAAGCCACAACACCTAACACTTGTCAAAAATCAAGGATGGGGATGGGAGGCAGAAGCTGGGCAGCTCTTTTTGGGTTGTCGCTAGAAATTAGCATTTTGGGGATGGGTCAGAGTTTGTGATCAGAGAAGTGACTTTAGCCAGTTTGGAGCTACTGCCTTTCTGCCTCTTGAGCAACATGCAAGCAGCTTTGAACACTGACAAAAACAAATTTTCACTAAAGTCAGCACTCCCAAGCTCATGCAAAGCTAAAAGAGGGAACTGCAGGCCAGTTTTTCCTTCTCTCACCAGCAAGGCCACCAGCTGAATCCTGACCTCAGCATGTTTTGGTAGGTGACAGCTTAAAAGCAGGAAAGACAAGCACAGGAATATGAACGCACCAAGAACCACCTGAATCCTCCTCTCAGATGTGAACTGAAACCCATAATCAACCATTTCAGAAATTCCAGCAAAGTTCAGAGCTCTGACACGGTCCATATAGTCTGAAAACTTTTAAATAAACATCCTGACTTCTGAATTGCACAGAAGCCTGGAAGCAACCTCACTTCTTGCTCAGATACCATGTGAGACTTGCAGCATTGCCAGGTAGGGTAAAAAACCACCTTGGTTTAACCTATAAACAGTGTCCAATCTGGTAAAAGCAGGAGTCATTAAAAGGAAATATATATCTGGGATGTAAAGCAGTTTTGCTGAGGTCCTTTTTATTGATTCTGATCTGTCAAAATGGGATGCTGGGATGCTTCAGATGCTGGCCAAAACCAGTCACTATGAGAACTACTTTCCGGATTTTTTGAAACCTTGTTCTCAGCTTTTGTGTGAGCCACAGATCTGCTCCTACTGTTGTTGGTGTTGCTGGACATGGTTGTGTCCTAATGAAGGGGTGGAACTTGAGAAGTTGTGCTTAAAATGCAAAAAGCCCGATAGGAATAATTTCAAATTGGGCTCAGAAAGAAGAACAGTGAGCAAGCCATGCTACATCAATGGACTGGTCGTCTTCCTTTCTCAGGGCATCATATAAGGCACTTAAGATCCCTGCAAAACCTAAGAAAGTAACACTCAGAGGATTTTTTAATACAGGAAAGTGTCTCAGTCTCTTCCCCTCACCTCCCAAAATACAATTGTATTTTAAAAACATCAGCATGGAGACAATCTTCATGCCTTGTGTAAAATCTAGCATTTCCCAAGTGGCATCTGAAAATATGCCCTATTTTTGTCACACAGGTCTCAGCCTGCTTAGCAGCTGGATGTGAAGACGGGAAGAGCTGTAGCTCTGATCCAGTATGTGCGTGTATTGCTACAAATCACAGCACGAGGGCAAAGAGCCTCGCTGCTTGGTGAATAATCAATAGACTAAGTGGGAAGGTCTGTTTCCTAATCCTGTGAAAATTTCCAGAATATCAGAAATGTTTTTTTCTCTTTCCAGAGAGAAACCAGAACTTGGAAAACTTTATCAAAACCTGAGTTACAATTAATATGTCCAGAGAAGATCAGTGGCAACAAAACATTTCAGTGTTGACCTTTCCCAACTTTTTTACTCCACATTTATTGTATTTGTAATACTGTTACTGAATCTACAATATTTTCAGTGCAAGATTCCCCAGAGCTGAAACCACCGACAAGAGACTCTTTGCATTCACTGGTATCAAAACTCACCTTTTTTTCTGCAAAGAGTTTTGCTTTGGAGTAAGTGGCATTTTCAGGTGAAAGAACTGAAACTCTTTCAAAAGGAAAACTCCTGACCACATTGAACAACGAGATCAAACAAGGGCCCTGTAGCTTGCACACTGAATTAGGCTGCAAAGCTTTGTTTCAACATACTCCCCTGGGCAGGAATAGCTCAGACCAGCTGTAGAGGAGCTGCTTACTGCACCTTATCATCATCCCTGTTACTTACTCAAGACCCCTGTGAAGGGATCTCAGGGAAGTCGTGTCTGACTAATCTGATAGCATTCTATGATGAGGTTACTAGATGGGTGGATGAGGGGAGAGCAGTGGATGTCATCTACCTTGACTTTGGCAAGGCTTTCGACACTGTCTCCCACATCATCCTCACAGGCAAGCTTAGGAAGTGTGGGCTAGATGAATGGACAGTGGGGTGGATTGAGAACTGGCTAGCAGATAGAGCTCAGAGTGTTGTGGTTAGTGGTGCAGGGTCTAGTTGGAGGTCAGTAACAAGTGGTGTTCCTCAAGGGTCAGTACTGGGTCCAGTCCTGTTCAATATATTCATCAATGATCTGGACGAAGGGATAGAGTGTACCATCAGCAAGTTTGCTGATGACACTAAACTGGGAGGAGTGGCTGACACGCCAGAAGGATGTGCTGCTTTACAGCGTGACCTGGACAGGCTGGAGTGTTGGGCAGAGAGGAACCTAATGAAATTCAACAAGGGTAAATGTAGGGTACTGCATCTGGGGAGGAATAACCCCATGCATCAGTACAGGTTGGGGGCCGACCTCCTGGAGAGCAGCTCTGTGGAAAGGGACCTGGGAGTCCTGGTGGACAACAGGATGACCATGAGCCAGCAATGTGCCCTGGCGGCCAAGAGGGCCAATGGCATCCTGGGGTGCATCAAAAGGAGTGTGGCCAGCAGGTCGAGGGAGGTCATCCTCCCCCTCTACTCTGCCCTGGTGAGGCCGCATCTGGAATACTGCGTCCAGTTCTGGGCTCCCCAGTTCAAGAAGGACAGGGATCTGCTGGAGAGGGTCCAGCAAAGGGCTACAAAGATGATTAGGGGATTGGAACATCTTTCATATGAGGAGAGGCTGAGGGATTTGGGTCTCTTTAGTCTAGAGAAAAGAAGATTGAGGGGGGATCTTATTAATGCTTTCAAATACTTGAAGGGAGGATGCCAGAGGGATGGGAGCAGTCTTTTTTCAGTGGTGCCCATTGATAGGATGAGGGGTAGGACGAGGGACACAAACTTGAACATAGGAAGTTCCATCTTAACATGAGGAGGAACTTCTTTACTTTGAGGGTAGTGGAGCACTGGAACAGGCTGCCCAGAGAGGTTGTGGAGTCTCCCACTCTGGAGACATTCAAAACCGGCCTGGACGCTGTCCTGTGCAACCTGTTGTAGGTGACCCTGCTCTGGCGGGGGGGTTGGACTAGATGATCTCCAGAGGTCCCTTCCAACCCTGACCATTCTGTGATTCTGTGGAACCGGGACCCATTTTCTGGCCAGAGCAGACAGGTTTTGTGTTGCAGAGGGGGAAGCACATGCAAAACAAAAGGCATATGCCAGCTCCTTCACATGTGACTCCATGTGCATCTGGCAGGGCTGTGGCCACTGCTTTGGGATGCACAAGATCTGCCACGCCATCATCCGCTGGCTTCCTGGCTTCCCTGTCAAGTTGCCATGGGTAGCTCCATCTCCTATGCCAGCAAACCCCTGGAGACTTTCATTTGCCCCCTCTCCCTCCACTAGGCCCTCTTTGGGCCAGGGAGAAGGAGCTGGGGAATGTGCTGAAATACCTCTTTCCCCAAACCACAACTTTTGCTGCTGCTGTTTGGTCCTATCTGATAAAATAAAACACAAACAGCGAAACCTGCTCCGCTCGCTTCCTCCCTCTGACGGAGGAATGAGCTCAGCACGTCCCGCCGTCTCAGCCAAATCCCGCAGGGGTAATTTAATCGCATTCCTGCTCCGTCTGCCTCAGTTACCCCACTTGGACGTGTTATGTCTCCCTGCTTCCTGTTGTGGCATCCTCGGCATTCCCCACCGCACTCCCAGCCACATTGCTCCTCTGCGTACGTCACTGCCCAGGACTCTTCTCCAGCACACATGTAAGTTGTCAGAGGCAGTGGGATACATTCCTGGGATAGATAGGTAAAAGCGCAGTTCAGATCTATTCACCCCTGAACTTCTCAACCATGGCAGATTTGGGGGTGTGCACGTTTGATTTCTGCCTTGGCACCATACTGAGAGAAAGGGGCCGGGGGGAGTTTAGGCTTAGGATGTATTTTATGGGATGGATGGGACCTACCAAGTGGGCGATTCCCTCCTCATGAAGTTCACTGTCAGAAGTTTAGTGAGAGTTTTAAAGCACAGAACTCACAAGTGTTGAATGCCACTGTAAAAACACCTCCTAATGAGCAAATTAACAGCAGATTCCCAGACCTCATCAGCCAGGGTTCTGCCTGCGACCCTAAATGATGGAAAAATCTATTTTAAGAATGTTCGAGGAACTTCTCAGGATGTGATTATTTTTTTTAGTGTGCACTGAATGGCACTGCTGCAAGTACAACCTCTACTTGGTACCCAATGTTCAGACACCCAAGGTGCTGAAAGACCGTGGGTAGGGGTCTCTCTGGGGAAGTGTAAGAGATGAGACTTCCTTTGGAAACATCCACTTTCAGCCAATATCAGTGTCTTGCCTCATAGGTGGAAGTATATTAAACAGAAAAGACTTGATTTTCAAGGTCCAACAAATCTGTATTCCTGTCCATTTAAATATGTGGGTGAATGAGGGAGTGATGAATGAGTGATTAAGATAAGAGGTGGGAGATGGTGAAAATAAGGGCATGGGACAGAATGCAAAGAATACCATCAATCAATTATGGTATTCTTTGCCTGTCTTGCTGAAAACATCACATAGGCAAAAGACATTATTATTATTATTAATTATTACTACTACTATTACTAATATTATTATTTTGCAAACTGTTAAATATTTTTTGCATTAATATTTCCAAATGTCTTCAAATCTGTTCACAAAATCTTCATCAATTGCTGGCTTTTTGCTTGTGTGGTTGCATCTGGTCCTGGGACTGCATCCTGCAGGCAGAGCTGAGTTGACAGGCAGGCTGTCTCCTCATCCTGTCCCCACAGAGGACTCTGGTCCCGTTTTTCTGCTGCATGGATGCTGGGAGGTGTAGCAACATTGCCTTAGCCTGGAAACATGCAGGAGCATGCTGCGTTGCAGGCCACAACGATGCTCTTTGGGCTGTCTTCCATCACTGCAGATGTAGTAAATGGATTTTAAAAGGTGGGAAACAGTCAAATGGAGTGGATAGAGAAGGTCTGGTTTAAACAACGCTCAGCCCTAGCTACCATGGACATCACTGGAGGTAGCCAGGGTCAGGCACATGAAGATCACCAAAAATATTGGGCAGCAAGAAGGGAGACCCCACTGTTTGGCTCCTCTTGCGTCCCCTCCTGCTTCTGTTTCTATAGTCCCCATAGTGATACACATACCTTGACCTGTCAGACTTTGGATCTGTGTGTGTGTGTGTTTTGGGCACCGAGTTCCAAATGAGAAAGAGGATGAAAAGAAAACAGTTTTCTGACACAGCTTAGGTGGAACGAAAGCACTTCTTCTCCCCTGCCTGACACCCTGGCTGGGGGGAGCACCTGCCAGGTCACAGCCCCCCTGCCCAAGCATGTACTCAGCCTGTCCTGTGAGCATGGGAGTACAAAAACCTCATTGCAGAGACTATCTGCTTCCAAACACCTATATACCGAAGCCACAGTGGACACCATACCCTTGTTGATGCGGTTGTGCCACTGCATGGTGTGCAGCTATCCTGCCTACTTTCTCTAGCTCTCTGCCATTCACTTCCCAGCCACTGCTGCTTACGGCTGGCACAGGGACTCCTCGCCAAGGAGAGCAATTAATTATTACTTGTATGGCAGAGCAGGGACTCAATCCCACCATGCACACAAGGAGAATCATAGAATCATAGAATGGTTGAGGTTGGAAGATCATCGAGTTCCAACCCCCCATGCAGAGACACCTCCCACTAGACCAGGTTGCTCAAAGCCCCATCCAGCCTGGCCTTAAACACCTCCAGGGAGCTTCTGCAATCTGTTCCAGTGCCTTACCACCCTCAAAGGGAAAAAAAATCTTGCTAATTTCTAACTAAATCTACCTTCTTCCTGTTTGAAGCCATTCCCCCTTGTCCTATCACTACATGCCCTTGTAAAAGTCCTTCCCCAGCTCTCCTGTAGGACCCCTTTAGGTACTGGAAGGCCACAATAAGGTCTCCCTGGAGCCTTCTCTTCTCCAGGCTGAACAATCCCAACTCTCCCAGCCTCTCCTCATAGGAGAGGTGCTCCAGCCCTTTGGTCATCTTTGTGGCCCTCCTCTGGACCCTCTCCAACACGCNCTACATGCCCTTGTAAAAGTCCTTCCCCAGCTCTCCTGTAGGACCCCTTTAGGTACTGGAAGGCCACAATAAGGTCTCCCTGGAGCCTTCTCTTCTCCAGGCTGAACAATCCCAACTCTCCCAGCCTCTCCTCATAGGAGAGGTGCTCCAGCCCTTTGGTCATCTTTGTGGCCCTCCTCTGGACCCTCTCCAACACGCCCATGTCCTTCTTATGCTGGGGGCTCCAGAGCTGGATGCAGCACTCCAGGTGGGGTCTCACAAGAGTGGAATAGAGGGGCAGAATCACCTGCTGACCTGCTGGCCACGTTTCTTCTGATGCAGCCAAGGATACAGTTGGCCTTCTGGGCTGCAGTGGCACATCACTGTCTCATGTTGACCTTCTTGTCAATCAGCACTCCCAGGTCCTTTTCCTCAGGGCTGCTCTCGATCCATTCTCCACCAAGCCTGTATTTGTGCTCGGGATTGCCCCGACCCAGATGCAGGACCTTGCACTTGGCCTTTGTTGAACTTCGTGAGATTGGCATGGGCCAGATCCCAGCCCTGCTCCTGGCACTCAAAGTAGATGGGACACCTGGAAAAAAGAAAAGCAATAACCTGCTCCCAAAACAACTGTGAGATGCTCAGCCTCAGAAACATGCCAACTCTGAGAGCCCCAGAGCTTTAAAGCGCAGGAGGGGAATGGCTTACCTGCAGCATGAGTTCGCCAGCCTCCACGGTGCTGCCCAGATCAAAGCCCTGCCACGCGGGGAGGAGCTGGCCACAGGTGAGGGGGATGTTTGGGAGGGCTGGGGGGACCGGGGAGAAGCACTGCCTCGGCTTCTGACTAGTTGTCAGGGTTTAAGAGCTGCAGGAGTCATTGCTGAGAACTTCATTCGTACCTTGAAAGCATCCTGGTGTCTGAGCTGAGCATCAGCCAGCAAGAAGCCATGCCAAAAGCTCAGCCAAAAAAGGGGATTTTTTCAGACAGGAAGAATCAAAGAGATGAGTCCGTCTGTCCATCCCATCTACCTGTTCCAAATGAGTTGGCTCACGGGCACCTGCAGCATTCACTGAAACCTCCTGGGAACTGGTCACCCCAGGCAGCTCCAGCATTTCTGTCCCCAGCTCTATTTCTGTTGCGGCAACTTCTCAGCACATGCTCAGTGATTGCCCTTGGATGGGAGGGCTGGTTTGGATTTACCAAACCCAACACTACATGTCTCTTATATGTGCAAGCCAGGCTTTCTGGGGCTTTACACGCCATTTGTTGTTCCAGACCATGCCAATTTTGGCAATTCCTTGCTACTAATGTACCCTCGGTCTCCGACCTAAAGCAGTTAGCTCTTTTGGGAATGGGGAAGGTTTTTTGTTACTGAAGTCCCGCTTGTACCAAAGGGAAAGGACTGCTTTCTCCGGGCAGCACATGAATCATCCAGACAGGCAAAGCCCACGCTCAGTAGTATGAAGTCCCAGGCAGTATCTGCATAAAAGCAAACACAAAGCCCCTTTATGCAGAGCAGAGATAGTGGGATGGGTCCTTCATGAGCCCTTGAGGGAGCATCCTTGCTGTGACCTTTGAATGTGGTCGGTTTGGTGGCTGAGGAAATAACCACAGGGCTGTGGGGAGGGAAATGGAGAGCAGACATGGGAGCAGGCAGCATGCATGAGGCTGCAATGCTGGCAGAAGACTTGTAGGTGCAGGAGGGAATGAAGATGCCTGGTGTGCCACATGGCTCCCCAGGGCAGAGGTGAGAAGCTGTGGAAGGGCTCAGCAGAAGTGTTGCTATCGCTGAGGAGTTCAAACTAAAACCAACAACATGATGAGGCAGGGACCATCCTCCCTTCTCATCTCCTTAGCCTGAAAACTCCCAGCAGCCGGATGGGACTGGGGACACGTGCAGATGGAGAAGGCTGTAAGAACTGCGTGGACTTTCCTGACCTGGGCTCCAGCCACCCAGTCTTTCATCATGTTAAAACTCTGGAAGAGAAAGCACATGGTCCCACATTTGTATTACATGAGTAGCGCTGAAGCAGTCCGTGTGGAGTTTTGGGGAAGGGGAGGGAGGCATAGGCAGAGCTTAGTCTGACATGTTTGCTACACTCAGTTATTTTAAATCTTGCAAGCTGCATGTAATGGCCAAATTAGGCTTGCCACAGGAGTCTTTGAAAATAATAAGCAGTTCAGAGGCGATGCCAGCTTTACATTAAACATAAACGTGTCCTGAATATCTATGGCATGAATGGAAGTATCAGGACACCGAGAAGGCAATGTCAAGCTCTCACAGGTTAGGGAATTAGAGAATTGAGATGTATGTTGCATATCCCTCATTTCAAGTTGCCAAGTGCGAGATAAGAGAGATTGGATTTGCAGAGGTTGTCAGCCTTTGGCACTGGACCTGAGACCAGCCAAAGCCGTGCCGAGCTACAAAAAAGCTAATCATGAAAATCAAAATTTATGACTCATGCTAGGTATCAAAAAGAGTGGTTACACTTTGCTGATAATCTTTTGGTACCTCATTTCCCCCACTATGAAATTAGGGTGTTAGATTTCTCTTATCTCACAGGTAAGCCAGAAAGATATATTCATTAAAGTCTGGGTAATATTTGTAAGGGATGCAGACACTAGGGTGAGACCATCACAGAAACACCCAGAAACTAAAGCCTAAGTTAAGACAATATTTTCTAAGTGGGAGGCATCGATCTTGTGACAATGTTTAGGTACAATGACTTTTATCTCTGCTATGCCAGTCAAGCCACTTAATCATTGCATTTGATGGATGCTGGGGCAGCACGGTCTCAATTGCTCATTGTCAGGCTGATACAGAGGTCACAGGCTTTGCTAAGCTTTGGATCAAAATCCAAAACAGCCCCTGTCACGTCTGTCAGATTTAAAAGAATAATAAATTTACTAATTTAGCTTTGGTGTTGGGTAGTAGCTGGTGCCACCTTTATCTGTTTCTCCTGAGAAAATAAACCCAGCACCACCATCCCCGTCGTGGCATGGTGATGCTGCAACATGCTGTTAATCTTCACAACGTGAGACGAAGGCTTGGGGGGAGGTGAGGGAGGGCATGAATTTGTGGGATGACTCAAAGGCTCTGCAACGCCTCCCTTGCCAGACTAGAGATGGCTTTGTGGAAGTGGCTGGGTGCCTCTGAGCTTTGTGAGGGGTGGTGATGCTGGTGAACCAGACTCTGGATGCTCGCCGGAGCCTGCCACAGCTGTGGCTCAGTGGCGAGGACACTGTTATTGCAATGACAGAAAAAAGGGGATCATCATACTGTGGCTCACCCCCAATCCTTTAAAAAGTAGTGCGCAGTCTCCAGCATTAACTAACCCAGATAGTTCAAGAAAGGTGCAAGTAGTAGGCACCAATTTACTAGCTCTGATCCTAGTTGTTAATACAAATATATAATTTTTAAAATATTCCCTTTCCCAACTTTTGTTAACATTTGCTATCATGAAGTTGTTGATATCACTGTTATCACTGGACAGAGAGGGGTGAGGATGAAGTTGGAGAGGGAGTGGATGGGACAGGGGAGATGGAAGGCTGGGGCTGACGAGAAGGTACGAGGTTGGCAGAGATGGAGAGAGCACCGTGGACTTTATTCTCTGGCTGCGGGAACATCAACATCGAAATCTCTGCTTGGATCTGGATTTGTTGACACAAAATCCACTGCCTGAATGTGGGGGGGTGGAAGCAGTTTACCTGTTACATTCCCAGTGCTATCTCAGGAACATAACTCCACAGGCTGGAGCAGTTGTAGTATATCTGCCTGTCTCTTATCTAATGTGTAACCTCCTGGACTGAAGACATAATGTACTGTCTATCCTTTCTGTGATAAAAATAAAGCATATAAAAACACACACACATACACACACAATCCCAGGCCAAAAATTCCCTTAGGGGAACATACTGTGACTAGATAAGAAGGTACTAGCTGGCACGTAGTTACCTCTTCGCTTCCTAACTGAGACACTCAGGGAAAGGATGGAGTTGGGGCTGGTGGGGGGCCACAGGAGGAGGAGGGGGGATAGAAATATTTCATGGGAGGCATGGCAAGGGAAAAGATGTGCCGCGGAGAATGACTCAAGGAAAAAGAAGTCAAAAACAGACTGGACTTATCCAAGGCTTTCTTAGCCCCAGCAGCCAGCCTTAAAATCTGACCTCTTTGGGACCCTGGGCAGCAAACACTGCTAGCACTGCCCTGAGGGACCGAACAAGGGGTCTTCGGGGCTCAGATGATCAACTTCTACACAAAATAAAAACAGTTTCTGGAAAGCTTCTGGAGTGACAGTACACACATCTTCCTGGTGCCCTACCCACCGCACCCCCCTGAATCGCTTCCTGGTGGGAGCAAACTGGTCTCTCCTGGGGGCTGATTTTTCCGTTTCTCCTTTGCCACTGATTCCCTTCAGTGGTCCCGGGCAAATTTCCTCATTACCCTATTGCAACATCCTCTGCGGAATGACGGGTGTGACTTGCATCACCTCCCAGGCACACGGGGAGGCTGTGCTGCCAGGTCCTGTGAGCTGTGTCCAACACGTCAGAGGCCAGTGGGACTCAGGAAATGCTGAAGGAAAGACAGCTTTGAAACTTGCTCCGGGTTCTCTTTGTATATCCAAAGCAATATAATGGATGATGGAGAATTGCAATTGTATTCAGTACTTATAGCCACTATTTACACAGGAGCTTAAAAATAGTAAGAGCCACACCAGTGCTTCCTATCAACACCTTCTGCTGGCCCCACAGTTTGGCAACAAGCAAGGCAGTGGCAGTCCCCACACTGTGCTCTTGTACCACTCTGTGTCGAGCAATCCCCTCCCCCAAATTCCTCCCTCCCTCCCTCAACTCTTCTTGCCCTTGAGTGCCTTCAGAGAGAGCAATTCTTAGAAGTCCAGCAGCTTGGTTAAATTTTCGCTTTATCTTACTTTCAGAAACAAGGCGATAACCTGGTTTGTAGTCTACCTCTGTCATGATGCTCCCTCTACGGGGAAGCCAATGGTGCCGGTGCCCTTCCAAGGATGCGTTTAACAGGCATATGCATGGATCAGCTGGCAGGAGGCTGCCGACAGTGCAAAAGATCAGCAACCACAGGCATGGCTCTTTGGAATCATTTTCACAACTAACTGGCTTAGCCAGCGGGGTAAAACATGTATTTTCCAAAAGAGGGCATCACATTTTCTCTTTGATGGATGGGCTCAAGTCTTGAGTCATGTTAAAAATTGAAAATTTGTGGAAAGCCCAAGTATTTTAGAAGAACTTAAAACTTCTTTTTCCTTTAGTCTCTTCATAGTATTTTTATGAAAAAGTTAATTCAAATTTTAAGAACTGTGCTAGGATGAAGTAGCAAAACATTTGATTCTGAAAATGTCAATATTACATATTTGGACATTTTCTGTGTTTGGCTTTTTTTAAACAAACAAAACAAAACATTGAAATTTATACTGGCTTTGCCAAAAATGTCAGTTCCATCAAAATGACATTTTGCAATGAGAAACTGTTTTATGCATTTTTCACCCTCTTTTGCTGACTGCTTGCACTGAACTCTTCAGAAAAAGCAGCTGTCCAGGTTATACTGGGAACAAGCACTTTGTGTGCATGCAGGGGTGTTTGCACATGCAAAAAATACCTTGGTTGTTGGTGCCTGCATGGGAACAAGCATGTCTGGAAAATGCAGCCACTGCTCAGGGAGCCTTTGCCTGTGACTTGCTCAGGTTGAGTGAAGGAGCTTGTGGCTGGCTCAGGAAATAAATTCAAGCATGCTCTGCCTCAGCCACGTGGACCAGCCTTCCCTGGAGGGAAACGCAGCCATTGACACCCATGCTGTTGGATCCAGCACTGATGCCAGCCGGGCCCTGCTGCTGCCCTGCGATAAAGCCACCCAGCTGGTGGACCCTTGAACAGGGCCAAATCGACGCTCACCCTGGGCACTCCGGCAGGAGGCTGTGAGAAAGGACAGCTTGGGGGCAATCATTAACACAGGTCGCACTGCGAACACCAGTCTTCGGGCCATTTGAGTCAGTGAAGCATACTTCCCATGGGAACTCTTAGTCCTGGCTAACTTGAGGCAGGACCAATTAGAGCAAGCAATAAATACACTTAGCATGCTCAGAAAAATACATCTAAAACTGTTTATACACATTCCTTTGGGCAAGTCAGCAACAAAAATGTCCTTACAGCTGTTCCCTCCTTCCCTTCTTCCCTCTCGCTCTGTGCCACTTCAAAAATAAAACTCACTGGCCTTACCTAACCCTTGCTGGGTTTACTCCTATTCACTCCCAAGACTATTAGGTCTTGTGTCCTACCAGCCCCTCAACTTGTGAGCTTCCTGCAAACTCCAACTGTTGTGTTCCTTCTGGCTCCCCCTGAGCCTTAGTAACGCAATAGGAGCCAAGAGGAAAGACTTGCACGTTTCCTTATTATTGAGGAGCTGATACCTGGTACCAAGTCACCTTCATCACCTTCGGCCACCTTCATCATCAGGTTAGGGCTTTGCGTACATAGTGCACTTAACCAGTACTAATAGCACATTGACAGCCATTGCTAAGGCAGTAATAGCTGTGGGGGACCGCTATCTAACAAGGATGATCTCAGGTGATGGGACCATGGCCACAGAGACAGTTTGCAGGGAACAGAGAACCCAGATCTCACGTCCCAGATCACTGCCCTTACCCACAGCGTCATTCCTCTTCCTCACCGATACCATGCCTCATTCAATCTGTGTGTCGCGTGACTAGTCACGTCAGCTGCATGACACTTTTCCCATTTTCCAGGTGGGGGACTAAGCCTTTTGTGAGAGGACTCCCACTAAACAACATGGTTATGCAGAACTAATTGGGTTTGATCCTAAAGCAAAATCTTCCCATTAAGTTCCACTGTGGACCAAAACTTTGTTTCACCAAAAAAGTGAGGGTCCATAATTTGGACTCACTCAAGATCAGAAGGATTTTTTTTTCAAAGTCAGGATAAACTGTGAATATGAATATATTCTCTGTAGAAAAAAAATAAATCTTGCTTTTCAAATCTGATCAAGACTGGTTGAACTTATTTACTTTATATTCTATACTCCCTAATGCTCCACATTTTTAAAAGTTATTTCAGTTAACCCGCTCTTCCTGTGTTTCCCCTACCAGCTCTTTGACAATTTTGTGCATGGTGCAACAGAGGTGTTGGACTGAAGCACCAACTGCCTCACGGTTCACACTAACCAAAACCAACTCACGTGTCCCCTTGCCAGTGCCAGTCACAGGGACACAGACACATTGGAAGAGGACACATGGAAGAGGACGTAGGAATTTGAAGACGTCCTTGTCAGTTCTACTGCTGGCATACTCGTTTGTCATTACCTGGCTTATGGCCCTGTGGCTCTCTCCACCCATTGGTACAGTGTGGTGGCTTGGGGGCTAGCACATCAGTCTGCAGCTTGCCCACCGTCTCCAATCTACTTGTGCTGCCGTATGATGAATCCTGAAGTTACCAGTCAGCAAAGAGACAAGACAGTGATCAGGCACAACGAGACGTGGTGAGATGGGTCTCTCTCCCTGCCCTCTTACTGCTTCAGGTGGTACTCCACATCCCCCTGCTTTTCTTGCAAGAGCAGCTTGTATGGGGCTGCAATGCCTCGCTTTCTGGTCCATAAAGGAGGAAGCCCATGGCCTGGATAAAATCAAAGACGTGCTCCTGTGTGTGTGTTTACAACTGGAAGGGGAACAGTGGACAAGGATTTGGTGAGAGGGGAAGGCAGGAGCAGACGTGCTTGGATGAGCAAGAAAGAACAGTATCGTGGTCAAAATGCAAGACTAGACACCTGTCTTTACTACTTGGCTTTGTCACAGGTTTCTGCACATCTCAAGAGCAAGTGAAGTGAGATCCCCAGCTTCAAGTCCGAAGTGACTAGGAGGGTTCCCTCTCCATTCAGACATTGTCTCTCAAACACAAAGGAGTGAGGACTGGTTACGGCTTACATGACCATGGTTAGTCCACACTGGAAGAAGGAAATGGCAACTAGATCAAGGTATTTGCTGAGAAGAATTTAAGCCACACAATTGCACTTGTATTCCAAATAAATAACACCCCTTCTGAAACAATGCTTGAAGGCCATCCAGATGATCGGACAGCCAGGAGACTCCATCAAGAAAAGAGGTCATTTTCAAATGTGTCAAGTCAACCAGCAAGGCAGGATGACGATGTGTCCTAAGGGGGTGACAAGAGGTAACCAACACTGTCCAGAAAAGAAGATGACAATGTACATCGCAGCAAACCTTATAGGCATCCTGCAGGAGCACCTTTCTGATAGGAAAACCATTCAGTCACTAAGGAACGTTAGCAAAGAGCAGTCGTGCTGGAAAGCTGCACATTCAGTGAAATCCATGTATTCACAGTAATTAGTGCTTTTCCTTGAAAATTTTAAATTCTTTTTCTTTTATTGGAAATCTGAAAAGCCTTAAAGTGAAACACCTTCAATAGCTGAAAACATTTCATTTTCCAATGGAACCTGTAACTTTCCATGGAATAAGTCAATGAAAACAAACATTTTGTCACTCACATCAACATTTTCCAGGGAGGAGGGAGAGGAGAAGGGGAAACATTATTTTTGACAAGGTCTACTGATTGGCAGAGCTCTTTAATAAATAGATCAGGCCAGAGTGCAGGACTCCAGTCCACATGGCAGAACTGCTGGTCCTTGAAAGGCTGATAGAGATCTTGTTGGCTGAGTTTCCCCCTGTGGTTGACAGAGCATTAGCTAAAGACAGGATACAGGCAACCAGTCCTGCTGAGAATGACTGGATGCCAAACCAATGGCTGGCAAGATCTCTAAAGGCTTAATGACAGAATGCAAATGCTCGCATAGAGATCTGACCAGCAGAGAATTTGCTAGCTGGGGAACTGCAGGCTAGCCACATACCGTAACACTAGCTTGCTCTCAAGGAGTGAGAAAAAAAATAAATAATAATAAAAAAAGAAAAAGAGAAGTTCTGCTTTGCAAATATTTCCAAGGTGGCTATAACCTTCCTCCAAAGAGGCAAATCCAACATTAAACATAAGGAGAATAAATCAGCTGCAGGGACTGGCAAAAGGTTGAGAATTTAAATTACAGCAAGGTCAAGAGGAAGCAGGGGGCTGCTCAGAGGGAGACAGAGTGAGAAATTCAGCACATCTGGTAGGTACAAAGCAATGCCCTTCGGGCAAACTCAGCCCCCAGCCCACCCCTACGCAGTGCCTAGAGCTCGGCAGAGGGAACACGCGCAGAGATGGCTGTGGGGAGGTCCTGTCCGAGGGAAATCCGGCTGCAAGAGGGTGGAGGGGGAAAAATCAAAAAAAAAATAGCAGGTGAATAAATGAGAAGCAGCAGCATTGAGACGGTGCAGCTCATGCGGCTGCCTGAACTGCTGGGAGCTGCTGCCTCCGCTGGGTCAGGGAATGCTCTCCTACTCCAGAGCTGGAGCTGGTCATGGCAAGTTTCCTTGGCACGGCTGCGTGCGTGCTGCTGGTGCAGTTGCGCATCCCCTGGCATCATGGTCATCATGGACCTCGCGTGAGAACGCTGGGGCAGTCATGCGTGGCCCCACTGTAAGGCGCAATGCGCTTCAACAGCCCTCTGCTTTCCAGGGCTCCCTGGGACCTAAAAATCAATGCAGGGCATCCTTAAAGCTCCCCTAAATGTCCATGGGGAGCAGGCAGGCCTGCGCATTGGCTTATGGGAGGAGGGAGTCCAAGTGGATCTCCAGTGAAGAAAATAAAAGAGTAGCGTGCAGTCAATTTTCCTGTTGATTTGGAGAGACTTGCCAATCAAGCATCCTTTGGATGTGTAATGGGCAGGTTGGAGCCAGAAACCATATTTACAAGAAAGCATCCGTAAAAAGATATGGGCCCTGAATATAAGTGCAGAGGCATGGCATGGAAAGCAAGCAGAAAACCGGGGCAAGGAGCAGGAAAAATAAGAATAGAAAAGGTTTTGTTGGAGACAANGGATGTATGGAGGCACAGTTAGCTGGCATTGCAATGCTGAGCCTACCTGGGCTGCAGGGCCACCAGAAGTTAGGTAGGTGGGCTCCCCTGGAATCATCACCACTGTCTGCATGCTGGGGGGAAAGCTCTGCTTTGCCCGGGTTCAGTCAGGCACCCTCACAAGAAGTCTTCCCAGCATCACAGCACTTTGATTTGCTCTTAAGATCAGATGGTCCCAGACCAATCCCATGACCTCCTCCTGGGTTTAGACTTGAGTTTGTCAGGACATAAGAAAAGATAAATTCAAACATTGATCCCAAACACCCCAAAGATTGGGGAAATATTATTAACACTTAGAAGCACTCCATTAACTTTTGAATACTCACAGTGTAAGTTCCTTTTAACAATGCATTTATTATTTCTTGCTTGCATTATTTTTTGCTGTGGAGCAGCTAAGTTCTTATCAACACTTCCCTCCCTGTCCGAGCCATGATTACAGAGCCTTCACATGTACACACTGGGTGTGTACCATATCTAAAGAGATTGACATTTGTAATTTAATGCAAAAGAAGACAGGAAGGGAAATATGCTTTGAGGGGGATGTGGATGGGACAGAAAAAATAGAGAACAATAATACATATTCAAGCTGGATCAAATCTGGACTTCTCCTTAACACAGGACATTGTACCTGACGGTGCAAGGAAGGTGTAGGAAACATTGCAGATGGGAGCTCCTGTGCAACCTGCCCCTGGGGAAAGCCTTTTCCTAGGTCTCAAGAGAGATGTTTGACGTTTTGTGTCACTCCCACTGCTCCCAAATGCAGGTGTTGGTATAGTGGCAAGCCACTGCCACGCACGAGGGTGTCAGCCAGCACACACCAACACTGGGAACAAATCCTTCCTCCCCAGCTCTTCAGTCCAGCTTTGAACTAGTTATTCTTACCGGGATGAGAATAATATGTATTTTTAAATATACAGAAACATATCAGGATATCTATATACTGTTTGAATATGATTTTATATATATATATATTTAGATTACCTTTTTGTTCAGCTGTAGCTCACACTGCTGACCTCCGCACTTAGCCCACCCCGCAGTGACCTACTGAAACAGCAGCTCAGGCGATCACTTTGCTCAAGGGTTTGGAGGAAGGGGGAACTGCCACTGGCCCCCCAGAGCCCCTCCACATGGGGATGCAGGGAGCAAGGAGGGAGGCTGAGGCATTCAGTGCTGCCAGGACGAAGCCAGTCAGGGTCAGAGTCCAGCTCTAAAAGCCTTTATAAGTTCTCCAGAGTGGATTTAAAACTGGCTGTGGATGCAGTGACTAAGGCGGTGATCCTCAAAGGTATTTAGGCATTTGAGTCCCCAGTCAAGCCAAACCTTTGAGGATCTGGGCACCAGTGCAAGGGCTTTCTACCTAGACAAGCATGAATAATAGTATGGGCAAAAGTGCCGGCCACATGGCCGTCAGACAGACCCCCCAATGGACATGGTCTTAATTAACTGCTTAGATGCTCCAGGCAGGTGGGTCCTAATTTCCCAAAGCCTCTCTGAGCTGTGTGGTTTTCCCATACGTCCCAACATTTGCTCATCTATGCCTTTGCCACCCTGGCCATCCCCCCGACCTTATGTTCCCATGGAAAGTCTGAGGTTTTGCAGCATTAAGAAAGGCAGGAAGCCTTTCTGGGAAGACAGAAAGATATGGGGAAGTGCAGAGACTAAGAAAAGATCAGCTCAGTTAAGGGACTTGACCAAAGAGCTGCTTTAAGGCAGGACAGTAGGTGCATCTTGGGGATGGGAAGAGCCGTTAAAGTACACAGGTGATGGAAACATTTTAATTAGAGGTGCCTACCGCTTAATCTAGTCAGTTATACTGTTTGGCTAAAGTTGACGCATCCCTCTGGAATATTTCAGCTTCAACCAGTTTTATCAGGAAGCTTTTCTTGGGGAAAAGGAGAGAGAGACTGACTGATGCTGTTTAGCTGGTGTTTAGGACATTGGCCACACTTCAAATCCCTCTTCTGCCTGATTCAGAATGATCTCAAAAACCTCTGCGAACAGAAAAAAATGAGGCTGGGAGGTGATGGTTTAAAAACACTGCATTGGAATGTTTAAAATATGTCAAAACCTTTTCCTTCTTTTTCTTTTTTTTTTTTTTTAATGGGAAATTCATCAAACCTGACACTTCCCATGAAGAGTTCTGGCTCCAACAAATTGGGATATTTGGACACCTCCTGATTCCCCCCCTCCACCACCATTTCAGCCAGATATTCTTGGCTGGTTCTGATTATACAGCCATATATTTTTATACACACATACACCCAGTGTGTACACGTGAAGGCTCTGTAATCATGGCTCGGACAGGGAGGGAAGTGTTGATAAGAACTTAGCTGCTCCACAGCACAAAAAAAAAGTCTGAGAACCACTTTTTTCCTCCCCTCTCTTCATCTCATCCTCCCAAGAAAAGCCCAGCTCCAGGAGCTGGGGACTCTGCAGATGGTAGCCACATGCACTGGCCGGCCAACCTCCCATCTCGACATTTCTGCATTTCTCTAGTGCCCTCCTCAGGTTTTGCAGAAGTTCACCTTCCTCCAGATGCGAGGCCACATCTGGCCCTGCTGTCCCACTGCCAGGCACCCAGCACCCTTGCAGGAAGTTGAGAATTGGTCCTTTCTGCATCCAGCAGGAGGCCAAGGAACCTGAGAAGCCACGGGAAGGTGATGTCCTCAACAATGAAACTCATTGTCAAGAGCTTCAGGTCTTCAGGGTGCGTGCACAACCCTGGAAAAGGGTGCCTGCCTCAAGTCTCAGGATTTCTAGTGAAAGACGAGGGCACTCAGTGCCCAAGAAAATGCATCCAGCATCTCTCGTGATCAACCCATGGATTCAGGGCTGGCTGACAGAGCTGGTAGGAAGCGTTGCCTGAGCCCAAAGCTGCTGATAAGGTTTCAGTAGGGCTTCCTACGCCATACACCCAGAGACAAAGCTTCCTGAGGAAGGGGAGTAGGGGAAAGGGTTTTCTCTGCAAATGATGAAATGGTTAAAGTCGAGAGCAAACAGGCCACCCAGCTCTCCCTTTAACCCTCCCGCATCAGGAGACCTGAGCGCCAGCCAAATCTACCAGTTCTAGGAAATTATTTTTAAAAAAACAGACATACACACATTGCCATGGGGGAAGACCAATCTATTTTCACAAGAATCTGTCCTTGATTAGAGCAGAAACATGGCAGTGGGGAAAGAACCGATTATTCAGCAGCGAGTTCAGAAGAACAAATAAAAAAGGAAAAAAAAAAAGGCATATTTGTTCAGGGTGTGATAGAGAGACTTCCAAAGCGCATGGAGACAATTGGAAATTATGTCTATTGAAGCAGAGGCATTTGCCGCTCAGGGTGAGGAATCAAAGGGCAAGTCCCAGGGAGGCAGGAGGGTGGGGTGGCCACCCCCGGGTGGCCAGTGACAGGCAGGCTCGAGTGTGTGACCTCTCATAAAATCCTTCCAGGGGGCTTTCACATATTGTGTGGAGCATAAGCTGATTTCCACACACAGAGTCTCCTAATGAAGATGTACTTCAGAAGGCGAGGGGAGGAGACGGCGTAATGAAACCAGCCTGTTTGCCAAGCAGACACTTCCCCCCCACCAAAGGTGGCATGGATGTATAATGGGAGATGCAAAGGGATGGGAAAAAACACTGTTGACTGAAATGCCATATAATAAAAAAAAGTCTCCCTATGTATTGAACTCATACTACCCAAACACCAGAGTCTTGAGGGAAGGTCAAGGATCTGCAAACCACTAGTTTCTTATTGCAGACCAGACCTGGGCAGCTTCCCCTGGCTGGTTCGCAGAGTGCCTCTGGTTAAAAAGCAGTTACCATCTGCCTCAGAGTGACCTGGCCAGAGTTTGAACCAGTCTGAACATAGATTTATTAACCCTCGCAGTCAGAGATCAATAAATAGCTTCCTCTCGAGTGGGCAAACTGCCTGGAATACAAAAACATGAAAGGAGCCCGCCACCAATCTGCTCTCCCCCCCATCCAATAAAAGGATGCTCTAATTCCCCAAAAGACAGCAATTTCTAATTTCTATAGCGTTTTGAAGCCAACTGTAATATTCACATCTAACTACAGGGCCCTGGATTTCTGCCATGTAGAGTATGGTTGTTAACAACACGATTTCCACACTTCTCTGGGGTCATTTGGAAACTACCCGTACTTACACACACCCCCATCTCCTCTGCTGAGTGTGTGCTGGTCACTCAGCCTTACCACGTTGTAAAGGGCAAGGTACACCAGTGAGATTTAAGTGTGGGAGAAGAAAGAGCAGATGATGTTCTTCAGAGACAAAGCCACACTGCGTTTCATCTCTTCAGTCACCTACTTGGCAAGGGAGAGGATAGAGATAAGGTTAAAAGTGGGGTGAAATAAATTATTTAAATTTGCAGTCTGAGATAATTTTTTTGTAATTGGAACTTCAGTGGAAGAAAGAGTGAAGGTTTACTCAAAAAACCCAGATATTTTGGACAAAAGTCAAAAACACAGGGCTGGCATGCTTGGTCTAGAAGGCAAACTGTGGATAAATGGGAGGTGGGGAAAAGAAAGATGCCCTAACAAACAAGGTGTTGCAGGATCTTTTCTATTAGCCCCAGTGAGAAATTCCACTTAACTTCAAAACAGTCACAAATATGAAATTCTTATCTGAATTCACACTGCATTTTAAGATTTCCTAGCCATGCCGTTAAACAAAAACATGAAACTCCTGGCTCAAGAAGTCCCTGAGCTGCAAACCTCTACAGGCTGGAGTCACCACTGGAGACCTGCTCGCCATCTGCTTCAAAGCAACCCTGTGCATTTGCTGTCAGTCACGGGTGATTGCTCAGTGTGGACCTTCACACCGAGTCATTCCTAACTTCTTATTTCCCAATCCTTTCCTACAAGTCACTATTCTTATTCATTGACTCCATCTTGCATACTTCTGTTTACGAATCCCGCTGGCTGACTCTAAGCTCCTTAACCCATCTCCCTCTCCACAATAGCATACACTCTATTTTAGAGGAGTTTAAGAGCTCGCACAGGTGGAAACCGTCAGGAATAGCTCCCTGTTATTCACTCTTTAGAGGCTCTTCAGAGGGGTGTGACAACATAAGAAAACTCTCCCTGGTAAATCAGATCACAGCTTTTGACAGTCAGTGTTTTAAGATGTATTCCAGCCATAGCTAGAGCTTGGCAGGGAAGACTTTCCCTTTCTCATAAAAGTTTTTGAAATTTCAATTGATGTTCCTCTCCACATCAGAAAGAAAGCTGCAAGGAAATCTCAAAAATCTTCACAGACCACCAGACAAAAGACAAAACCAAATGAAAACAAAAATTGGTACAGATAAAAATAATTTTTAAATATCTGATTTGGACATTTTCCTCTTTGTTTAATCTCTTTTCTAGTAAAAATTAAGATGAATTTTAAAATGAAATTTTATTTCAGTGTAAAAAAAAACCCAAACCAATGCTAATAATTAAAAAAAAAAAGAAAAAAGGAACATGGTTTTAGAAGGCTTGCAACCTCTCAGTAAGCTGGAAAATCTGTTAAAACCATCCCCTTTCCCAAACAATTTCGGCTTGAATATATTTGCCATTTGTGGCAGAAAAAAACATGTAAAATGTATTTTGCAACCAGCTCTAGCAATGATTTCATGTTTTTGTAACACTTTTCAAGGTGAGAGATGCACCAAAATAAACTTCTGACCTCGCCCAGCCCCTGAAACTGGTTGGATCCGAGGGTGTCGGTCACCCCAAAGAAACTAGTGGACCCTAGAGTCCTAGGGGAAAGAGAGACTGTCTGAACTGAACCTGTGCCATCAAGGGAGGCTTACCCCTTCTTTCCTGAAGCTGGCTGGTTCTGCTGCAGAACATGCCCATCAACAATGGGATGTGGCACAGAGCCAGAAGCCAAAAGTGACCAGTTGACCTGAGCAAGCATCGAAGTCAGCAGGGCTCAGAGGGCGGCAGGGGAGCCAGGAGATGCGGTACTTGCCCTGACACTGGCTGCGGGTGTACTTTTCCAGTGGATAAATAATGCTGCTTTCTAGCAATTTCCACCAGCTTTCCAGCATTTTTTTACCCATGTTCAGTTCTCAACAGGACATCTGACACTTCATAAATTCTAAAAATTGATCCGTTCGGGGCATAAGGGTTGAGGAAAAGAAAATGGTTGGTAGATAGCATGCAAACCAGCTGCAGTGTTGATGTAAGGGGGAGGTTGCCAAATAGCTGCTGAGAGATGGGACAGTGGTGTGGCAGTCATTTCTTCTTCAGCAGAGCTGGCAAACAGAGGCAGAATATATCCAGACTCGCACTTGAGGGCTTCCAGGATTCATTGGCCCTGACATATTCTGCCAGAAATAGAGGCAGACATTCTGGAAACCACATCCCCATTGCTGTACCACCTCGGCTCTGCCATGTGCCCCTCCTCCTTTCCACTGCCCTCTCCTCTGCATACAGACCTATACGCACCTCCTGGCCATTGTTGAGGAGGTATCCACATGCCTTCTCCAACACAACCAAAAGTGGCTGGGACCAAAGCACCAATTAGCAGAAGAAAATTTGAAGCCCATTTTACATGGAAGATCGGATTCTGTGACTTTAGCAGCTCCTTTTGGCCATTAAAAATAATCAGAAGTTCAGGGTCTGACATGTTTCACTCACACAACTCTCATTTATGCTACTGGGACTTGTAGCCCTATGATGAATGTGCAACATATATCTAGCAAAGACTTCTAGGGTGGGTGGTAGAGAGCTCAGTCAGTTGCCGACCCTGATGGAGGCAGGATTGTGTGGAAGAGACAAATTTGGCAAAACCGCTGAATTTGCTGGGGTCATTTTGCACGTTGCCTGCTCAGCGGAGACCACAATGAAAAACAGGAAAGCTCCCAAACCTCATAGGAACATAAACGCCATATTACATAAGACCAAATGTCCAAGCAGTGCAGTATTTTGGGTCTGACAATAGCCGGTAGTGGTTATGTAGGGAAGGATGTAAAGAACAGGGTATGGACATATATTTAGCTTCTAGGAAAGAGCTGTATAGACACCCAGCAGAAATGGCAGTCCCTTAGAGATATCAGGACATGTTAAGGAACCTCCTCCTATCCTTAAAAATAATAATAAAAAAAAGTAACTCAGGGAAACGTGCCCAGTGTCAGTGAAGAAAACGTTATCAACGACTTGAAGCTTAACTCCGGCTAACCATGGGGCAAGACATTTCATCTAGCTTGTGCCTCAGTTCCCACCATGGGATGGAGACAATAAAACCATGTCATGACTGTAAAGTCCTGAGGTGCAAGGGATGAGGACCACATGGCACAACTGCAGATGGGTAGGCTGTACAGGTGTCCCCTTTCAGTCACTTTCCCTTTGGCATCTGGATTTTAGTCCCAGTGATGTGGAAGCATTGCAAAGTCATTGTTCATTACACAAATAACTTGCAATTGCCATCCATTGTACATTATTTCCTCTCCCTTACGCGCTATTTCTTCTTTTTAAGAAAGATAAAAACTGCTGCCCTCACCCAGGCAAGAGAAGGACACAAGACTTTCAGCATCCAGTCAAAATGAGTGAATCATGTTTGCACCCAAGTTGTTATTAATTTGGGACTGAAACTCGTCTGGAGAAATGATTTGATCGAGCATTGCACAGTGGGTAAATTTAGGAAATTCCTCAAAGCACCTAAGCACGTCAAGGGAAAAGACATCTAATAAATGGCTCCCCATAAACATTTAATCCAGCTGTAATATCAAACATGATTACGTAACACAAGAGCCTGAGCTCTCCCTACCCAGCTCATTGCTTAGTGGATAACAAGAGTTAGGTGTTCTGCAGGTGGGAAAAGAGGATTTTTCATCCTCCCAGCCCTGACTAAAAAAACAGGGAATAGCACCTATATGACCATATAGATTGAGCATCTTACACTTAAGCATAATACCCAGAGCATATGGATTGAGCACCAAACCCTGCCCAAATCGCTTGCAAGCTGCACAAGTAAGAGAGGCAAAGGGAGCAGTGTTGCCAAGTGAGGAGCTGAGGCACACCCAAGGGTTCAGTGCTTCAAGCAAAGTCCAAGGGACATTTAGGAGTCCTGCACTCTATCCCTCACCACCATGGTGGGAGCACTGACCATAAGTGGCCTCTCAGCCACCTGGTTTCCTGCAGCCATCAGCTGAGAACATCTCTGCGGGTGCTGCTGGGTCTACAGAGCCCTTCTAGCCCTTTCTCTCAGTGGGAAATCATCGTGATTAAATAAATACCTTGATTTGCTCTTGGTGGGGGAAGCTGAGCTGTAAACACCTTGCTAATAGATGGGGAGGGATCACAAGGCCTGAAGAGCCAAACTGTTCTCTAAACTGCAACCAATTTGCGTCACTGCTAGATCCTTTTTCCCAAAAGTAGAAGGGGCGCTAGATTAAATTCACCCAGGTATTAGAGGAATGTCAGCTCTGCTATAGATAAAACCAAGCATCACTTTCTGGTTTTAGGTGGACTATTCTAAGTACTACTAAACCAGCATGCCTCAGCATCCCAAAGGGCATCTTCTCTCCTGAGCATGCCACGGTTAGCAAGCCAACTTTGCGGTGACTGTGCAAGGGAGAAGCAGCGCCCAGATCCCCTGAAAACAACCAGACGATAGTTGCTCTGTCTGAAACTACTGCGCTTGAGATCTGAACTTGTGCCTTTGTAGAAGATGCTCTGGACAATCTCAGTGTATTTGGCTCAATACAGATGAATTAGAAGAAGTTGGAATAGGCATAGATATAGATAAGGTCAGACAGTCTAGTGAGGTCTTCCTGGCTTTAAAGCCCATGAACTTATAGGAAGCAGGTACGAAGAAACTTAAGAGAACACACTGATTCCTGTTCCATCTCTCTTGATTGGATAAGCCCAGGCAGAGACAATATTAGTCTGTACTATATGCTTTCCTGTGCCTCGTTTCTTTAATTTTCCCTGAGACTCAGTCTGAATGAGCGTATATATCAGCAATCCTGGAAGAGGGCAGAGTTAAGGTTATTTTCACAGTGTAGCATAAACCTTTACCTTTCTTACTTTTCAGAAGTGTAAATTTGCATCAATTTTTCATATCCTGCAGAGGAGTAGTCCTCTATGCATTCTGGAACAATACAAGACACCATTAGGCAACATTAACTTTGTGCTGAAATTTTTGGCATAAGATGCTGTATGCTCTAATCTATTTGCAAATCAAAAGCCAATGCTTTGCACACTTCAGTGAAAAGCCAGAGGCAGCCTGCCCCACTAGAAAGGTCACCAGATTAGGACTCAGGGGAACTATTCGAAGTTCTGCCACTGATTTACTGCTCAATCTTGGCCAAGTCATCCCTTTTCTTTGTGCCTCTAGTTTTCCTCTCATTCTTTGTGTTTTCTATTCAGGCTGCAAGTTCTTTAGGGCAGGAGCAGCCCTCTCATTATGTGCTGGTCCTGTGCCTCGCACAGCAGGCCCCCCCCTCTCCTAGCTGGAGTACAGCTACTAGATGCTACTGCAACACAAAGAATTCAGAGCCTTAACAGTTTAAAAGAGTTTAGCTTTCACTCCCAGGTTCTTCAGTCTTTCCCTCTTGTGTCCTTAGCTTAAAGCTTTTTAGAAGAGGTACCAGCCACCAGCTGAGTAAGTTCCCAGTCAAAGGGTTAAAATAACCAACTCCATTAGCTAAAGAGGAGAAAGGTGTAAGAGGAACTCAGATCATATGGCAAACTCGGTACTAGTTAATCAATAGTACTCAAAGGTGAAGGCCATATGGAGGAGCCAGGAATCATTGCACAAGTTAAGCAAAGTTTAGCGAACAACAAGCCTGATAAAGCAAAGCTTTAACTATTTTCTGTGAAAAGTTCCACCTTTCCTCTAACCTGGCTCTGGAACAGGGACCACATGCACCGATCTTCTCTGTGACTGACTCATGCACTAAAGGGTTCAGTGGAAGTTTTGAGACCAACCCATGGACAATACCTCTTTATTGACCTGACAGTTCATATACTAAATGTTACGTATAATTCTCCTATTCACTGGACTCTCGATCCAAACTCTTCTGGTAAAAGGGCTTGTGGGCAGTTTACTTTCTGTCCAATGACTTCATTGCAAAGGATTTTTCTCCTCTGTTGAGCTTGCCATGTGCAAGCTTTCCTTCCTCTTGTTTCCCTCCTCTTGTTTCCCAGTTTCTGGAAATAATTTGTGGTTTGGAAATGGAAATGCCCTCGTAGGCTTCAAAGAGCTTAAAGCCTGCCATACCAGATCAGTTCATTGGAACTGGATCCCTTTAATCTGCTCTCCTCTTTCCAGCCATGACCAATACCTGGTACTTCAGAAGACAACATGACTTCATAGAGGCAACAGGACACTTCACCTTTAGACAGACTGGCTGCTCTGAATGGGCGAGGAGCTGCTAAAGCATCCTTGCCACTTCCACTCTGAACTGCCCCAGATTTTGATTCCTCTAGGAATCAGCTAAAGGGCAGAGACCCCCCACAAGGATAAAGAGATGTAGGGGGGACAAAGTACATCGACAATATCAAAAAGAGTGCTTCCCAAAACACAGCACAACAAACACAGCTCAACCCCTTCCAGGACTGGCTTGGCTCACTTCCCCTGTTCAAACAAGTTGGCAAGCAAATCTTTATTGTAAGAGACAGAACAGAAGCCGTAGGGGAGGTACTGAAATCTGGGGATAATTCACAAAATCCTGGCCTGTGGTATAGAAGAAAGCTAATGTTATGTATCTTTCATTTGTACTTCTTTTGTTATTGCTGCTAGATTTAAACAAATATAAGCAACCTACTGATGATCACATCTTGTTTTCAGCTAACATCTTTCCTGGCTGCTTTTAAATTAATGGGAAGCAAGTATAAGTTAGGACAGACATTTTTTGGCTTGCTCGCTCAAGTCAAGGTGGTCTTGTGCTTCACAGATATCCTACATACTGCAGCAGGTTTATTTGTTCGGTACAGTACAATTCAGTCTTACAAAGATACCAGATTTGGTCTCTTAAAAGTCTGGTATTTTCCTCAAAGACCACCACCACCATCATTCTCCAGGCCTGGTGACTCCATACACTCGTGCCTTGTCTTTTCCCTGTGGCCAACCAGGAGTGGTAAAGCCATGTAGTTGGCCTTAGCTCTCTCTCTGGAGACTTGGCAGAGAACCATCATACAGACCACCTGCATTCACCTCAGTCTGAGATGGGATTGCATTCCTGCCTGCAATAGGTGCATGTAACCAAGGGCACCACTCTTGGGGTGAGGGAAACTTCAACTAGAGGACATCTGCCAGAGGAGGTGGTGGAATGTGTGGTGTTACATTGCCACCTTGTGGAGAGCTCCCACTGGGATGAATGAAGAAAGATGGCCGACTAACGAGTTGCGGGCCATCGCCTGCCACAAGAATGTCTCCCACTGTTGTATGCCCATGGCTGGCTAAGAATTTGTGCCCTTGCTGTGACTGAGTGGGCCACTACACATTGTTGTTAATTCTCCTCCAGGTGGTGAAGCAAGGGAGCTCCATGCAAGGCCTGGAGGTCCCCACACATGGGCAACATCAACCCATTGCTTTAGCGCCTGGCTTTGCAGACTTGGTATTAAATTTGAATATAGACGCAGCCAATGTGAAACAAGAGTCTGGTCCTAGGTCAGCCTTCAGGGGGTAGGGGTCTATATTATAACAATTGCCATTAGCTCTTGCAGTGCTGTTATCCACAGAACAAGAGCATAGCTAAGCTCTGTGAATCCAGGCCTCCACAAGCTCAAGGAGAGAATGAAAGAAAATGTATTTCCTTTCGTTAAGTGCAGAAGAAGCCTCCGGTGGCAATGCTTTTTATATTAGTAGTGTCCCCAGGGAGGTTCAAATATACAAACCCACAGCATGCTCCTCCTGTTTGTGTGATGGAGTACTGTGTTGACAGACTGGAAGAGAATTACTGACAAGTGCTACCATGTGGACTCTTACTGTGATTCCATGTATTGATTTCCATCTGGTGATGATGTGCACTTTTGCGATTGCATTGACACTATTCTCTCTTTTAAGACTCTGCAGACTGAGGTTTTGGAGTGAAAAGCATTAACATTGTTTATTATTTATTCAGTACTAGAGGAGGTCTGTGACATTATGGGCCTTTACAATTACAATGAGGAAAAAAAAGGGCAAAAGAGAAATCACAGGTCCCTGCCCCAAGGCCCTTAGTAAGAGAAATTAAACGTGACAGAGCAAGGCAGGCAAACCCTGAGAAGATGGGAAGATGGGTTCCAAGAGTAAAAACATACGAAAAGTATGACATGCAGGTAACTCCTTATTGTCAGTGCACCACGCTGGAGAACAGTAGTGGCTCAGGAGGAGGTAAAATGCATCCAGCATTGATTAGAGGGAGTAAGCTGTCCTCTCAGGTTGTCCACTGCCAGTCCAGTCCTCCACTGAATATCTGGAAGTAAATAAGCAAATCCCTCAGGTTTGGGAAATGCGGCAGGTCACACTTACAAGTATCTGAAGTGTGGGCTGAAGTTTTCAAAACCTTGAGAAAGGAACAGTCTTTGATTTCAAGGAAATCTGATACCTCATCAAAGAAGGCGTCGCATTCTTTGAAATGCAAGATATGGGCAGCTATGGACGTGCTGGCCAACAAAAACAGGACATGAATGCCAGCATCTCCTGATGGGAATAAAGGCAGTAAATTTGAACTCCAGAGGTTTGTGATGAGACTTTTGCTAAACTCCCATTGCCAGTAAATTCAACATCTCCTAGAAATAGACTTAGAGAGATGTGAAATTGCCCTGGTACTCAGAAGAAGCACAGACTGCTACCTTTCATTGGACAAAGGTCTATCTTTATAAAGGCAATGGCACTAGCAGAGTATATTTGTTTTTCTCCAAGGCATATAATTTGATATCTCATGAGATCTTAGTTAAGAAACAAATACTTTGCACTGTGTGGAAAGAGTAAGGCATGTATTAGACTTACCAACATGTGTTTCAATGACAACTTTCAACATGTAGTTATTAACAGGGAGCCATTATAATGAATGGGACCATTATTAGTAAGACTCTTTAGAAAACTCATTGTTAGTCCAATACATTTTAGTATTTTCAGCAATTATCTAGATACTACAAAATCTGTGATAGTGGGATTTGCAGAAAGTATATAAATTACCAAGATAGTAAAGAAGAAAGAGGACAGGCTGAGGATTATGGGGGTACAAGAATTACCTGCTTAAGTTATTACAGCTCAATATGCGCATTTTACTAAAGGCAAGTGAAATGTATCACACCGGGCAATAAAGGTTGATATTCAACCCTATTCTTGTCCTGCCCCTAATAGATGCATCTAAACTAAGAGCCTAGTTGGCCCAAGCTTCCTTGATAGTCAATGAAAAAAAGATTGCGCCTCCAGGGCCAAAAATCTGGCTGAAGTTTGAAGGGCTGAACCCAAAGCCCTGCCTTCAGGGTGAAAACCTCTGTCTTGAAAAGCTGTGCATAAAGAACATCAAAATTAACCACCTCAGTATGAGGTCTCGGTGCAGTGTTTGACGACTAATACGATACTCAGGTTTATAAAAATGGGATTATTGACTAGAAACAGGGAAGTAGTTTTGTCACCGGATTGGCCACTATTAAAATCATTAGAAGAACGGTATCTTCAGTCTTGGCATCCCCAATTCAGGAAGGATATGGACATCTTAGTGCTTAAATTAGAGCCTTGACAATGATCTTGCAAGAGAAAACAAGTCTTGCAATGGGATGAGTATAAGCCTTTGATCTACTGCGATTAGTCAAAATGTGATATTTTTATACGTAGGTACTTTCTCACAGCAAAGATACCTTACAGCCTTTCAAATCATTCAGCCAGAGTCATAAAAAGACTCAGAAGAATTCAGGCTGATGTTAGATAAGTGCAACAGTGAAGCAGGATACGATTTCCTCACTGTCCAGGTAGTTTAATATTAGAGGTGTAATGAAAACACAAACCATTTGGAGTTTGTCAGATGCAAATGGACATTTTAGCACTTTGACACATATGATCACATGGGAATATTTAGGTTTAAAAGCATATACTTGGACAGTTATTGCAGAGCAGTGGATGCATGGTAACTCATCATTTTAAGGTAACCTGTTCTTGGATCAATATACTTCATAGAACAGTCACTCAGTAGCAGCTCCTACAAAAAAATTCTGCAACCTATCTATACCTGAGGAGAAAAATACAGAGGCTCACCACAGTCTATTCTTACCTAGGGATCAAAAAAAAAGAAGCCTACATTAGAAATAATGGGATGTTAGGAAAAGGAAAAAAAACAAGCTGCACATCTTTATATCAAAGCAGTAAAAGTCACTTATGGAAGGTGAGGGTGGACAGCTCCATTACTCCAGGCTTAGTCTTCTGCACCGCAGAAGCTCCATGCTCTCCTGAAATACCCTCCTGGCCTGCCAAACTTCGATTTGTGATATTACATACCCTCATAAACACTAAAATAATGCCTGCCTGAAGAAACAGCTCTAAGGGATGGGAACTGTCCTTTGTTTGAACCAATGGTCTGGCAAAATCTAAAGGCATTAATTTCAATGGCAGTTGGTGCTTCCTTACAATTACCCCAGCAACAAATGCCAGTTTTACATGTTTCCCTCTGTTCTTAGCCTGCTTCTTAAGCCTCCCAAGCCTTACAAGCCCTTCCTATTCTCTTCCTCCATGGCTGAGCCTCCAGCTTTTTTGGGATAATCTCTACAAAACAGTTCCACATTCACTACACATAAGTCTGTGCAACTCTGCAGGTCGATCATGTGGGGACAACATAAAATAAATGGAATTGAATACCAAGACGACACAGAGGAGATCGTACTTGAGTGTATTATTCATTTCCATATTTAATTAATTACATTTCTCCTTTTTTTTTCCCCCCTCCTTCCCCCCCTTCAATTTATACAGAGCTGCAACACATTTTCCAGCCTGCTGTGCTGGAACGCTGCAGTGTCAAGGGACTTTGCGGTTCAATGTAAGACCTTGTTGTCATATTGTGCACTGGGCCTTTGTCCTCAGGAAACCGACAGCTCCAAGTTAGATAACAACTGGTAAATCATCATCTTTGCTAAGCATTTGCAAAGGTAGGTAGGGGGGCAGGAATGAGGTTTCTTTAGAGCAAGAAAAGAAAGAAACCTCTCTCCTAAGGGATTACAAACTTCTCTGACCACCCATCTTTGAAGTCTCCTCCTAAGTCTTTGTCTTTCCTGAAACTGCTATTTCTTGACCTGCTCTTAGAGTCACATATCAGTCTGGGGACTCTCAGCAGGGTGTGAAGGACAGAGGAGATGTGGATCAAAATGAAAAAATGGTGCCTTTTCTGGTGGGGGAAAAAAAAAATTTAAAAATCCAGAAGCCAATTTAATGTTGTACTTCAGCGACAATCATTCATCATTCATTATTCTCTAAGGGTTAAACTTGCCTGGAAGGCCCACGGGAGAAAGCCTACACTGGTTGATTGCGGGGACCAGATAAGATGACTTAATACAACTTGTTTTCTTTTCCAGCCCTGATTCCCATGATTTTGTAATAAGTCAACCTTGAATCAGCTCATGAAACTTCCCTTCCCTATGCTCTAACTCTCCTCTAAATTCACCCTTGCACTTCTGGAATGACCTGAAGTTTTGTATCCTCCCGCAGCAAGCAAAGCATGCTGCTGACTTCTCCCCCCTTCCTATGAATCAGTGCTGTGCTCTTCACACCTCTGCTTCAGCAGTTTCTACCTCAACCCAGCTGAGGTTCCACTTGAGCACTGGTAACTCTTTTTTCTTATTTTTGTTCATCTGCATATGAAGTAATAGAGGCCCACGGTGGCATGTTGATGCGTGTAGAAGAGAAAAACAAAATATTTAATCCTAGCCAGATGAAAGAAAGAAAGAAAAAAAAACAACCACTCTGAGTTCCTCCACTCTCTTGCTTGGTAAATTTTTCTTCTGAAGCCAGCTGTTTGACAGATGGCTTTAAAAGTGAAGTTGTGTTTGCTACTTTTAGATAGGCTGAGGATCTCATTCTGTGTATTCTTTTTTGGTTTGGAAAACTGCAGTGACAACTGGATGGGTGTTCCTGCTCTCCAGGTTTGCAGCTTCACTGTACAGCAAAAAATCCCGCTGCAGTGACATAGGTTGTACTCAAGATACAGCAGTCTGGATCTGGAAGCAGATTAGTATGGAGATGAGAGGCAACTCTGAATGGGACTTTTCGATTGTGTTTCCTGCTCTTGAAATGTCCACAGGTTTGACTTTCATGTGGTAGGAGCTCAGAGAGAACAAAGATTCCCGTCACCTTAAAAAATGATGTTATCCTCCAAGATCAGTGGGTTTTTTCCTTTTCAATATCTCTTTTTTTTTTTCCAGTGAAGAACAGAGAATTGCTAAATCTCCAAACAGTTTGCAAGCCAGCAAATTCTAGTTAGATCAGTTGCAATACTTTATTTCAATAATTCCAGGATGCTTTCTTCTTGGGATTTAATCTCACCAGAGTCCCAGACACCATCAGTTTCTGTTCTCTGCCCCTTCCATTACTTCCATACACTTGGTCAGGCTCCTTACCCTCTTCATAACCTCCTCACCCTCTTTGTAGCCTCCTCCCATTCCTCCATGTCCTCCTAACAGCTCCATTTCTTGCGGAAACTCCAACCAACCATCTCTCTCCACACCTTCCCTTGGCCACCTCCTCCTCAACAGATCCCCACAATTTTTGTTGAAGGAACAAAATCCTAACCCTTCATAATAATAAGACCTACCTGCTCTTTTGTGCTCTTGGAGGCTGCCCTGCTCCCCATCCCTGTGTTTGTGGTACACCTGATCAGATCACCAGCTACTCAAGGCATGAATATCAGACTCTTATGTATGCTCAACACAGCAAAAGAGCAGGGTGCTGGCCCCAGTGGTAAGGATCTGAGAGATTCATATTTCTACTGAGCACAGTAATGTAAACCATCACTTGGGTAACAGTAAAACAAAGGGACTGAGAAGAGAGAAGGATGATGCAATTTAGCTGTTACGACAGGGGAGAAGGTGACCGTGTTACTGGTTTTGATTCCTGCCTTTGTTCAACCTGCCATTCAGTCCTGAAGAAGCACCTTTCTGAATCTGATGCACCTTCTCCCCCTTTCTAGTCTTTTCAGGGCAAGGGCTGTCTATTATTTTGTGCTTGTGTGCCATCTGTGCTACCCGAAAGGCAGTTCTGGGCCAGTAAATGCCAGTGTAGTACTAGCACTCATCATGGAGACGGGAGGGACAGAGAGCAGAAGAACAAACAAAGATGGCCCAGTTAGCATGCATCTGTGGAATGAAGAACAGAAAAGGGTAGAGAAGAGAGGAAAAAAAGCAGAACAGAAAAGCGACAGCAGAAAACTCCCCCGTGACAGCCTGAATGGGTCTGTTTGCGCAGTGTCATACAGGGACAGATAAGAGTTGCTGGATGGCCAGCCAATGGCAATTGCTGTCCACCAAGAAGAGATGACACCTGGTATGATGGAAGAATATGGATCTGACACCTCTTGGTCTTTCTCTCCTCACAGGGCTTTTTAAATTGCAAGATATGTCTTATTTATTGGCCACTGGAATCAAGAAGACAATAAAGTGAGCCACCTCTCACTCACACATTTTCATTATATTTCCACACTCTATTTCCAAAACTCTCTCATAACTATGTGGGAAAGATACTACAAATCACTTCAAGAATAGTATGTGATAGTGAAAGAGTTATGCTACAAGACCTGTTTCTAAATGCTACTTATCACACTTTTAAACTCATCTTCAGTACTAATAAACAACCTATGTTCTTGCCTGCATGCTCTTACAGAGCAAACCTGATCGGTGAATCTTGTTTATCCTTTAATTGACCCATGTACAGTTTACTGGATGAAAGTCTATCACAAAGCAGTACAAACGTTACACGGGATCAGCTGTGCTTAAAAGCTTTGTGAAAGAAGTGTATTTTGTAGCAAGTACTTGAAAGATGAGATAAAGGTTGTTTAGCATGCAAAGGATTTTCTCCAAAGCCCACTGAAGCTGGTGGAATGACTTCAGTTGATTCCAGTGGTCTTTGGATCTGAACCAAGGAGGGAAGAACTAGGGCCAGACATCAAGTGCAACATAGAAGGTACAAAAACTAAAATTCAAATTAAAAATTATGTACAGTGGGAGAATTCCTAGCCATACTGCAAATTGTTAAAAGGTACTGCTACAGATCTACAGCTCAAATGGCCCACAGTGGTGAAAGGTCCTAGATCCAAACTTTGTCCATCACCATGATTCATACACTGTTACTACAAGTCATAGCACATGTTTCTCAACCAGGAGATAAGGAAGCATGCCTCATAAGAAGAAAAATCATCTCCTGTGCCTATGAGATGGTGTCTCTGCTGAGACAGCCAGTATGTGCCAGCTGTTGTGTTTTTCATCTGCCCCACTACACTGACATACTTATTTAATACAGACCACTGCCATCAGATGCCAACAGCTGTATCTAATCGGCCTATGGTTGTCTCTGACGAAGTGCTTTTCAGATCAGAATATGCCAATCCATCAAGCCCAAGACTTTTGATGGGGGGAGAGAGTTCAACCAACTTTCTCCAGTTTTAAATTCCACTTTTGTTTTTAAAATTAAACCACTGGCAGTAAAACAGTAAAACACAAAGAAGAAGTCAATATTGAAATCAAATGTTTTAGCTGATGCTAGAGGAAAAAAAATCAGAACCTGAGTTTTCCTTTTGAAAAAAAAATTTGAAATTCTGGCTGTTGGCCCAAGTTTTAAACCCAGGTTCGGTTAAAAAAAAAAAAATCCTGAAAATGTTCACAGGATAGGAAAGCCGTTTCCTGCCAACTCTATATTGGCTTACAGTTCTGACGCATGCAAGCTGGATTTGAATTAGCAGATTAGGCCCAGATCCAAAAAGGGACCTAGGCACTTAAAGTGGGACTGAGGTATGTGAGTCCCAGACAAAGGTCCTCAGTCCCTGGAAACCACTGAGTTTTCAAAATTAATAATTCTGCTTTGGATCATGACCCAAAGTACCTCGGCCTTGACATGTAGCTCTATGCCCACCTCCCCTCTTCACCTCCAGCCAGACCTTCCCAGGTCCCCTTAAGCATGCCCACCAACACCAGGGCCCTTCAAACATGCAACAGCAACTCCGTTTTCTTCCAAAACACAAACAGAGGAAGAGGTGGTACCACCTTATTGTACAATAGCTTGGCGCTTGGAGCACACACCCAGACAGAGCTGGTTTCCCTCTGCTGCTTGCCTGGGAGGACTCAGCCCTGTGCCGCAGAGGGTGCCGTGGCCAAAGCCTTCCCTCTCCTTTCCCCTGCACTTCAGTCCCATGCAAAAAAAGATGTTCTTGGCCCCGCTTTCCCCTACCAAGTTTTGTTTAAATACCTGATCTCCTTATTTTCCACATGTGAATATATAAAGCACTGTTGGAGGGAAAACAGACCCAATAGCCATATTCTTTCTCTTCAGGAGAGGCTTTTGGATTTAAGACATCACTTTGCCCTCAGCATTGCCTTTTACCTGTCTCGGGCATCTCCACAATCAGCACTGGCCTTTCTGTTTCCTATCTTTCCCCACATTTTGTGAGAGGGGCTCAGGCCCCCAGTTCAGTGCATCAGAATGAGGCTCATGAAGTCTCAAGCCTTGCACCCTATGACAGACACAGGGTCGATTCAGCTCTCCATCTCTTTTGCTGGCTGGCAACCCTGGGAAGAGGACACAGCCTGCTGCCAGGCCTCGGAGGCGTGCAGCCCCACTGTGCTGTTATTCCTGCCTGTGCATATATGGAGCAGGGAATTAGGCTTCCTTGTTTACGTCTCCTCTTTTCATCTTCCCCACCCCCTTCCCCCCCTTCTTAGTAAAGAATGTTTTTAAAAACAAGTGCCTGCATTTGAGCTGCTGCGAAATCTAGTTTCCTTGGAGAAATGTTTGTGCTCTTTAACTTAAAGAATTTCCGAAACATATAGAAAAGGAATTTCATAAACTGCTCATTGAAAAACATTCCATACATTCCCCACTCATCTAGAGACACCCGTGTGTGGTCTCCGACAAGGTCAGGTTTGGGGCTGCATAACGGGGACAAAGATTCCAGCGCTCTGAAAACAACAGATACCGCAGACCATGGGACCGGGGGGGAAAGGACCTCGTGACTCCCATTGCTGGAGGCTGGGAGACCACCGGAAAGGCAACAGACAGTAAACACTGTGCATTATCACAGGGAGGAAAACCCCAGCAAGAACCTCCTGCATATCTGTTGAGAGAATGACATCAGGCTCTGCGGTGCTAAGGAATGGAGAAGGGGAAAAACAAACAAAAAAAACCCCAAAACAACAACAAAAAAAAGGAAAACAGGGGCTCCCTTTATTATTTCATCTAAGAAAGGTGAAGACATTGAAGGAGGTCCTTCAGAAGGAGATTGGATGCCTATTGCAAATGGTGGGCAGCGAGACAGGGAGATGATTATGGATGGATTCTGGGGTGGGAAGGGCACCCTGGTTTTATATTGCCTCCTCCCTGTTTTGAAATCAGGGAGGCATGTTTGCCAGCCCTGCAATCCCTGGGGGTGCTCTGAAGCTCTAGGAATGAGCGCTCTGCACATCTTCAGTTTACACTGTTTGCAGAAACCATAACGTTATTTCCAAACCAAGTACTCTGAAACATGCCAAAGGCACCATTCCTAATCCACTACGATGGACATGACTCACGGCAGGTCTTAAAACAAAATTATCCAAAGTGTGGAAAAAAAAAACATCAGGGAAATAGTCTCTTGGAGAAAGTCCTTCTCTAGTACCTGATGAAATGTCACAAGATGCATTTTATTACACAATTTTCCACTAAAACCTATACGCTAGAATTGATTTCTGAGTTTAGATCAGCTGGAGACATGACAACTCACAGGAGATGTTCTGAGAAAGCCATGTATATAAATAAGCCTGAACTGGAAACCCGCGTTTTGTGGAAATTGGCAAGCAAGTTCACACCAGGACCATCATTCATGTTTCCCTGCTTATCTTGTATCGCTACGCATGTTAGCATGGACTATATATGACCAGTGGTGTTTCAATTTGGTGGGGTATCACCGTTTTCTTAGAGCTCAGCTAATGACCACACCAACTGCAGGGTTCAGTCAATGCAATCAAGATCCAAACCTTTTCACCTGCTCCTTGCATCACTCCTATAATTAAGTAAATCTTCCATCCTCAGCAGTCATCAGTACATTAAAGAGACCTGAACCTAGATTACACGTTCTTGCTTGGACTGAGCTCCATTCACGAGTGGGGAAAAAAAGCAGCTTTGGCTGGAGATGTCAGATCTTCAGTCACCTTTACAGAAGTATCACATTGCAATAAACTGACCACAAACAATAGCCTGTCTGGATTTCTGTAGCAAACCACAAGGAATGAAAAATGACCAACAACAAATATGCACTCATAATATTACAGTTGCTAAACCCTTTAAATCTGGGATCCTGAGTCAGGGGAAAAGAAGTGCAAGGAATAATTACAAATACCCAATTTCATCTTGTGCATCATCCTGAGTGGATGAAACGGCTGGCATGAATAAAGCTCTGCTAGCAAAACACAATGGATTGCCCTCATCACTGCTGCTGAAGGTTGTCTCTGCTCTCCTCTTTGTTCTCTCCTAGCTCTTTATAAATTCAATCCAGCTATTAACAATATCCATTAGCTTCTCCAGAAGATTATCTCAGCTTTAGCAACTGGAATGCAGGGATTAGAAAAAAAACCCATTCGGTTTTGTTTTTAATAAAAGTATATGTTGATTTAAACTGATAGCTTTTAACATCTGTTGTGCAAGTCTTTGTGGTAATAACCCTCAAAGATTGTTGGAGAGAGAGATCATTTAGTAGGTAATAAACATCAGTGATTTCATTAACAAAATATTCTAGCATAGACATTACAAACAGGAAGAAGCAAGGCTTCCACCTGCTTAATAATTGCATTGCTGAGGCTAAAACTCTGTCTGCTGTTGGCAGGGCAGGAGATGACCTGGTACCTCTCACCCCAACTGTGGGCACAGCTACATCAAAGCATGTGCAGTAGAAGAGCTGCATCCAGGGCCCATAGGAAAGCTTCTATCACCATATGAGGCACTGATTTCGAAATGCCTTACCAATAAGGGGTTGTCCTTAGTTCCTGACATTGCTGTAACCCAGATGACAACACTTTCTTGGAGCACTGGATGCCTGTTAGCTGGAAAATGGTGACACAGATTGAGCAGGGAGCACGGGAAGCTGTTTTGCTAGCTGATGGGTCACTCAAGCGGGTCCAAAGAACCACAGATCCTGGCAGAAGAGTTGAAAATCTGTAGCAATCTTTTCATTTTCATCCATGGGGAGAGGTTTTGAATTCAATTTCCAGCCAAAACCAAATTTCTTCTGGAAGTCTTTTTATTGATCATCTGTGTCAGTGTGGAGGGGGGATCCCTGAGAGACCAGCTTTTCAAATGACGACAAAAAAGTTGAAACCTTTAAAGGCACAATGATAACGGGGTAGGGGAGAGAAGCTATTCCCTAGATGAATCTATCTTGCGTTCCTTCAGAGAGCCAGACAGAGACCGAGTGATGGGGAAATGCCCCAGCCCACATAAGGGTCCAGGTCCTCCAGCCACCCAGGGTACATTCTGGTGTCCGTTCATACCACATCTCCTTTCCCTGCAACACCAGTGATGAGGGCATGAGAGAAGAGTGCTGTGCTTTTGGATCCCAACCCATTGTGGGACCTGGGATCCATGGCAAAGCCAAAGAGGAGCAGTAAGTTTTTTCTCTCTTCTCACCTTATTCTGGCTGGCCAGCAGAAATAAATGAGCTGGCCAATCTGCTCCTGTCCTGCCTGAGGTACTTGTCTCATCTCAAGCTGTCCAAGGGAATGTTCAATCTCTTTTTTTGTACCCTGCTCTCTCTTCAGCGAGAAGAAAGGGGGCTTTGGGGTGCCTTTCTCCAGCCTTGGCACTGCCACAGAGGTCAGCCCTGCACATGCAGTGCCAGGGAAGGCTCTACAAACCGGGGAGAAGCACTGAGCTCAATGTTCCCCTGGAAAAAGCACATGAAGGGAGCGTGGTTTGGGCCAGAGCATGCTGAATCAAAAGCATCTGAAAGGTTGTCCTCCCCTGTGGCTTTGCAGCAAGCGTAAACATAACAGCTCGGGGAAACCCCTTCTGAGCTGTGCTGAAGGATCCCTTTGAGGTTTCCTACAGCCTTTTCCTCTCCAGCAGCTGGCTGAGAAGAGCCAGCTGATGCTGGCTGCCTCCCAAGATATTGATTACTTTCTGTTTTTTGGGGGCAAGGGTTTCCTGCCTTCTCAGTGACCAGGACGTAACCCAGGCTCCCCTACAAACCTATGGTTGTACAGAGGAAAGAGCTGCACAGATTTGCAAGGAGAAGCATCACCTGCCTGCCTGCACCCATGGTCTCTCCAGCTACAATCTCCAGCCAGAAGGACAGGAGACACTGATCTTTGCTAGGAAAGAAGAGCATTACCCAAGATTAATGAAAACAAGTTGGTGTGGGTGAGACCAAGTAAAAGCCTTGGGAAGACAGGACAGTTTACACATTTTCAGTTGAGCTAACCGGCCAGCCCAAAGATAGCATTTTCTTGATCTAGAAAATTAGGCAAAATTTACAATTTTTATGACTTCCCTTGAATTGAAGCCCTTGTTTGTTTTTACCTGTTACTTAGCACAAGTTCTGCATGTACCATCCTATTTTCTCCCAGTGAAGACAAAGCCAGCTCTTGCCATCAACGCTGTGGCTAGGAAGGGGATGAGAAAGAGTGAGAGAGATGGATCACTCATTTTCTTTGTTTAATAAGATCTGACAAACTGTCCATTGTCCCAGCTATTAAGGAAACTGTTACTTAACATGTTTCGTGCGCTGGGTCTGTGACCTTTTTGTCACATAGCATTCAGAAAGAACATGCTGTCCCTTGACTCAGAGATGGGTGTATTGAGGCTGTATCTAAACTGCATGGCAGACTCATGCCATCATGTAGCCTGAGGTCATGGTGACCACAGACATCCAGGACAGAGGACACAGCTGGAGTAGGACCAGCCCATGTGCACAGGTTTCCTGCCCGTGTCCACTAGCACGTGTGGAGGAGAAGATGATGCATGCCCTGACCCGAAGTCAGGGAGCTGAGGCACAGTCCCAGATCCACTAGTTAAGACAGGTCTTACCTGGATACATCATTTACATGCAGCAACTTCTCAAGGACCATCATGACCTTACCTCCCTGCCTGTCCTAGCCAAGTTGTGGACATCCCACATGGCTCTACTGTGATATTTTCAACTTTCCATGAACAGACAGCTTTAACACATATTGACTAGCAGAAACATTCTTTATCCATCAAAGCCAGACCCATTTGAGGATAGACTCAGTGTTATCTATAAATCTGTCAAGAATCTTTCACAGGTTTTATCAGGTTTTCTAAGCTGGATGAATCACTCCTGAAGGTTTTGGGGAATGAGACAAGGAGGGGAAATCCCCATTTTTCTCTCTGACTATAGGGAGTTTTCACATTTCAAGATGTGGGGAAAAACTTCTGCCACTTTCGACAACAAATACAAAAAATCAATGCTAGTTAAGAGATGTGATTCTTGCTTGTTGGTTTGGAAGATTTTTTTGGTTTTCTCTACAACACTAAACAATTATTTAGGCATCTAGACCATAACTGAAATGTTGGTAAATATACAAAACGTTACATTGTTTGCAACCACTTCTTCCAGTAGCTATCTGCAACAGCAGCTTTTGCCATCGATCCTTTTGCCATCCAGGTCCCCAGTTGCTCCTGCAAGCCTCTGCACTCAGCAGCATGGGAAATAATGGTACAAAATTCAAAGAGATTTGCCATTTCAATAAGCTATTGAGAAGGGTCACTAGAATACAGCATTTCATCCCCTAATACCCCGAGTTGGAACCAAGCTGCTGATTTTCCTTCGTGATACCTATAGCTTAGCAACTGTTGATTTCTTCCTGTTCCCACAGGAATGACCCTGACTAAAGGACAGCTGCGGAGACTCCAAGCAAAGGACGCTGCGGAGACTCCAAGCAAAGGACGCTGAGGAGACAATACCCATTGTCTCAGCTGCCCAGCATGTTGGCCTTCACACTTTGCAGCAAGGAATCTACATCTCAGAAATGCATTCGCTGTTTAATCCATCACAAACTACAGAGGGGAGAAGGAGACCAGAACGATGAGGTGAAATGGTGAAAAAGTGGTCAGTCCCAATGGGAGATGCACAAAAAACCCTTCGCTTTTCCACAGGGACTGGCCAAAGCCCTTTGATCCCATAATGGCTCTAATGGGAAGAATGCCTCAGCTGTCCCCAAGCACATAACACCACCGGTGCTGGTGGACTAAGATACCCAGGGACCTAGGCCACAAAAGAAAGAAGGAACATCAGCAAATAGCAATTGAGGAGGACATACAGTTTTGCTGCTTCTTTTATCTCTTCTTAACAGCCTAATTGGAGTGTAATGCATTTAGGGTTGGTGCTCACTGCCAGACTCACTTCTTTGATGTGTTTTTGGCCTCTGTGCTACAAAAATGTGATGGAAACCAAAACCAAGATATTACACCTCCATAAAGTGTCTCTGGGTTTACCATAAGATTCCGCAGTTTGTGCCAAGTGGCCAAAGCCACTAACAGGACCCTGCTCGCCAAGATGTTTGGGTAATGAATAAGAAGCAGAGAGAGATGCCACCGTGAATCAGAGTGAGGAATGTGCACTAACGGCAACAGAGGCGTATCCCAGGCTGTAATGTGGAACAGAAGAGAACTGTTGTGCTCCTCTGCGGCCACGGCCAGCAGGAGCTGCTGGTGATGTCTGAAAGCCTGCGGCATGTGAGGAGGATTTCAGGAGGTAGGTAGAATACCAGCAGGGCAGGGACACGCTGATGCAGCACCGTGCACTGGTCGTACTGCCAACAGCCAGGTCACTCTTGGGTCTAAGGGTCTTTCCCCCACCCTACATTAACCGTTCCTGCCTTAGCTCTTTGCGGCCAAATCTCTTTCCCACGTGAGCCTATCATGCCTCTCTTGGCTCTTAGCAGGGCATTCCCACTGGCAACTATTAGCCACTGCACAATACATGTGCCTCCAACACATGAACTGCCCTGAATGGTGCATGCTCAAGAGGCAATCACCGCCCGCTGCCTGCCATACCCTCCTGCCCAGGTCGCCATCCTACCAGCAGAGAAGGCAAAGTCAGTAGGACGCGGGTGCAAGCGGCAGGCGAGGCTCTGAAAGGCCTTCTCAGGGGACATCCCACCCTGCAGACTGGAGAGGGGGCCCCCACCACCTCACTTAGATTCCCCCAGGTGTGTGATAACCTGCCCTTGGGCACACCTGAAAAAAATGGTGATGCTTAACAATCAAAATATCCAGGGGCCCCACGTACAATTTGCTCTTAGAAACAAACAAATTATGGAAGGTTGGTTCTGAAAAGGCTCCATTAAGTACAGATGTTTACCTGTTTCTGTTCAAACACTGACTAAACAAGCTCATGTTAGATGAACCAATGCACCCACCCCACAATCATAGTCCAAAGAAAAATCCAACTGCTTATCTGTTTCCCTGTCTGCAATGATCTTGTTCACGTTAAAAAATTATGTGTCTGCTTGGAAAAATCCTGGCCATTGATGGTTCACGTACTTGCAGAACGGGCTAAATTCCCACCCTATTTAAATCAATACAGCTATATCCATTTTAGGGAGGCTACCCCCAATTGACAGATGCTGGGAACCCAGCCCTGAGTCTGCCTCTTACTAAAACAGGCCTTACCCTGTGACTGCATGTTTGAGACACAGGCTGCTGCTAAGATACACTTCTAGTTAAACACAGCCCTCCTTCAGCGATGATTCACATTTAAGAGCAGTTAACTAGCGCAGCTGTTCTGGACACAAGTCTGCCCTCTGCAAGAAAAGCACCTTCCGGAATAGGTGTACATGCGCAGCTTTGCTAGTAAGCAAATTATATACCCAAATACCAGGAACTGTGCTCCCAGAGCCTGACGCTAGAGGCAGGGACAAGTCCTCTTTCTGCCTTGCAGTGACCACTGTCACCTTAGGTCTATCACATGCAAATGGAGAGCTACTTTCCACCTTGCTCGTTACTCAGGTGGGAGTCAGGGGAGAAAGCAGAGAGGCTATAACTGAGCCTCTCCATGCTCTGGACACCTTAGGTATCCACACCAGCACCGTGTGGGTAGTATTTAGTAGGCTAGTAGTAAATTAGTGTCTTCTGAGATTAGCAAGACAGCCCCTGTGACGGAGAGGTGTGTCCAAGTCACAGTGACTTCAGGGCAGAGATGCTCTGGGGTTTCCCCTGCCCTGCCAGTTTGGGCTGTAGCTTCGGATGCAGCTTCCGTGATCAGAAAGTGTCCTCGTGCTCTCAGTGAAATATGGCTGGGTCAAAGCAAACTGAAATTGGGGCATCGCCTGAATGTTAACCCTGTGGTTCCCCTAAGTCCCACAGGGGACTCAGTGCCCCGTTCACTGCTCCCAGAGACCATTGCTTGGCCAGTGCGACAAGCACATCAGACCATACACGTGCACACAGACATATGCGGCTGAAGGGTTGGAACAGCTCCTTCTACTGAACATCTGGACTTACACATATAAACTACTCAACACTCTCATCCAGAATTACAGAGTCTTTCATATCTTATCTCTCAAAAACCACTTATCAGCCCACAGCTTTCAGACTGCAGTCTCTCCTGTCTGCCAAAGTGGAACCCAGCCATGTAAAAACATGAATAACAGCAGCCCCTCTGTCCTCTCCCACGCTGATGGCTGCAGCTCTTCTGATGGACGCTTGAACTTTAGGGGCAGCAGGAATAGCTCCATCTACACCGCTGCCATGGACTTACAGAGGAAGTTTAGCAAAGTTTAACCATGGGGCAATAGCTCACTGGAGCATGAATGCCTCCTTGCATCGCAAGCTGAAAAAGGTGGCAAGCTAAGTGTGTGTATTTATGTTCTGCATTATGATGATAGACAATAAGGAAATATTTGTAAGCTAACATTGAGGCATGTCACCCATGCTGCTGCAGCACTCAGAAGCTTCAGGCATGCCCTAGAGCCTCTATGTCCTAGATGCTGTTCAAACATGGGAAAAAAGAGACAGGTTTGTGCCCATAAAAGAATGATTAATAATGGGAACTATTCTGGATTTTTTGTTAAATAAAGATTTCTTTCTAAAGAAATATCCCTGATGTATTCAGCTGTAACAAACTCCTCCAGACAAAGTTTCATTTATGGGCTGACATTTTGCAACCCATGTCCAGGAGGTGAGAGGATACCTTTTTTGTCCTCTTCTCTTTTCCCCCTCCCTTCTCCTTTTAAAGAAAGGGAAGGTGCAGAGGAGGAAGCGCAGGCAGGGCTCTTCAGTTTGTGAGCCATGAAAACACTTTGGGTTTCAGATTCATTGGGCATCAAAACTCCACACACACCCCCCCCAGCTTTTCAAATCTTTCCACAAAAATTCTAAAACAAAATGGAAATGTCTTCCTCTGAGCTGTAAGAGATGACATCATTAGACTTCAGCATGGTGCTAAAAACATGCGTGCATACTGCAGCATGAGATACTAGTCTAGACGTCGCAGTGTAACAAGAACTGAAGCAGACTAAGGGGGCTCTTAGCGAGCTAAGGGGGCTGGTGCCATGTCAGGCAGGAGGTGGACATAGACAAGGCTGGGAGGAGGAAGGTGGTGATGTTACAGAGGAGGAAAGCTTAACATAAAACAGGATCATCACTAGCTCTGGACTAGCTTAGCGAACGCTGCATTTCTCGGCTGTATGGACCGCACATGGGTCATACAAGTTTTTGTTCAGTCCAAAAGAGGTCTGTCGCAAGAACTGTCTCTGCTTTTGTTATGAAATCAAAGTTCAGGCACAAGTCTCAGCTGATGGGTCTCGTTCCAGTGGCCAATGGTACAACCCAGGGAATAAATGCGATCATCAGGCACCGATTGGGAAATGGTGGGAATAAGATCCCTAATAGCAGTGGCAGGAAGAGAGGGTACAGGTGCTTTCCCTTCCCCGAGTGTCCCCCAAGCCCACATGTACTTTGGCCCACATCAGCCAGTCCTTCTTTGGCAAAAAAACATGCTTTCAGATGCTGCTGCCAAACCTCAGAAATGTATATTGCTGTTCTGGCTATGTTCAGGAAGAAGGGGAAGGGAAAGCAGTGTGCAATTTTCAACAGTTTCTCCTCAGAGAGGGGCCCCCTAATTTTCTGAAAGGGGCCATGGAGGAAGGGGGGGGGTGCAGGGGGAAGAGAGAGGCTCTGTCCCATTTGAATCCCTTTTCCCAGATTAGTTATATAGGGGGAATTCATGATGCAGTTCTCCCTTTGGTCTTTGAGCCTCAAAACATTTCATAACACACAGAGCCCTTCTGAAACCTTCTGATCGCATCACTTCTGAGGTTGCTGTGTTTATGCGCATAGCTGTGCACGCAGGAATTGCGAAAGGGAAAGACAGGGAGCAGAAGCATCCTGCACTCGTGGCACCACAGGTGGGGGTTGCAGGACAACAACCAGCAAGGGAAAAAAACCCAACCATAACCAAAAAACAGAGAACAAAACCACTGCGGGACAAAGACCACTGATGCTGCTCTGAGAGCTCAGCATCATCGGCTACAAGTCTTCTGTGCTGCTGTCAGGATGGAGTTACCTGGAAACTGCAGCCCACTATTCCCCTCACTGAAACCTTGCGCAAGGACTGCTGAGTGCTTTTTATTCAACGGGAAGTTACTCAGGTTACACAGAAACAACCCAAAACAAGGGCATTCACTCAACCCAATGGGCTGTGGTTAGTAAACAGGTTTGACATCAACCAACCACCAAGCAGTTGTGAAGAGAGATGATTTCCACAAGGCCATGAGAGACTGGAGAGTCTGGGGTTATGGTGCATCTCCCTGCTTTTGTGTTTCGGTTACAGTACTCCATAGCCTCGAAACCTAAAAGATAAGAGAAATTGCTACCAGGCTTAAGTCATTTAGGATCCCACAGCTCAGTCGAAGTTATTCAGCTGACCAAGAGTAGAAACCTCCCCTCAGGTTAATAGGAATGAGGTCTGTGAGCCAAGATCCTCAAAGGCACTAGATCCTCTTTCAAATTGGTGGTGCTTAGATATTTTAATAAGTGTCTTCAAGGATCTGGACCAAGACTCCAATGCCCACACCCGCCCTGCCCTCCCCCCACCCCCCAAGTGATATTAAGGGTCTGGGAAAGTTGACAAAGGTGACTGGGAGACTCTCTGCAGTTCTGGGAGTCTAAGCAGGGATATGGGTGTTTTGGCAAATTTTACTCACTGCCGGTTATTAAACCAGAGCTCAACTGGTTTAATTAAAGTTCACGGTGAATAGATTTACTTTCTCCAGTGCCAGTGCTCTTGTATGGACACAGTCAAAGGCATTTACTTCCATTTAGCTAAACTTGGTAACTGACTCTTCTAAATGTTTCCACATGGTGGCTTGAATTTTTCTTTTTTGTTGTTTTTGAACTAAATCAATTTTAAACCAATTTTCGTTACATTGGTGGTTTTGCATGTCCACAAGGCCTGCAGGCCTCTTGGATTTGAAAACTTGGCGTGAAATTCAGCCCAAAATGCCAAATGCTGAAATACGATGAAAATGAAACTGCTGCAACCTACAGGGGAAGCTGCCTGCCACTCAGACCTGCCCGTGCTGCCAGCCGGGCTGAGAGCACCTTCCCCAGAGCACCAGTCCTGCAGGGGATCCGCACGGCTGAAACTTGCCTCTGAACATCACCACTGCTCACTCCCAAGCAGGTTTGGGATTTGGCAGTGGTGAGCTCAAATCCTGGCTGGTGGAACTTGCTTGAAGCATAGCCTGTGGGAAGATCAAAATCCTGATCAGGAGCCTCTTAAAAATGTGGCTTCAAAGCTAACTGGAAACCTGGCCCAGGGCTTCTTCCAAACCTGGCCCAGGGCTTTCCTGCAATTCAGCCTGGGTTTGCAAACTTGGCTGGTGTATGGTTTATTGCACCTAGTTTGGGGCTTTGCTGTGAACATTTTGTGGAGATTCAGCTCTTGAAATTAACTGGGCTCTGTTGTTCAGAGCCTGGACCAGTGTCCCTAACAGCCATACACTCCACACTGATCTTTGTGTAGAAATTAACTAAGGGTCGCACGCTTTATTTTCAAGGGAGAGGTCGTTGTTGTGTATTATCAGTAAATCAAATCATTAAAATCAGATGTATGAATGGATAAGATAAAGACTACTTACTGCTGCATACTGGAGGGCTTTGACTCATCAAAGCAACCTTTTAAATTGGTAAGGAGCCAGGTTTGTTATGGTCCTGTTTCCCCATCATGGTGTCTATAGTAAGCAAACCTCAGAAGTCTTGTAGAAGCACCCAGCACTTGGAATGCTTCAAAGCAGAGGCAGCAGCTTTAGAAGAGACATTTCTCTTGAAAAACACTAGCAGAGATGAAGACTTTCTGCCTCCTGGTAGGTTTGGGGCAATGAAGAAAACCAACAATACTTTTGGTTTCCCAACACTACTGCTTTTAGTACCTCTAGAACTAGAAAAGAATGGGTTTAGTTACTGTTGAACTGCTATTCTTTCCCCAAAAATAACCCTCAAAAATGGTGACCATTCAGAGCAGAGCCAAGCTGGTTCTTGGCAAAGGTTCAGCATGGCTCTTATTACTGAGGGGAATGTGGTCATGTTGCTAAGATAGTGGCCCGGGAGTCAGGCCACTGTTCTTGGCTACCCCACCACCCCACCATGTAACCTTGGAAAGTCACGTCTCCCCTCTGCTGCTCCACGTTCCTTGCCATCCTGTGCCTCTTGGCTATTTAGGCTGCCAGCTTTATGGTCCAAGGTCTGTCTCTTGCTATTCTAGCTACCACCATAATTATGAGAATTTGATATATGCTGCTTTCCAGCACCCCTTCCCACAGAACTTTGTTAGAGCAGCTCTGTCTTCATAAGCAACAGGGCAGAGATGGGAGTTCAGGCATTTTCTCCATGGAGGTTTCTCACCCCTATCTCGACATGTCCCCATACTTGTACCACACCCAGGGACATCATCATCCTTGTCACCTTTCTCATTCCTACCCAACAACCCTTGGAGTCATTTGCATTTAGTGTGTTCACATGGTTTTCTCCTCATTCACATGTGTGCCCAGCTGGAACATCATGCCAGCTTCTGCCATCCCTTCCTGGGACATACCTGCGCTGTAACGGACAGCCTGCCCCCATCACCCACTAGAGGCACCCCAACATCCAGCCCCAAGGGACTATGACCCGGAAAAACACTGTTTAGCAGAGACAGTCAATACAGTGGTATACAATTGAAGCAGAAGAAACCTGGGGTTTGTACCCCAAGGCACACTTCTACCCCAGCATGCATTTGTCATGACTGCTTGTGTAAGGTAAGGGTTTATACCTGACCTTGGAAGGTTGCTGAGCTTGCTGGCAATCCCTTGGACCCTGCAGCCTGACGTGCGTGCACCTTTTTGCAAGCAGTACTGTATTGCATGCACTTACAGGGTCCTTTCTTGACTGAACAATGTAGCCCAAAGCACCAAGAGGAAGTCTGGGTATGACATTAGTGTCTCTTTTTACTGGGGCTGAACCGTTGCTGTGCCAGAGGCAGGACTTTTGCAAAAAAGTGTTTTGCACTAAGGATCCTTAACTCCAGGAGCCACCACACCACTAAGAGAGCAGGTCCTTCTTCTGCTCCAAAAATCTCTTTGGAGGCCATTCCCCAAGATGCCTTAAGACAGCACCATGCTCAACAGCTGCTAACTCTTACCTCTGGTATTACAGCAGCCTCAGCTGCAACCAAGGCCTCCCGTGCTGGGCACTGGGGCAGTCTGTCTTCACTCCTTTACATGGCACTTCCATGTATGTACAACAACATACGTGTATATACATTTTATATATATATAGACTATCTAAACACATAGACACACATGCATCCTAGGCTGACAAAGACTGTGTATGCCCATGCACATCACCACTGCAAGTGGCATATCATGACTTGCTCTGTCCTACCCGCCAAGTGCTCAGAGCCCCTCATGGAGTGCCCCTCCTGATCTTACCTAGCAGGAACCATGCACCATTTCAACTCCTCCAGGTTAAGCCAGCACAACAAGCTGGGATTTCTGAAGGTGCAGGTGGGACAGGCAGACGATCACGCTGAGATACCATCTATCTCAGCTCCTTCTCAGAGTTTGCTGTTGTGTGTTTTATCAACAAATAATATGTCTTTACTACTGCCAGCCCTGCTGAACCACTGTAGCTGCAGACAAGCAAGCTGTGTTTGCTTCTCTTTCATTTGTCATCAACACAATGGCCAGCCAAGTTCTCATTCCAGCATCTTACTTGTTGGTAACAACAAACACAGGCAAAAAGAGAAAAGCTGAATTTTGGCTAGCTGAGGGGACGCAGAATCACAGGTTTGGATAGGTAAAGTGAAAAAGCCCCCATATGAAAATCACTGAGGGAGAAAGAAGCATAAGAAAGCACGAGTTTAAATCCAAATAAGCAGGCTGATTCAAGTTCTCACACTCTGCATTTTCTGCTCTTTGGGGTGGTGTTGCGTACAAAAGCTCTTCCTTCACCAACGTGTGGCCAAGTCCAGTTTGACTGGCAGCTCGAAACAACACATGGGATTTGGAAGTAGTGTTGAAGACATTCACCGATTTGTTCTCAGAAGCAGTAACCTTTCTCTTTCCCTCTTACTGCTGCCAGCCCCAGAAAGCTGCTAGGGGGGAGCTTTCACCCAATTCCCATCCAGGACCACCCCGAGGTGTGTTGACACTCATGAAGCACAAGATATTCACAAAGTAAAGGAAATCAGGGTCACTCCCTCTCTGCAGTTACTAGCTCCGACTTCACTGCTGTCTGACTGCAGGAGACGAGAAGGGGGTGGGAGAGGCATCAGGAATGTGACGTTATCATGAGACAGGACTGCAGCACAGGGGAATTAGGCAGCATCACCCCTGTACCCAAACCATCCAGTCTGCTGCCACTTCCTCCACAAGCAAGCTGAGGAAAGGCAGCGAGACCTGGGCAAAGCCGGTGCAAAGGAAGGGGCTGTCACCTACAGACTCCTCTGTTACCCTCAACCCACTTTCCTAGTCCCACTTCTGCACCCAAACAGGTTCCGACTTGCAATCATGAAACCAGAGTAGGCACCACATGCCCACCCACGGTGAGGAGCTGACGGACCAGGGAGCTCTGGACCTAGGTGAGAGCCAAGATGAAGGAGTCCTTGAGAAAAGAAAGTTTTCTACCCAGTGCCTCTAGACAGGAGGGGTCTCCTGGCCTGAAACACGAAAAAAACAAAATGAGAACAAAACACAGGCAGAACCTCTTTGCCTCCCCAGGATAGCTGTTCTTTGCCAGATGCTTTACCAGGCACAGAAAGGAAGAAGGGCAGACATACGAATTGCTACAGACACAAAAGAGAGAGCGGAAACAGCACACCACAGACACAATCATGCTGCTTAATGTGTTTATCAAATATTTTGGGGCCAGCGCAAGAATAGCATATACAGTACAGCATAAAAGTAGAAAAGGGGCTCGAATTTAGGTGACGACTGAACTTAGCCAAAAGGAAATCAAGAAACTCTCTGCAAGTGTTTCACTTCACAAGGGCTGCACTCGGGGGCCATTCCAGGACTGGATCACAGTCCCACTGTTGGGCACAGAGCTCGAGGCAGACTGCATGGGGAAAAACGCAGGGAAGGACCACAACAGACACCGCCAATGGGAAGACCTCTGGAGTATGTTAGTAGGTTGCCGAAAGGGAGGAACAGTTTTGAAACATAAGCACAGAGATAAAAATCTATTCTAAGGTGAGGATGAGCTAAATGTGTCAAAGGCCTTTCAGCACAATCTAGGCACATATGAAACTATCTAAATAGTAAACAGCGCGTTTACTACTAATGGCCTCCTAATTTATTTATGGAGCCCCATCGCCTCACAAATCTCCGTCATCTGTTTTTCACACGAATCACCCCAGCACTGGGGGAGTGGCACAGGAGCGCTGCGCTGCCCAGACTTTGCTGCCTGTTTTCAGAGATAAGTGCTAAATAACAGAGCCCTGCAAAACACGATAAGGCCCACACTTCAAGATGGTCGACTGAAAATACTCATTTCCCAACTTGAGGATGTTTCACAAACTGTCTTAGTGCCTTGAAGCACGTCAAACAAGGGAAGGAAAAGGAAATACAACCACAGAAGCACACAGAAGCCAACACAATCAACCCTGGGGTTGGGAAATCCCTCCTCACATACATACATGCGCATACATATATATATCTCCACGTTAGTCACTGCTATGGCAACTAAGACAACAAAGATATCCTTTTAAAGGCCCTGCGGTAAGGAGGAAAAATATTTTGCTATATATATCGTCGCCTATTGACGTCACAAAATAATTTGAAATAAACTAACCTTTAAGTTTGGATCTTGCTGGTCCTCATTTCTCCTCTGTAGATATTGAAATAATGTTCACGTCACAATGAGCATCTGTTACCTTTCAAGGAAAAAGTAACCAAAGAGAGCTGAGCTAGAAAGTTTTCTATCAACCCCTCTCCCACACCCTCACTGAAGCAACACAAAAAAAAAAACTCTCCTAAAACGTATGGAGAGCTGTATCCTGAAGTTCTGGTTTAGTCGTTCTTCAGGCAAAACCCATGCTGACATCAGAGGGAAATTGCCAATTTTGGTAATTAGTGAAAATTAAGAACCTTGAGGTCAGCTGTGACGATTTAATTCAGCTGAGCATCTGAAGAGTTTGCTGGAAAGAGGCAAGCTGACAGAGCCGAGTCTGGGCTGGATTGTAAAAATAAAGCATTCCATATGAAAGTGATTTTAGGAAGTTTGTTTCCACAGCTGAGAGCTTGTAGATCAGTGTCCCTACCTCTTGTGCATGCCTGTGTAACACCCTGCACCATGGGCCTTTGACAAGACTTGCACGCTTTGCACTGCTGTCATCAGTGCATTTTATTAACAGCACTAATAAATTAGCTGCTGCTATACATCCAAGAAATGCAGGTAAATGGATTTAAGAGGCAATGGAGAAGGTAGGGAGTTTAGGACCTTAGTTTGCACTGGGCTATATCAATACACCCCTACTGAAGTCAAAGTCCAACATAACTGAGCACAAACAATGCAGTGGGGCATCAGCCCCTCATGGGAACAGGCTAGATGATGGTGATGGTTCACGTGTGCAAGGCATAGGGGCATCTTTGGCACCAGACAGCTCCATTGTTCCTTCCCCACTGCCCAGAATCAACAAATGCAGCATCTCCCATCCCCTGGCTAGTGGAGGGAGGTGAGAAATACACCTCAACTTGCTATGCTCCAGGGGAGCTCCCTCAAATTACTTTCAGCTCAGTGAGTTTTTTAGCTGGCTTGAAGGATGCTGATCTGCTTGCATGTCCTACCAGAGCCCTGCAGAGTGGGCTGAGGTGTTCTCAGAGCACAAGATATGCCATACTTCTCTCAAAAGCACCAGGGATATTTCAAAGCAACAGAATTTATTAGAGTTTATTTGATGGTAAATCTCTGTTACTCAATATGGTGAGCTTGAACAGATATAGCAAAGGCAATGAGTCACTTGAGCATTGTGGGCCGTTATACACTATTAAGTCATCTGCAGTTCCATGGTGAACCCATTTGCAATGTGCTATTACATGGTCACTTGATGAGTTGTAGATTTGGGTCTGTTCACTTCCTCATTTGCTTTTTTCTTTTTTTTCTGTTCTTTTTTTTGGTAAGCCAAGCTACAGCCTACAAATAAGAGATAACACAATTCAAGCAGGTTTGAATCAGTCTTATGAAGGGGAATCAGCAATCCCATATGTTTTTAGAGACTTAGAAATTTGCCTTCTTTCATCTTCTCCCAGGTCACTTGTTTTCCAAAACCTGTGGAATTGCTGCATTTCTCAGCCCTCCTGTCCAGTTATCAAGTTTCCCTCTAAGCACAGGGCATCAGCGAGCTCAATTTGCTCCTGGGCTATTGAGAGGCACTAACAGCCCACCCCCAGCAACATGGTGTTTCAGGTAGATAGAGCACCTTCACATTACTTAACTCCTAACTGCAGTGCATTAAGATATACATCCTACTTTTCTGACATCCCCCAAATTCTTCTGCAGCCTCTAGTGCCACCAGCCACTTCAGTTCTCCCCTACAAAAATTTCCTGATGTACTTTGCCTGAGATTGCCTTCTGGGGCTCAGCCTGCAGGCCTTCACCTCGCAGACTTGCGTAAAAGACACAACGGAGGAACCCCTACTTATTTTTAATTCTTTACATCATCCAGTCTCCCTATATATTTTCTCTCATGATAGAGAAAGACAGGCAGGCATCTTTCTGAAGATCTTATCCCTACCTTTCCTCATCTGCCTACGTCAGCTTAGGAAAAAACATACTAATATTTCTGCTAACTATAGGCTTCTTCAGCCCTGATTTATAGAAGCCCTGAGAGAAGCACCTCTGCCACGTCCTTTTCCCAGAAAACACTTTCCTCTGCTCTCTTCGTCTACCCCCATTCTTAACTCCCTCGCTCATAGGAGGTCACGCAGACGTCCAACAGCCCGTCTTGCTGCTGCTTTCTCCTTTTATTAATGCCACGTGACACCCCTCCCCACCAGCCTAATGAGGTCCAGATGGGATGCGCCAGGCCTTCAAAGGGCCCCTGAACCTACCTTTTCAAAGGGGAACATGCCCTGGTCAAGGGCTGTTGTTACTGTTGGAAGGACATGTAGCTGTGACAGGTTTATCTAAAGACTACGCAAGTGCCAGGTGGTTGTTGAACATCAGAATAAGAAAAAAAGGCTATAGTCAGTGGCTGAACAAAGTAGTTGAATGTTCGACCAAGGCTGAAGTACTAAAAATATGGGAAGCTTTTACAGTACTCCGTGCTGTACCTAGAAAGCTATAGGATCGCTGTGGGACAAGTTAGACAGGCAGCCTTATGTCTGACAGCTGCTGATCCTGAGGTGCTTGATCTACTTGGCAGGGAGAAAAGCTAGCTTTGATACCACAGGCCAGAAAACAGAGGAATGCCTTTTTCTCTGCCCACAAAGAAGAAACATATAAGTAATATGCTCTAAAGCAGAGATTGCGCAAAAAGGACTGGCCACAGAATAACTTACAACTGATCTCAAGCTGACGGCTGAAACAGGTTGCTTTGAAGATGTCTGTCAAAGCCCCTGGTTGAAGCCCCAATTGTGGTTAAGATCCAAGAGAGAGAAACAGAGAGGGGATATTGGGAGGCCTAGATTGGATAGAGCCGTTTGTCAAGAGAATTGAAGTAGAAAGGCAATGTGGAGTTCAAAGCCAGCATCCAGAAAAAAAAAAGACAACAAACAAAACAAGGTATGTATAGCTACAAACATGGCCAAAACAAGCCAGAACAAAGACTTGGTGGGAAAATGCTACAGCACAACCCCTTCCGCGCATGCTCAGTGTGGAGAGCAGCTCCCTTACCCCTCTGAGTTCCTCCTCAGCTGCAGCAGAGCTACCTTGCCAGTGGACGGAAGCACTAGGGGAGACAAGCAGGCTTGGGTGGAATGGTGACAAGGAGCCAACTGGACAGGTAGTTGATGTACATGGTTTGACACTTTCTCAATCTTGGGAAAGTCCAAAATGAGTGGATTTAGTTCTCCTTGGGTGAACCACTTTGGGTAAACCTCCCCAAATCCACATATTTTGGATTTTTACCCTCTTTGGGGTGAACCTCAGCTTGGCTGTGGACATTTCTGAGGGATAGTGTGCTATGGCTTTCTCAGCCCACCAGCGGTACTTTTCCTTATCTTTCTGACTTTAACTCCTAGCATTACAGCAAAGCATTGACTTGCTCATCTAGAAGCAGATGGGGTTTGTGTTAACTGAAGTCAGCAACACTTTTCACTTGGACACCAGTGTCCATAAAACAGTGGCTTATGCTGGTAAGGGTATTTCTTTTAAGGCTGTATGCAGACTAAATACATATAGAATGACAGAATAGTTTGTGTTGGAAGGGACCTTTAAAGGTCATCTAGTCCAACCCCCCTGCAATGAGCAGGGACATCTTCAACTAGATCAGGTTGCTCAGAGCCCCATTCAGCCTGACCTGATGTTTCCAGAGATAGCATATCTACCACTTCTCTGGGCAACCTGTTCAGTGTTTCACTGCCCTCAGTGTAAAACTTTTTTCCTTGTATCTAGTCTAAATCTTCCTTCTTTTAGTTTAAAACTGTTACCCCTCGTCTTATCGCAACAGGCCCTGCAAATTTTTAAAGTTTGTTCCCGTTTTTCTTATAAGCCCCCTTTTCAGTGTTGAAAGGCTGCAATAAGGTCTCCCCGGAGCCTTCTTTTCTCCAGGTGGAACAACCCCAACTCTCTCAGCCTGTCCTCATAGGAGAGGTGTTCCACCCCTCTGACCATTTTTGTGGCCCTCCTCTGGTCCCGCTCCAACAGTAGGTCCATGTCTTTCCTGTGCTGAGGGCTCCAGAGCTGGATGCAGTACTTCAGGTGGGGTCTCACGAGAGCGGAGTAGAGGGGCAGAATCACCTCCCTCAACCTGCTGGTCATGCTTCTTTTGATGCAGCCCAGGATATGGTTGGTCTTCTGGGCTGCAAATGCACATTGCCAGCTCATGTCGAGCTTTTCATCAACCAGTACATCCAAATCCTTCTTGGCAGGGCTACTCTCAGTCCCTTCATCCTGCAGCCTGTATGGACACCGGGGGTTGCCCCGACCCAGGTGCAGGACCCTGTACTTGGCCTTGTTGAACTTCATGAGGTTCACATGGGCCCACATCTCAAGCGTATCCAGGTCCCTCAGGCAAGTCATCTGCAAACCTGCTGAGGGTGCACTCAGTCCTACTATCTATATCAATGATGAAGATATTGAACAGTACTGGTCCCAGTACAGACCCCCGAGGGACACCACTTGTCACCAATCTCCAACTGGACATTGAGCTATTGACCAGTAAGTGTGTAAGTACAAACTGTAGCTGTATTGGGGAAGGGAGTGGTCACTTAAGAACTGGATGATTGTCATGCCCTTGATGACAGTGCACCAAAGAAATTGAGGAAGAAGTTGAGACTTGCCTCCAGTAGATAAGAAAGCCCTAAACAGAGGATGGATGAGCCCTGAAGGCACCACAAACAGCACACTTCAAAAAGCTCCCCTTGCCTGAAGGCACAAAGGATGGGAATTGGATAGGTTCAGTCTGGGAACTAAATGGGGAATAGAAGGAATAACTCGCTTCTCGTTAAATAGGAAAAGATGGAACCCTCTGCTTCTGCATGCTAAAGCATTACATATGTTAGAGAGGATTATCCAGAAACCTTTCGGAATACAGTGTACGCTGATTCTTTTTTTATGCTGGATGTGTCAGCAAGGTCTTGGCAGGCTGTGGGGAAAAAAACACAGTGTCTATAGGATTTCGAGGTTGTCACAGATCAGTAACCTCAGTCAAGGTCTGTTATAGTCATTCAGAAATGACCCCATCTCTTCTTTCATCTTAGGAATTCCACTAGTTTCATCCATTTGCTTGCTTTTCCTCCTTTTTGTGTTTGTCCTCCAAAACGATACACCGCTACCATGCTCCTTCACTGGAGCTGAACCTTCTCAACAGAGCCTTGCCAGTCACAAAGTCACTGCATGGCGACACGATGCTGAGGACCTGACATAAAGGTGAGGCACTTTAACAGGTTGGTTTATAAGATCTGGGTAAATCTGCGCAAAACCAAGTTCTCCCGGGTGGGTGTCTTTTGAGTTGGCCAGATCCTCAGTGGATATAAATTGTCATAGTTCCGTGCAAATCATCTGGAAAATGATACCATGGTTGGCAAGCTGCTAAGGTAACAAGTATACCACAGGGCAATGCCAACTAATGCTGGCTGTGGATCTGGTCCATTAGCTGTACTGGTAGTATCAGCTTATGTGAACATATTTGCGGCTCTGGTAAACCTGGAAAAAATGACATTTCCATGGGTTTGATGAAAAGTGAAACATTTGATGCTTTGGTCTCAAATTTTCTGCTGTCTTCCACAAGAAACAAAGGGCAAAGTTTCACGAATGGCCTTCTCTTTTTTCCCCCCTTTTGGGGCAAATGTAGGAAAATGTGTTATCTGTGGAATTTCAGAACTTGTTCTTTAATGCAAAACACCAAAACCACCAGAAATAACATTCTCCTGGAAAATGTAAGATTTAACTTTGTCCTAAGCCAAAATTGCATACTGATTGCTATTCATCATTCTGCTCCACTCCTATATACTCTATACATCTCCAAAATGACTTACCATGGCAGTCAAGGTTCAAGGAGTAGCTGGGTGAAGCCACTCATTCTGAAGCAGGTATTCCCCAGATCTGTGTTCAGAAATGTCCTTCCCCAGAAGAGACTGGACAGCTGTTCTTTGTTGATATCCAGTCTCCCAGGACCTTCAGCAAACACATCCAGGAACCTGGATACAGGCTAGGATAACATTTCCTGCCAGACTTGTCAGGATATGACAGGTTTTTTCCAAGTTACCAGTGCGTGCATGCAACCTGAAGTCCAAAGCACAACTCCATAGCTCTTGTGCTGTTTGTCAAGCCTGCAACTCACCATACCTATCTGGCTGCAGGAGATGCCACCAAAGGATGATGCTTCAGTATTGGATCTTGGGGGGATACAGAATGTGATCAGCTGCTTCTCCTCATCCTGGCAGTAGGAAACTTCAAAGGGCAGGTATGAATTATGGCTTTCTCCACCACCTTCCACCAGCAGTGCTGTTCTTTGTCACTGTCTTCCTCTACTTCAACATTTGTAAAATGGGAACAGGAGTATCTCCCTCCACTCAAGGAGACTAGATTAATGAGGGCTCTCTTGCCATGTCTTTAGTCTTATTCACCCCTATGAAAGGATTCCTGCAGGTGTCAATATAGTTTAAGCCTCAAAGAAGGGCCATGCACAGCTCTATAGGTGTGTCCTATATCATCATTATTTACCCTAGGGAGGTCTGAAAGTGGTCCTTGCTTGAGGCCTGGCTGCAATAAATAGTGTGGGTACATGTGCTCTGTGTAACGGAACACCACAAAGGGCTGCCAAGGTCCAGCTTATTCAGAGTATATTATCTCAGCTCAGCACTACACCCCTGTACCTCTGTCCTATGGGCCCTAGCACGTTCATGAGCGACTAGAGACCTGCATCACACTGGGCTCAGTTGTCCTCTTGGTGCTCGGCAACAACTGAGGACAGATCTATGCATCGCTTTGCACTCTTCTCCCTGTGTTTAATCCTAAACCAACCAAAACACTCTTTATGCTGGAGAGTGAGTCACCTGTGACATGGGACCCTTATTTTTGAGCTAGAGGTGAACTGAAGATATGAGTCTGCCAAACATGCTGGTGGCAGATGGTATATAAACATGTGTTTTCTTATTACTCAAGAAGGGAAAACAGTTGGGAAAGAAAAAGTTTCTTCATTTTTTGCAAAAATTTAAGTTAACGAATGGAAAAAATAAACAAACTTCTGAAATTCTTTTTGATAAACAGGATTGTCTTAAAGAAAAAAAGACGGACTTGGCAGGGCTAAAGGCTGCTACTTTTCATTAGGACAAGATGATGGTATGGCAGGAATGCAGGACAGAGGGGTGCAGATGTGTGAAAGCATTTAGGAAAAGACACCCAGGGATTAGAGAAGTGCCTGTTCCCAAAACGGGTTGATCTGAGGTAAAGGAAACCTTTGGGATAGGAAGATAGCAACCCCCCCCACACACCCTTTTTATAGCGGATATAAACAGTTTTACGGTATTTCCACCAAACAGAAGAAGAAGAAAAAAACTAAAAAGGTTTCTGCAACACACACATGTTCCCCATTAATTAGGAGGACTGCTGTTAACAACACGTTGCGCCAGAGCTGCCAAGAACTGTCAGACGAAGGACAGGGAAGCCCACGGCGAAGGCTCTGCTGCCTCCCCGGGGGGCGGCCGGCCGCCTGGCCAGCAACCCAGTCCCAGCTCTCTGGCTGGGTCAGCCCCCCAACGTGGCAGGGTGTGGGGGGGTATGGTAGCCAGCCGGGCTGGGGGCAAGGTGAAATGCCCAGGCAACCCCTGTTCGAATTCCTCCCCCCGCCCCACTTCAGCTACAGACATTTTCCACAGAAATCCTGGCTATGTTCGCTTTTGGTTGAGACTTTGGGACTATTTTTGGCTTTTTTAAAAGTTATGCTTAGGGGAGGCGCCTTCTACTTTTATTCACATAAAGGATCTTTATTTTTATGTGTTAAGGGACACAAAAAGAGGAGGGGAGTCAGGGTGAGGGGACATCTGCCTTATGCTTTGATTCAACTATACAACAACAACACAAATCTACACCCAAGCTGCCTTTCCCCCTTAGCAGGCTCCAAGTACACACTCTACTGCAGCAGAGACCACCTCTAGCTTCCTCTTTTTCTCCACCCATCTTTGGAACAGAGGACTGAGTGCTGGCTCTTAAGCATCTCTCACCTTTGCCTCTCCTTGCAGCCACTTCAAGGGCAGGGAGCAGCTTTATCCTTCTCCTACCAGATCCACTCTTCTCAACTCCCTCCTGACCTACACCCTTCTTCCAAGCGCCGCGAGTGCCGGTTTGGATTCCCTGCTGGATGTGACCAAGGTTGCACACTGTTATGTACACACAGGACTGACTCACATCGGGATGAAAGCGGGGTCCTGAATTTTTTTTCTCTTTAAACCAGTGTAGGAAATAATGTTGCAACAATGCAGCAAAGTTCATCACAGGACCTTGGAAGAGGGGAAATGATCTTATTTTAAAATAAAAATTATTTCCCTCACACTTGCATACTCACAGGCACCAAGACACGTCCAAGTGGCTAGTCCATCAGCAGGCACCAAAACGCTTGTCTCCAAGTGGCCAGCCCAGGATCCCTTGCAAGGACGCCAAGGATGAGAGATGCCAGCTGCCGTGGTCTCCTTATGTCTCCTGGACTCTTTGGAGGTTGGTGATGATGTGCTTGTTTTGGATCTGCCTTTTTGTACTCTTTAGGAGCTGACAGGGATTAGCCTCTCCATCCTGTCCCACCTCGGTGAGTCATCTGAATTTACTCACCGTCCTTTGTCTCCGGATCTGGGCATCCTGAGAAGTTGCACGTAGATGTACTGAGATCTTGATGACCTGCTAATTGAGGGGCTTTCTTGCAACCCTTCTGCTGCTGCCTCCACACCAGACACCCCTTTCAGTCTCGCTCAGACCAGGGAGCACCTCTACTACAAGTCTCCACCACAGCAAGAGCAGTCAGAGAGGGGAAAGCTGAAGACCACTGTTCTTTCCAATAACTGCCGTGCAGCTGCCCATGAGCCAGTGGTGTTTCTGTACAAACTCCAGCCCTCTCAGTGCTGGGATGCAGGCCTCTACAGTTGCGTACCTACAGTTCACAAATTGGGCCAAGCAAAACATCTAAAGCACCCTTTCTTTCGAATCCCTAATATGATGCTGTTGAGAACTGCAACCCTGCAGTTTTGTGAGGCTTTATAGCTGCAATGATACATATGGTTTTATGCCAAAAAAGCATCACTGTTAATTAAATACGTTCAACATCATCTCTACAAATATCATGTGAGGAAATCCTCATAGTTGTTGTCCAAAGCATCACTGACTTGTTCTTGGAAGGAAAGTCCTTTCAGACATGCAGCAAAACACCCTGGTCTGGATTTTCAAGATATGGATGTGAGTGTGTTCCCTCTTACACATCCAAGGCAAGGACATCCAAAGGACTTTGTTTTCAGGTTATGCTAAGAGTACCTTTCTGCTAACAGCTTTCCTTCTACATGGCTTGAACTAAAAGTGGAAAAAGCCACCAGAAGCATAAGGACTCCTGAAGGACTAGAGCAGATTGGACATTTTTTTCCAGGATATAAGTCAAGAGAAACCATTTGACAGTGTGAACATAAGACTGTTGGATCTCGGTGCATATTGGGAGAGCTCCTCAAACCACCCGCTCTGATCCATGTGTCCATGTGAGATAAGGGGAACGTTCAGACTGAACTCCAAAAGGGCATCACAGTGCTGTTTTGCAGAACATATACTAAGGGGTTTGGTTAAAATACTTCAGTTTGGGCTAGTTTATCTTTTGGAAAATATAAAAAATTTCTGTAGAAAGCTGACAACTTTTCTCATATACATTTAATCCTTTTATTAAAAAGGATTTTTTTCTTTTTTTTTTTTTTCAGGGAGAAAAAAGAAGCCTATGTGAAAACTTTCAAATATGTCTTCAAATACCCCTTCTAATGACATTTGAAAATCTAATTTACCATTTGGGACACGTTGCAAGAATCGATGATAGTAACAGTTTGACGTCTGTCTTGTTTCAATCCCGCAGGGGGAAGGGAGGTTTGGCAGAAAGCACTATTGTCATGTGGGAGTCTCAGAAATGAGTTGTCTCCTGGCTAATATTCTTCTACTGCAATGGTAAGTCAAATAGGCTAGTAGCCACGGCAACGGCCCAGAATCCTTAACTATCGCTATGGTTATTTCACATCACTTCGGGGCTATCCCAGTTCATACTGCTATCGCTTAAGACATTATTTCATAGTGATTTCATTAAACAAGTGCAATTTGATATATGAATAACACCCACATTCATTTTAAAAGGGATCACATTATCTAAACTACTGCCTGAAAATGTAGAGAAGTCAAGTTAAAGCAATGTCACAGCTTTAAAATAAATACACAGAGATAGGGTATAGTCCATAGGTGCAAAACAGCCATGTGACTTCTCTCCTTTGTCTCACCTACAGTACGTGTCCTAAGGAAGGTATTGGGAAGAAAGCAGGGCTACAGTATCCTTAACCCCACATCTCTCATGCACCCTGCAAGGAGGGCTGCCCTGGGTGAGGGCATGACGTGTGAACAGTCAGCTTGACAAAATGAGGAGCAGCAGAAGTGGTCTGTCAGCCCTGCTACCGCCTTTTAAAAAACTAACAGCGTCTTAAGTATCATAAATTGATGTCCATGATTTTAAGAAGTTACAAACCGCTACCAGCCCTGAACAAACACTTAGTTTAGGAACGCTTCCTGGTGAGAAAATGCAAATAAAGGGCAGAGGTAACCATGCCCATAGCTGATGGAGCAACTTGACCATGGACAGAGAAGAGACCAGGAGCAAAATGGCAAAAAGATCCAAGTTTCCAGGCCACAATATTTCAGTGGCTAAGCACTGGTTTGTTGGAAGCCTAGCACACTTTCCTACATCAGAGCAAGACAGCAAATCCAAGAGGCTTCCACACAGCACTTCTTGGTGATGTTTCCAACCAGAGTTTGCTTTCCTGTCTGATAGCGCTGATGCTCAAGAAAGCCATGACACTCCTGAGGTGGTGTTTCATGCCAGCTCTGCACAGCTGATTAAACAACAGGAGATTCCTGGTTTGTCTCCTATGTCCATTTGTATTGCCATTCATTACTTTTTAAACATGTAGACCAAGTTCCCCAAAGCAAACCTTCAGAGGACCAGGTGTCCCTCCCCCTCCAGTGTCAAATTACATAATTTGACTGTAATGTCTGGGCCTTCTCTGTTCAAGAAATCACAAAAAAACCAAGCAACCTAACAAAAAACCCACCAAGAGACAACAGTAAGTTCAAAAGAGAAGGAACCAGACCCATGTTTCAGAGAACTGAATAATGAAGTATTCTGCAAAGTCAAACCCTTTAAAGTGTTTCTGGTTTCAGAAATATTTGTTAAAAACCCAGTGTTCCTGGTGCTTTCCAGAGTTATCTGAATTCCTTCAAAAGCCCAGTCAAGGCTAAAGAAGAAAAACAATGTTATTCTAATTGAACAAAGCATTACATTTTTGTATGGTAAGATTGGAAATACAGTTGTGAAAAAAGAGCTAGAAAACCAGGAAGACTCAAGCTGAGAGTTTATCTTGTGTTAATCTGCTCTTGCATCACCTGGGATTTTTTCTGAGGCGTTTCTCCTCCAGAGAGGTGCTTCAAAGCAGCTCTCAAAAAAAAATGTTGTTTCTTTACTACTGTAGGGGACCCCATTTTTTTCTGCAGCCTTGGTTTAGCACCTTGAGAATATGCAGGGTGGTGATTTTTCTACCTAAGCTCATGGTTTCTTTTAGAAAGTCACAGAAACTGCAGCTAGCATCTCATATAATAAATATACTAATCGCATGCCTTAACATCATTTCTGTGTACAAACAATTTCAGTTCAGTTTCAGCTACTGCAATTTCCCCAATAACAACTTCCCATGTTTACATCCATCTGAAACATTGAAGCTCACTGTGTGGGTTCCTGAATATTTATCTATGTGATCAACCTGAACAACCTACCCAGGATATTTTCAAAAGGCTGACTTCTCGGCAGCTAAAACGCTGGGGGTTTTGGTATTACTTGTCCTTCTTTCCTCGGCTGCCTAATGTCCCTGCCTGCTCCTTAGTGAAGATGTTAATTCAGAGCAGAGCTGGCAGCAGTCCCCCTGCCACCCCAGGGGGTTCCTCCTAGCAGTATGCAGGCAGTCATTAGTCTCTGACTATAGTCTGTCAGCCAGTCCAAGTCACTGGTCCCTTGTCCAAGCCAAACGGGGATGTCACGTCATGCCAAGTCATGCCATAAAATAACAGTAGAAGTAACTTACGTTTTAAATCCCCGAGGGCAGCTACCACATCAAGCTGGCTGATTAGAAAACAGATGCTAAAGCGTAAGGAATGGTATTGGGGTCTCCTGCTTCCACAGGAGTGGAACAGTTTACACCAAATAACAGCAGAACAAAAGGAGTACTTCAGCCAGGTTCAGCCTAAGCTATTTTAGGCACCTAACTGATCTGCCTAATTGACGACCTCATTTAAGTAGGAGAATAATATACTTGCCTCAGCTGTCAGGAGGTGAGACAGTTACAGCCAAGGGTCATCTGGATCTTGGGGACGGTGAATGAACCGCTTTCTAAGAGCACCCACCTCTTTTCAGTGACTACAGGGATTCTTGGGCATTCTGTGGCATGCAGGACAAATCCAGGGTGAATGTGTACTAGAGTACTCTAGGCATTTCAATGTACTGGAAAAGTAACTAGCAGTTAGCACAAGGACATGCCCATAACCTTCAATGTGCTCCTGCTACGAACAGCATCTCACGGAAAGACATACCCATTGTAAAAGGAATACATGACAGTAAGAGGGTAAGAGGAAAAAGGGGAAAGAAATGCAACTTGGAACAACAACAACAAAAAATCCAATAAAATCATATTTTACCCCTCAAATTGAAATATCGTTTCAAGTTTTTTTTAATGGGAAGATTTCCCAAGGTCTATTGGTTTCAAAAGCAAACTGGGTACTCTTGAAAAGGGATTTTCTGGTAGCAAACTGTTTCTGTAAAAATGTGTACATAGCTCTCCCAGGGATCAGTATGATCCAGCGCTGTTGCAAATTTTTAGTAGTTATGTGTAGCGAGATGGCAATATTTGGGTTATTTAGACTTCTTACAAATATGGATCATTACAAATAGCTTATTACGGAGCATATAAAATGAGGTGGTAACTGGATAATGACAACAAATTATTTTCACTATACACAAGTGCACGACAATCTATGTTGGAAAATAATAAATTAAACCATTCATGTGCCCTGCATTCCCTGTAGTCTCTCAAGGGGGGGGGAATCTAGGTTAAATAATAGGCAACTAAACAAGGACATACGTTCAATGTGCATCACGGATCAGAGAGGCAACAACACATTGGAAATCTAGTTTTTCTCAAGCTGGAACTGCCAGTGAAAGCAGAGACACTTCTTTTCCCTGATAAATCCTCTAAAGGATCCACCTCTCCTTCCACTTCATTTAGATACTGAGTTTCTGGTGGCAGGAAGGAAGTGTCGCTTGATTTCTATGCTGCTGTGTGCAGCGCTGCCAGTCCATCCCTGTTCTGCACACCCCATGCCACGACTCCAGCCATCTGTTTGAGGGTGCTCTGCAAACTAGCAGGTACTCGTGGGTGAGAAAGTAGGTGTCTGACCACATCTGCCGAAATCACTCGGATCACTTGTGCATGCTACTCGCCTCTGTAAAGAAAGGGTGCAGAGCTGACCCCTGGAGAAAGAGGGTTCTCGCCACCTGTGGAGGCAGCAATGTATGCTGATGCTAGAGGTAGATGCCGTCCAGATTGCGGGGGGAGCAACGGGAGAGGTGGCTCCTCTAAAAACAACCCAAGCTGATGGAAAACCTCCCTTTTTTTTTTTATCTCCATGCCTTCTTGCAGGGCGCACACCTGGGTTGCCCGTCTGGACGGAGTGAGGGCTCCAGAAGGGAGCGGCGCAGGCAGAGGCGGCCACCCGAGGGGCAGGCTGGGCAGCGGGGGGACAGGGTGAGCCGTCCCAGAGATGTATGCGTGGCTCTGGCCCGGCGCTTCGTCTGTGCAGGAGGGGGGCCGGCGGCAGCAGGCGAGCCAAGTCAGAGCATAGCCAAGCGAGAATGTTCTGGCAGCCCTTCCTGGCGGCCTGAGCAAAGTTATTTATCACTTTGTGCATTTTCCTTCTCATCTGTGTACAGCCGGCTCCAATGGCTCAGCTTGCGTTTTGCCTTCCAGAGCCAAGCCAGTCCCTTGGCTGTGCTCGGTCTTGGCTGTCCATTCACGCCTTCTGTCTCCTCCAGCTCTGCCTGGAGCAGCACAGGATCCCAAATTAGGGGTAGGTGTCTACAGCCAAGGAGGAGATCGAAGCATCAGCAACCTACACCAATGGCAAAGAGCATACCTCTCCCCCGGATGGGTGAACGCTGCGCTGCCATTTAGTCTGGCCGAGGAATCATGCACCGTTGTTTCTGTTGCTCCCAGGCAGCCTCTGCTGGGGAGCTCTAGTGCCTGCCGGCGGCTACGAGACATTTTCTTTCATTTATTTTAGGGATTGCGCCTTCGCGCTGATTTTTTCCAAATCGGTGGATGTAACAACAGTGAATTTACAGCAAATTTTTCCAGTTCTATGGACTCTTTTCCATATTGCTTTTGTATTTTGCCAAAATGTCTAACATGAGTGTCTAAGTTGGGCTTAAAAATAATACCAGCTGCATTCAGATATTATAAGGCTTACATTTGCTCTTGGTAAAGGCACACCACTCTCTTCTGAACACTGGACATTGCAATAGCAGGTCAATACTAACTCAAGCCTTGCCTCATCAAAGGTCAGGCTACAGTCTGTACTGGGTTCCAGGACTTTGCCTAAAGAGAGCACTCCTGAATTCAGCTGTCCTTCCTCTCCTCCTTCTTGAGTTGCCCGTGCAGTTTTGTATGGGGCTGATAGATTCAGCGGCAAAGCCCTCTGAATAACCAGCAAGACTGCGTTTGACCTTGCCAAGCTTTGGGCAATGTAAAGCTTTACATTTTTCTACTGGATTTTGCGCTTTAGAAGGTGGTAGATAATTCCCACCTATGCAGAGCCAGATCTTGACTGCCTTCTAGCCAGCTTGGCCCCAACAGGGCAAAACCTCCAATTGTTTTGATAAGGCACTTTTTCTGATGGAAAAATATGACTCAGAACACAGTGGGGCTGAAGAGGGCACCTGGTCTGCAGCAGATTCCCAGAATCGCGCATGACAAAAAAGTATATTGAACAGCAGCTTCCCATCATGAGCCCCTAATCTGCACATCCCGAGAACTTTCCAAAATTGGGCTGCAATTTCTCAGATTTGGTCCCTGCCTGAAGGTAGAAGAGGAAGTTGAGTAAAATCCCTGCAGACCTTCTGAAATGAGGAGAGAATGAAAAATTGCATTTTCTTATTGTAATAAAAATTCTAACAATTTTTTTTCTCTGTAAAAGGCCACATCAAACTGCTTAAAATTTGAAGCTTGGTGTGGGTATAGTTCTTGTTACAGGCCAGATCCAAAGGAATCTGAGGTCAACAACTGTGTCTCCCTCAATTTTGCCCAGCTCTGAAGAAGACCCAACAGGTAGACAAACAAATCATAGAGAAAATCATTCGGAACAGTTGTGCCTATTTTCTACTTGGGAGTTGCCTGGGAACAGGCTCAGATTGTTTGCAATGCGTCTAGGATTTGGATGTATTCACCAAAGCCCAGCTTTGCTTCATCCTCCTCAATTTTTATTTTAGAACCTTGCTCCATGAATAATCTCCTCGAAGAAAATATCCACCAGCAGATGAAAGGACATCTTTAGGTAAAGAATTTGTAACTAAATCATTTCTACACCCTTTTTTTTTTTATAGCTGGGTCACAAGCGGATGATTTGTCAGTATTATGCATCCTTCATGCATACCCCAGTGTATCTGAGGTCCTGAAAGCTGTTAACCTTTCAGTGCCTTGCAAGGTAGAGTGCTCCTCCATGGGGCGTTGAGATGTGACACGGCTGGCTTTCCACCCAGCAAAGCCTTTGCTGGGACAGAGGACTGACCTCCATATCTCTAACCTCTGGGCCATGTTTTCTCTTGGCATTGAACCTCCAAGGTCTTTCTTTGCTAAATTCTACTTCAAGTGGTTTAATTCTGTTTTCTCGCTGGAGGAGGATTTAGAAAAACAAACAAAACATCTTAACAATGTGAATATTCACAATTAATGACAAAACTCTAAAACAGGAAGGTCATTTCTTGGGGAGGGAGGCTGGTATGATTTTGAATGAAGGAAAGAGTGCAAAGATCTCGCAATATTTGCTGTAAATGGGTTGTTATGGTGAACATTCCTGTCAACAAGTTCATTAGCTCAGAGATCCACGAGTGAACAGAGACCAAAAAATATGTTTAAAAATTCAAGAACAGATTAATGGACATTATTTTGCAATCTTTTTCTAGCTCTGCTTCTCGATGAGAATTAGTAACTTTACTCCAGGCCAGATTCAAATAGTCTTACTCATGCAGAGCAGTACCATGTTTTATGAGTAACCTTAGTGATATTTAGAGCTGTTTTTTGGAATAAGATTGGAATCAAAGAAAGACAGTGGGAGGCATGGGCTGAATCACCTTGATTAATAAGTGTAAAATTGTGTTTTTATATGTGTCTATATAAATAAATATAACAGGAATAAGCAAGGATTGTCTGGATTGATAGGCATGTGAGAGAATTTATAAACATCTTTTTGCAACATACAGCAGAGCCCCCTTAACAGTAGAGGCCAACACCCAAAAGTTACTTAACATCAGGAAAAGAGGAATTCACACCTTCAGAAACAATAGAAGATCAGGCCATTTTGCGGGTTTTACTCTCAACAGTTCTGCCTGCTGCTGTGATATTACTTAAGGTCTACGCTGCTCTTCATAGAAGTGATGGATGAAGTTTTCAGAGCTGCCCAAACGACTTGGAAGCATATAGTCCATTTTCCAAAATAATAGGGTCCTTGGGATTCTAAATCCCATTGAATTTCAGCACTTCTGGGAACAGTCTCATTAGCTTCTAAATCAGTGTGCATTTTCTAGTTGGTTATGTTCCCCATTTCATTTTATCTCAGGATTCCAGCCATCACCATACATCAATAACAAGATCACCAAAATGCAGTATTAAAAATCAAAAGCACAGTTGTGCCCGACTGCTCTGTCAAAATGCCTCCAAAACCCATCGTGGACTCCTGACGTTACCAGTGAGTGAGGAAGGAACCAATTCAAGGCTCGCTGATGTAAAGGAAAGTCCACTCATTTCTAAGGACTTCAGTGGGGCTTGGATCAGGCCCTGGAAGAATAAGGATGACATAAAAATAACATGACGTCTGCCAGATTCACCAATATGCTCTGATGTTTTGCCCGGCCCAATGATGCAAAGCAGATGGAGCGTACTGACAATCCTGGCCCACTTCAATCACTTGTTCCGTCTCTCGGATTAGTTTTCATCAGGCGTTTTATTCATGGCATAAATACATTTATCTCATTAGTGCTTCTGCTACAGCATTTCAGAAGAAAGATCACCACTTTTTAGCTTTATCAGAAGAAAAGTTTCCATATTTTATCACTTGGTGACTACCAATTTTCAACAGGGTTTCTAAGATGCTTATTAGTGAGTCTCTGAGTTTTGCTGTACTTATGTGGGACTTGTAATTAATTGGGTTTAGCTGCCTTTGTCTGCTGTACTACTTTGGCCCAAGCAGATTGCACAATTGAGCAGTTTCACAGTTGCAGCCTCAAATAAGGCATTAGGACAATTATTCTGCAAGATACAAAGCTTATCTTTAAGCTTAAGCACATGCTTATATCACATCAAAGCTACCATAAATAAATATCTACACATTTTGCTGAATTGGTGCCAGAAGATGCATTTAAAAGAAACTAGCCCTCCAAGAAAATTACCCCAATCTGTCTCTACCCTCCCCTGCCTATCGCTACACAAAAAAGAGGCTAAAATACATGGGGGAATACTTACGCATGCGGAGTTTGTGCACTCAGTGTTTCAGAAAACAGAAAAGGCATTGCCCTGTCTAACATTACGTGCCAGTAACAAGCAAGAAAGATGTAATACAGGCTGGGCTTTTAGTATGCATGATTATAATAAATATAGGCATTAATACACCTTAAAAGTTGCTGAATGACTGAGAACTTAAGTAGATTGGATGATGTCCCTCAAAATCAAATAATCTATATTTGGCTGGTAGTTCATTTCTTCTGAGATGTTTTTTGCTTGACTCTGCACATATTCCTCATTGCAGAAATAACTTGGGTGATCGCTGCCTGGCTCTAACCTCAAGCCAGCTAACCCGGGAGTAAGCATTAGTGCTAAAAGGCCAGATCTGAGTTTCTATATCCCCGCCAGATACACCTCTACACAAATGTCCCAAACTACCTGGATAACAACTGCACTTCTCAGAGCTTGCTGCCTGGCACAAGGACCTGACCACATTCACTTCACACTACATAAGGGTTGAATTGACCCTGATGTGAAAGCCATCCTGCACACGTTTGCACCCACATTTCACAGGTGTTTCCAGTCCACATCCTGCTCCTCCCTGGAGGGACAATCTAAAAAGAATATTTACTTTACAATGTTCATTCACATTTTAGAGGTGAAAAACAGACTGCATGCAGAAGGATGGGTAAGGCACTGAAACGGGACATGCCACGCACACCTTGGCCAAATGGCTTACAGCAAAACTCCACTCCTGGCTGAAGCAAAGGTCCTGCTGATTTACAAAGGCAAAAATTTAACCCTTTGTATCCAAATTATCCCTCAGAAGAGAAAGGATTACAATACTTGTCAGTATCTCATTTGTCATCTCTCTGGACTGTAAACAGATTCCAGACAGGAGCTGTCTGTCTATGAGCAGAGCCCACCACAGTCAAGTCCTAGCCATGGCTGAAGTGTTATGCATCATAACTCTTCTCCCTTCAGAATGAATTGCAATTTTGTCATACCTAATCTTGTCCTATTGCTCCTAACATTAAAGCACTTGGCCGTACTCCCTCTCCCCTCCATTCTGTTTATTTGTAGAAAGGAAGAAATGCCACAGGATAATGGTTTCGTGCTGCTACATAAAGGCTAAGGCAGAGTCAAGATTTTGGTGGAAAACAAATAGTGAGACAAAGCCGAGATGTTTACTTTCCCGTTGGGGCACAGTGATGCTGAGATCATGTCTTAGCACAGTGCATTTTAACTCTGCTGCACCAGTATCACCACCTAGACCAAATCAACCAGTGGAAGTCCAGTTCCTCAGTCTTTTGGGTTGATTTGAAAGCCCTAGTCTTGGGTACTTCACACAAGACATGATGTAGGTGCAGTGAATAAATGGCTGGAATACAATGAAGCTGTCCTAAATAGACTAGCAGAGTCCCTTTACTATGTGAACGAGCAGACCATTAGGAAGGGACCAGAATGTATTACCTCCGTATAAGCTAACAGCATGGTCACAACTCACCAATTCTGAGGGAATCCAGCCGGGAGAGTGATTTCCCATCTGATCTCCTACAGAAATCTCTCTTCTGGCTTCCACTGTGCCTGGTCCCACTCCTGAGCACTATGGAGAAACAAGAAAAGCTTCAGGAAAATAGCTCTATGTGACAGCTACGCTGTGGTCTCTGCTCAATTTGAAAGAAAGTCCCCAGCCTCAGATGCCTCAGGGACTCCTGCTTCATGCCCTGGCCCAGCCATATTTATATATCTTGTTTATTTTTGAAGGCAGAATATATTTTACATGTTTTGCATGACCTTGGGTGAAGCAGCCTCTTCCAAGGTTCCCCCATCCAGACAGGACTATAAAACAACTGTCCCCGTTTTCCATGAAGACTGTGCCCAGCAGCAAGAAAAGCGCTATCAAGAGATTATTCAAAAGCTCCCAGAAACAGCCACTGGGGTAGACTTAACAGGCAGCGACGTCGAGACTGTAAAACATGTTTGATGGAGCATTTTACACTGCTTTAAATTTGGAATTCTTTGGAGAGCGTCTGAGGGCTTTTCAAGAAACAAACACAACCCTCGTCCCCCATGCACATACGTACACACAAAAAGCTCCTTCATCGCATGGGGAGCTGGCATCTTGAGGCTCTGACCTCCGCACACTCCTCTACTTTATCAAGCACATTATAATCAGTGCAGACAGAACAGCATTTGGAAAGTGGGCTGGGTTGGGGTTTTTCTTTTTTTTTTTTTCTACCCTCTCTCCCCTGTCTAGGGTATTTGAGGAAGAAAGTCAGTTGCTGGGACATGGCTTGGGAAGGAGCTAATGAGAGCCCTTAGCTCACTAAAATGAAATGCTGTAGCAGTATCTTAATTGGAGGTCTGGAGATTTCCTTCCCCTGGGGTAGATTCTCAGAATATTTTGAGGTTTTCTCTTTGGAAATGTATAATGAAAAGGTAGTTTTGCTGCTTCACAGATTCTTCACATCCTTGGCTCTCAGTCATCAAGTGAGAGCTAAAACCACCGGGCAGGATAAAACCCAAAGGGACATTTCAGGTTACAACAGCACGAACCGGCAAGATGCTCAGTGTCAGCACATCAGTGTAGCACCCCAGCAGGCACAGCCCCTCAAATCCTGCAGCTGGGAGGAACGAGCCCCACCACCTCCACTTTCACCTCCAGCTCTGCGGTATTATCAGACCCAAACCTCCACACTGCTTGCTGGAGGAGCCAGCAGCCAAATGTCCGTTCTCTATCACTGTAATGTTTTCACAGGAAAAATGAAATAAATTGGCTGAAGACGAGAGATGTTTTGACTAATTTTCACAGCTCACCCTCACTTCGTCCTTCCCCTGCACATCCATTCACAGCCACTCCGAAGCCTTCCTAAGCCTCATCACTCAACTTTCTCGTCTCTCCGCGCTCACGACTTGGTACAACATTTCCCACACACTCTCCCTGCTCTCCAAAAACACACTTTGCTTGAAGTCCGCACTCAAGCCTTCTCAATGGCAAGTATTCACTGCTTTATTAGCAGCTTTCCCAAATCAGGGATCCCCTTCATCGTGAGCAACATGCTCACAGTTTTAATCTGGTGGCAGCTGCCTCAAATTATGTACTGCTGTCTTTCAACTGACTGCAGGTTAATTTCTCTGCTTAGCTCGACTGATCACACGTTAACATGCAAATTAACAAGGGATACTTAAAACATGCCCTCTCTCTAAAGCCATCACTATTAGTGTCAGTGTGGGCAGTAGGAGTGATGCTTGCTGCAGAGCAATGCAGACCTCTAGCAATCCTGCTTAGGTCTTATAGTTTATTATACAGTTAGAGATATGTGACTACTGCAGACAAAACAAAATCAGAGCCAAAACTTCACTTAAAATCTCAAAAAATCCAAATCTTTATTATGAGTCAAAGAAGTTTGACTAATTCCATTGATTTTAAACACATTCTTTGTTACTTCCTCTCAGCTGGAAGTAGATACACAGAGGGGAAAAACCCTTCTGATATACTCTCAGCCTGACCTAAGTTGTTCTGACAAGATTTCCAGTTTCTGTTATGCATCAAAGACATGTATTATCCATGAGCCATCTGCAGGGACAGAACCCAAGACTTCGAGCAATAAAAACCACAGAGTTTTTTTGCTATTAGAGTTAAAGGGCTAAAAAATGGGGTAAATGCTTACAGCTTCCTCTAAGTTCTAAAAATGAAAACCTTAACCACTACATATACTAATGGCTATAGGGGAACCGGACGTATTTAACTAATAGATTGGGTCACTTTATTACACCAGTCATCCTTACTATGAACGGGCTTTTCACTCAGGTCACAGGGAGTGGTCCAGGATCATGTATATGTATAAAATTGGATCTTTAGTCCACATGTGGGCCCTGTGAGGTCGCACTACTGTCTCCATTTTATAAGTGAGGAAATGCAGGTACACACCTGCAATTAGTTTTGGATACTTCCCTGGACCAAGGTGAAATTTTCACCCTTTCAGTTAAGTTTATTGTCACAAAACCCCAACAATGTGGCCTTTCGGTTTAGTGTTTCTGATTTCTTTGTGTCTTTGCACACTCTGCTGCTTCTCAGAAGCTTCACCTTCACCCCCAGCACCTTGGCAGCAGCTCTGCCCGCGCCAGGCCACCGAGTCCCCCACTGCCAGGAGGGACGTGATGAGCAGTCACCCAGCTGGGAACCTGCTCAGAGCCAGGGACACCTGAACCCATTTCTCAGGTCTGCCATTTCCCTCTCCTGAGTGGCCACCAATGGGCCCTCTGTGCTTCAGCTGTATGGATCAGGTAGTCCTTCATGTCTCCTGATTTTTACATTGCCCATCTAGATGACAAACTCTTCTCTTCCCCACTTTTGTACAGCAACACATGAAATGAAACTTCAATGTCAGCTGGAGCCCCTTGGCACTATTAATAAAAACGATGATAATAAGAAGGGAGGTTTGCAAATTAGCAACCCTTGCTACAAACAGAGATACACCCAATTTAGCACAAATCATCGCAGGCTCTTGCCTGCTTAGTGGCTATTTTAATCACTGGTGACTAATGCCTGTGAGGGCTATTCCAGGGTTTGACGTGCCTCAAACACAAGAAAAAAGGGAAATCTTGTGGGGAGAGAGGGGAGAGGAAGAGGGTGAGAGAAGGAATTGGCTGAAGCCAAAGGTTCATCACCAAAAAGCGTTCAGCTCACACCACCCATTTCGTTGCTGTTGCTACTCCATTTGCTGGGGTCACTGGCTAATTCCTCCTCTGAATAAGGGCATCGTTTTTCTTCTTTTGGTGTGAATCTAAGAAAAACAGTCATGCTCCGGAACACCAACAAAGGCTACCTGTCCCTTCCTTGGTTATGGAAATGGGGGTCAGCCTTTTTATTTTTGAAGGGGGCAGAGTAAAGGAGCTGGAATGCTGCTTGGCACACCACCAGAAAGGAAATCTCTGCTTAAATATTTGACGGGAAGAGAAAAAAAAGAGAGGAGAGGAAACAATGCAAAGAGGGGGTGGGGAGAGGGAACTTTTGTTTCATGCGGAGGAAGAGGGCTGCACAGCAAATGAAGCCGCGGCTCACCTCTGCACCAGGCAGCACTGCGCTTTGCCTTCACGGAGTGAGCTCCTTTCAGTCAGACCAGTCCACTTCTTTTTTCCATCCCAGCTTTCTAAGGACTAAAGGAGTTTTCCTAATTGAGTAAAGCTGAACAAAGAGCCGCTGGGCACCAAGTCCCTCAGACAAGGCACGCGCACTTACCTAAGTCACACTGATCATTTTTCCTGGGGTAGGTTAAGGCTTACAAGCACTTGCACCCATCTGACAACATCCAGAGCACACCAAGCAGGACTTTGAAAATAACTTTCTGAAAATTTTCTGGAAAAAAAACATTTACTTTTGAAAAAAAATTGCAAGGGACAACACCCACATTATTTTGGAGCTAAAGGGCACAACAGTGTTTGATAACATGAGTAACCCAAGTAGGATTTGGCCTACAGCATCCAACCATCATCATTATTTATCGCCATCATCATTATTTATCGCCATCATTATTTAAGGCCATCGGAACAGGAGACCAGGACTTCTGCTTTCTCTGGTGTACTTCATCTGACCAACCAGCTACATAGAAGCCCTTTACTCAGGTCATGCCTGGGTAGAAAGCCACCTCGGAGTACCCAACACCACTTCCTTCAGTACCTGCTAATTTCATGACAGCTGAGGAACCCCATGGAACTCCAGGGCTAAGGTGGTAGAGATGCAGCAAAGTAAACAGCCTGGCAGACAAATATTGCAGTACACGCAATATACGGTACCACAAGAGTTCAAAAAAAGTGCAGGATACTGTTCCTGTCCTTTGGGTGCTAACGTGCAGCATAGCTTTTAAATGGAAGATGTGGGGACTGGTTCAAGTCCTCCAGTTGGCTCCTCCTCTCTGTTACAGCATTGCAAACACACATATACCTTGTGGCCCTGTAAAATGTTTACGTTCACTCAGGTCACTGCAGGTTTAGTTTTACAGTGCTGGAGGCTCCAAACAGGACTGATCATAAACAGCTGCTTCTGTTTTTTACTGAAGGGGAAATGTTTTTTGGTTTATTGCTCTTGTGGCTACTGAGTACTAGCACTGGAAAGCTAGTCATCCAAGTTGCCTTAGACCTATTTCTCAAAGTCTTTCTTTTTTGCAGTATGTGTTTGTTTACCAATGTGGCTCCAGATTGTTGGATAAGATCTGTAGACCCCTGGTGTAGCTACAGGAAATATTTCTAAAGTCTTCCTTTTCTGAGAAGTCTGCAGCTTAAATAACCATCTCTTTCCATGAGGCTTTTGCATCAGCTAGTTGCACTAGAAGGGTTTTCTCTCTCCTTTACCTTCTCTCCACCCCTCTCTCCTCCTAACACATATTTTGGAGGTAGTGAAGGTATCACTTCTGTAGATGTTGGTAGCTTGGAGCTGTCTCCACCCGTCATGTGGCGGAGCCAAAGTATATGTCCAACTTCCGCTCTTGTAATTCTTGAGCTGTTTCACTTGGCTCTTCCAGTTGTTACTCCCCATATATTTTTCCTCAAACAGTAGAGATGACAGGCTGCCTGCATGTACTTGTACTTCACATATCAGACATGAACCTCCTAATGAGACAAGAGGAGGAACTGGAAATTCCTGGGTGGTCGTGGTTGGGAAAATTCACACATTCACCAATAACCTCTCCAGGGAAACATACCCTACAGCTTGTTCTGGCCTGCAACTTGCCAGGTACTCCTGAGTACAGCATCTTCTGTGGTCATTCCATCCTTGGCCAGATTTTCAGGACAACTCAGTGCACTGAGATGCAGCATTTGTGGTTTCACAAAAGGACCCTTTAGAAACCTGGCCTGTATTTGGGTGCAAAGAGGGACTCCCTTGGAAAGCTGGTCCTAACAATCACGGAGAAAGCTGGAAAAATTACTTTTGCTTCTTTTGACATGAAGCGTGACTTCTGCAGGTGCTGCAAGCTCTGATTTAGCTGTTTCATCAAGGCCTATGCTCCGCAAGGTGATGACGAAAACTCCAATTTCCCTTTTTTCTGTCATCCAGAGATGCAGGAACATACAGAACTGTATCGAAACAAGGAGGTTCCAGCCCTAACTCAGCTGAACTTTCAAAGCTGCTTGGAAACCTCATTCACATTAAACTTTATGGGAACTGGACATCCAAATTCCCTAGGTGGCTTTGCAAAACACAGCTGTAACTAATTGCTGTGCAGAAAGGTTTGGGGAAAAGATTTTGATCTAGAAAAGGAGAGAGAGATTGCAATGCCAAAAAAGCTTTTGCAATAGATCCTCACATAGTATCCACAGAGCTGATTCTGGGCTACCTCTTCAATGAAGTAAATGGAGCCATTTTACAATAGCTAATCCTCTCTCTGTAACTCTTCATGAGCCTGCAGAGGTTATAAACTAACTGGGAGAAAGAATTTCTTTTGCAGAGTTTCTAGTAATCCCTGCCACTGCAAACTATGGGGCTGAAAGGTTGAATAAATCAAAACGACTGATGAACAATTCACGCCCAACTCATTCCCATTGAAGAAATTGTCACATTCCATCAGTGAGGCTGGTAAAATCTGTGACCATCTCAACCCTTATCAAGCCTTAATTTCTTCTTCCTGTTTTGGCAATAATTTAACGTTAAAGGTCACAGAGCGAAATGCTCAGAGTCAGGAAGCGGAGGAGTTCTGATTTGATAACAACATTATTTAGCCCCACGAAGCCCCACTTGGTATTTTCTCCTCCTTTGTTCCTTTTCAAGACCATGATCCATCTTCCACTGAAGACAATGGGAGTGTTTCCACTGAATTTAATGAGACTTGGATCAGGCCCTAAATGTCAGTATTACTCTATTAATATTTATGCTGTTGGAAGTATGTCAGAAAATATACAGGATGTGCAGAGTGGCTGAGTGAGCTATGAGAATCATAAATTTTCCTGACTTAGTCATTTCTTCACAAATCCTTAACATTTCTAATCTAACCATGGTAATAATAAAATAGCAGGATTCTAACCTTCTCCTCTTACTGTGAAAATCTTTCTCCACTGTAATCTGTCCGAGTTGGCTCCAGAGCTGAAAAATCATCTGCATTGCAACTCCCTATCTAGTTCACGTCTAGTCTTTCTCTGACACATACATAAAAAAATAAAGCTGTTATTTTAGAAGTTGCACGTTAAGTGGTCAAAATTAAAAGGCTCTCAAAACCAACAAGCTGTATGATTTACAGTCTTTAAAGATCCCTAGCTTAGCAGCCTTCACAGCCTTCAAAGGTGGGGAGCTGAGGAACTAAACCTGTTATTGCAAGGCCCCCACAAACATGACAAGTGGCAACTGCTCTGAGAAGATTTCTCCAGGCTGTTTTCCTTGGGATTTCCTCTCCATGTGAGGAAAGGGCCAAGTAGTGTGGCAACAAGGGGAGCCTGCTGGCTTGCCATGGGAATGCCTGTCACTGCAGGGTGTGCGACAACCGCAGTGGTTAGACCCTCTTCACGCAGCTGCTCTAACCTCCCCATCACTGGAGAAGTGATGGGCAAAACAGTCCCAAAGGCCTGGAATTTCTTTTTCCCTTGAATAAGTCCCCAGACGGTTGGATTCCTCCTGCCTCGCCGCCCTTTCTCAGCGGGCAGTGCTTGCCTGAGTGGGTGGAGGAATGCGGGCAAGCTCGTAGCATAATAGTCAACTGACCACCAGAGCTGTAGAGTAAGGTCACTGGGGAAAAACAGTCATTGAAGAATGCGGCTGAGCTATGCCCAAGATATGCGGGAGGAGGTTTTGTCTCCTTTGGCATGCTGAGCCTGGCCAGGGCCACAGACAGGATGGCAAGGGGCTGGGAGGCACTGAGAAATGGGTGGGATCTGCTTTAAAGAGATGACCTGGAAGGGGTGGCTGCCAGATACATTGGCAGAGCATCACCTCCTAACCCTGCTTAGCTACCTACGGGTTGGTCTAGACTGAAGCGTAATGTGAAAGAACATGGTAGTTACGTACAAATGAGCTAGGTGAAACATCAAAAGATTAATACAAGGTAATTCTGTGGTACTGTTTGAGATATGCTGCTTCCAGGATCCAGATTAACCCACTGCAGACTTAGAAATACACTCTGAGTTAAGTGGCTGAATCACACCATGGCTGAGGCGGAAAGGAACTAAAAGGACTTATTGAGGTCATTTTGTCCAATCCGCCCTGCTCAGAGTCACCTACAGTAGGTTGCACAGGACAATGTAATGAACTTCAAGAAAAAGCTGTTCAATGTGCCCAACCGCCTCAAAAAAAAAAAAAAAAATCCAGGAGACTTTCAATGGCTACAAGACACTTGTGCAGTATCTAGCAGTCACATCAGGGAAACAGGGACACTGCCACATGTTTGGAGAGCATGGAAGAAGTCAAAATGCAAAAAAAGCTCTCCATAACCTCCTCTCAAGGGTATCAGAACTACAACACGAGCACACTTCTGTACCTCCGCTTGGTATTTCAACCACCTTTCCCCCATTTGTTTCTTCTCTAAATCTTTAGCTCTCTAGCCTCCAGAGCACAATCTCAAGAACACACCATCAGAAGAACATGGGCTAGGCTGGGAAGGGTGGTAACATGCAGAAAGCAACCAGCAAATGTGCCTTTACACATTACTCCATTCATACCTTGCAAATTAAAACTCTCCCCTCAAATCAGCGTACTTACTCTCAAGATTACCAGATCTCACCATCAGGACAGCCAGTTTCCTTCTCTCCCCAGCATTCCGCAGCTCAAACACGTGAGCTGAAACATGTACACCAAGCTATTTTTTCCAGGCTCAGCATTATTTGTTGTTTAATTTGCCCTAGGAGTTCCTTAGTTTATTAAGTGAGGCAAGGTTCAAAGGCAAAGGTAGAATCTTATATTGGACCAGCTGACACCGCAGACCTTGCTACAAACCTCTCCTTGCTTACAATGACAGACAATCACAGTTACAGAGACACTTCAAAGACTACTTGGCTTATCAAAACAGTACCACGGTTCGCTGTGAACATTAACCTACTTGCCCTACTGGACTGGCAAAAAAGGTCTATCTTTGGAGGCCTGGATTTAGGGAAACAGAAAAACAACCAAACTGGAGAAAACCACACTCTCTCTAATCCAATATCCTACCTCCAACAGTGACAAGATCAGATGCTTCAAAAAAAGCCAGAAAATCCACATCTGGGTAGATTTTCTTTTGTATCTGGGTGGTGATCTGTTCCTAGGGGTAGTTTCCTCTGCTCCTGTGAAGCCAGCAGTCCAACTTCCCAGCTTGAGCCTATCAATCCAAAACCCCAAATCTGAAGGATCCATTCCTTGAGGGACATTTTTGTCAGTGCAAGCATGACAGTCCCAGACCATTTCTCATGTTGCTAAACAGCAGTCTATGCAAAAACAAAATCTAAGCATTGAGGCTGGGATTTTCATCTGAGCATAAAAGATTTCAGATAATGAAACTCTCGAGATGCTGAGCAGCTCACATCAATACGGTCCCTTTGAAATTCCCACGAAACCAGCTTTTGCAACATTACTTTTAATTTCTGAAAGTATAACAGAGCAATCAGTTCCGCAACGCCTTTGGACTGGTGTTTTATCACTCTGGTGATGGGTGAAAGGGCAGGAAGCAGAGGGACAGGATGGAATTTGGAGCATGACCCAAGTCCTGCCAGGACACAGGGGAGGGACGCTTTCCAAAAAAAGAGAAGCTTTACCATGGGGGAAGTGGGCTGCCTTGCCTCCATATCCTGTGGATCCAAACTTCCCCCTGAGCGTGACATCTCTTATGAAAATATGCATGCAGACTTCTCCAAACTGCTTCCCGCTCCACTCCAGCAGAAGGGCCAGTTCTTGACAGCCTGAGTTTTTAGCAAAAATAGGTCTACCCCTGCCACTCAGGCCGTGTTGGTGCAGTGGAAACAAGGGAAGAATCACACCTAATAGTATGGTTTGGCTGGAGATTTCCTGTGGAAATCTTCGACAGGAAGAAAATGAAGTGTTTGATGAGATGAGATGTGTTACAAAGTATCAGCTCTCCTGACAGCTTGAAACCAAAGATTAAAATAATGGCAAAAGCCCCACAATGGTTCATATCATTTGAGCATGAAGTTTTTTCTCCTTTCTTCTACAGAGTCAACACTTCCTTTAGGAGAAAGATCCCAGACCAGTCCTCCTCACTGTGTATCTCTTAAAAGATACTGGTTCTTCAGATAAGCAGTCTTTGGTCCTTTTCCTCTCTTTTTTCATGGAAAATTGTAGTTTTATGGATCTACTTTTGGAGCATCTTACAAGAGCTTGACTCAGAAATCATTAAAAGCCCTTCAAAAGTCTTAGCTAAAACAAAATCAAATTTTGAGAAATGCTTATGTGACTAGAGTTAATATTTCAGCTCCTACAATACTTTATTGCTTATGAAAAATATCATTCTCCTTGAAGTGCTCTATTTAACTAAAACTGCTCTTTTCAGGAAGAATAGTTTGGAATTGCCCATTGTAGCACTGAAGGCCAGATTATTAAATAACTCTTTTATTTCTTAGTTGTTTTGGAGCCCACCCTCTCTAGCCATTCATTAAGGACTTCAGGGAGGTTCATTGAATACTTATCAGGCCTGAAATTAAAAGAAAACTTTAAATTTGAGGAATTTTTGCCCAGTTTTCAAACTTGTGTTGAGACAAACTCAACATTTACAGTCACTCTGGGCCACCAGTAGTTCTTTCAGGCACTTTTTTTTGGTTAGAAAACATAATATGCTAGGAATTTAAACAAAGGTGATGTATCAGCAAATGACCCTCAGACAGTGTGATCTCATCTCCCAGCCACTCAACATTTGGGAACAGGAATGAAGTTTGTTGCCCTTTAGCAACAGACCAACAAAGCAGACAATAGTTAAAATACCCATACCATTTGAAACACAAACATATCTTCTCAAATCTGCCACCTCCCTTCCTTTCCCACCACACAGAAGATAGATGCCAAATAGTCCATTTCTAATAAAAGTTCTGTGAGGAGAACAGAGGGGACAGAGAACAGAGAACAGGAGGGACATAGGCAATCATTTTTGGTTTAGACATGGAGGCAAATACTCAGCACTTGAGTTTTCAAGCATTAACTGCAGGAGCATATCATCAGCATCATAATAAGCTCAGTCACAATCTGAGCAAGCCTTTGGGGAGTTCTTACAAGGGCAGCTAGAACTGTGTGGCCCCAACAGCTCTTGCTCAGGAGAAAGCAAGTTCAAAGCCCTCAAGCCTAGATGCAAACCTAGTGTGTGAGGTTTGCAAACCTGCAAAACCTAGTTTCACTCCTCAGCCTGCGCTTGATGTTTTAAGCCCTTCAGACCAGGGATTCTCTATTATTGCGTATGAGATGGAAAGCACCCAAGACAATGGGATCCTGATCTCTGTTTGGACATCTAAGAGCTACTGCAATACAAGTCAAAAAAATAAATGTTTTCCCGCAGTTTCTGAAGCTCTGCTTCTTCTCGGGGCTTGAACCTGAATAAGTAGGGGTCCAGGCAAACAACACAAATAAGAAAAAAAGCAGTAGAACTAATGAAGCTTGGTATCCAACACACTTGCTGGGCCCAGGAAGCTTTTCCTATGGCTGACGTTCTTCCTAACATCTTCTCCCTGTGTGATTTTCTGTGTCTGAGTGCTGAGATTCATGCCCATTAGTGGGCCATGTCTCCTCACCAGCTCTAAATTTCATTATATTTGTAGAAACTCAGTTATCCTTGAGATCTGTACCCCCTTCCTAAATTAGGTTGAAAACAGCTAAAGAGTCCTAAGGAAGGAGATAGAGGGACAAGCAGGAGCACAAGTGCATACATAGAATACACTTGCATAAAGCTTACTTCCTTAGGAAGCTGGCTAGAAAAACATACAAAAATACTTTCTCAGTTCTTGGATGCTGGAATTACAACTGGCCTGGTTTGCCTACATCCACCAGCCAAAGCAGCAAGGTTATGAACGTACCCATTAATGCACAGAGCAACAAGTTGTGCCTGATTATCTCCTTCAGAGAGGGGATCAGGCCACAGAATGCTAAGGCAGATGTAGAAAAACAAAGAGTGGCCTTATTAAGCCAGACTGAAAGTTCATCTAACTCAGTATCTTGTCTCTAACAGTAGCCACGATAGACACCCAAGGAGAAATGAAGTCCAGCAGACATATTTGATACTTTCCTCTGGTGTCCTCTTCACTTCCAACAATTTTTGTTCAGCAACTTTGAGAAGAATGCAATCGCTATGCACTTAGCAATCTCTACAGATTTGTCTTTGACGAAATCTTTCCCTTGAACTTAGTAAATTTATAATTCAGAGAAGTTTGCTAGGATATGAAGTTTTGCTGGGTTTGCTGAAGACATGGACCAGTTCTGAAACATAGCTCTTCAGCTTGCTCACTTCTGAAGCCTTGACAAGGAAGCAACAGCTGCCATGCCACATCCCAGATTGCTCCTGCTCTCCTACAGCACACTAGAGGGGAACAACTCACAGGCAGCACAGTGCAGAGCAGTGTTAACAACCCTTGAGCTGGATCAGGCCAGGCTAGGAAGAATTACACCTACAAAATCTTTCAGACACTAGGCAATTTACGAAGACAAGAAGAGGTCTTGCCCGTTTGCATTTAAGCTGTCTCCTTAGATTAGATAAACTACACCCGTTAAAGGATTCTCATCCTAGTGTAGATTGCACCTATGAAGGCTTTTCCTAGCACAACCAAGCTGGTTGAGACTGTGACTCCCTGCCGTACTTGAACTCACGTAACCAAGCAAGTAAACCTCTGGAGTGGAGACCTGGCTGCGATTCAGTCAAAAAGCAGACATTAGCTCTGAGCAGGAGACTAAGCACCTATGTTTTCTTTCTGCTTGTTTTCCACAAGCCTCTCTCCAGACAGGGCTCTGACCCAATTCCCACTGAAGTCCACAAAGGCGGCTGACCGGCTTTAGGAGCTGGATGGCACCCAGCGCCTGACCGAGTGAAACGTTATCCGCTGTCCCACAGCTCCAGGCCTCCTTCCCCTGCAGCTCAAAGCCACCAGGACTTCTACATTCCCCCCCAGCTTAGCGGGATGACCAGCGCCAGCCCTGGCGCAAACACAGCTGTTCAAATCCGATGTCACCATTCACACAGGGCATGATTGCCACCGTCCTCTGGCACCCTGACCTCTCCCTCCCAGCCAGCCGCAAGAGCATGCTGCATCTTGTGCCCACATTTTCTTTCCTAAGAAAGCCCCAAGGGGCTTCTTTGGCACAGCTCACATTGCTGGTGAGCAGCTCCCTTTGGCTTCCATGTTTACATCCTTGTGGTTGTTAATTTGAGAGAAGCCTTTTATTTTAGACACACACACCCCAACTCCCTCTGCAGGGGGGGAAAAATGTGACCTTTAAGATTGTTTATACCAATCAACAAGAAGCCCTCGCACTGCCGGATTCCAAGAAACACGAGACCATCTTGGAGCTTGGAAGAGGGAGGGGAGCACAAGTGAGGAGCGGGAGCAATCAAGGTCAGGAGTTCACAGACAGGATAAAGCAGAAGGCAAGGCGAGCAGGCGGGGTGGCAGGGCATGCCCTCTCCGTTCAGAGAGGCAAGGCGAGCACCGGCAGCTCCATCGACGATGTGCGGCAGACCAGTCTCGCAGTGCAGGGAGCTGACATCCTGAGGTGATGCGAGGAACGAGCTGGTTGTGGTGGCCTTGGAGAATGAAGGCAGTCATTTCTTCCTCACAAATCCCTCGTGAGTCTTCTCCCAGCCTCACAGCATTTCACTGAGGACCAAGCAAGATTGAGGACAAGGAAAAATTACTACAGCCCAGCTTTGCACTCTAGTGCCCGCTGGGATGAATAAAGGGGTTTGACAAGACCAGGAGGAAGATGAGAATATTTTCCCACTGTTGAATGCAAAAGTAAATAAATAAGTAAACAGACAAGCATTCAAATCCAGGAATTTCCTTTCATTGCCAGCATCAGCCTTCAAGGGAATAGCACTACAAATTTTTTCCTACCATTCTACAGAGCCAAATCAGCAAAGGTTGTGGCTTCAGGGATCCAAACTTCAAGTGTCCTTGTGGCAGTGGAAGTGCTGGCAGCTCAGGACTGGCACAAAAGCCACCAATGCCTTGTGCACAAAATGTCAGTACCAACAGCTGGGAGGGCTCGCTTCAACTTCAAAGGCAGCAACACTACCATCTCAGTAGGTTCAAGACCGAGGCATTGAAGGGAGGAAGAAAAAGGGCGATGGATCAGTAAAAACCACGGGAGGACAAATGTGGTGGGACAGAGAGAGATGCTGTGATACAGCACACCCCTTTTGGGCAGCCAGCCCAGTTCAAGGCAGGGGTTTTCAGGATAGAGGTATGTTTCCTCCTTTGAGTCCTCTCCCTAACCAACACACCAGAGTGGATGTCAAATTCTGCCCCAAGGTATCTGGCATGGAGTCAGGAGTTTGACAATTTCAGACACTTTTTTGTGGCCAAAGCTCTCTATGAATCTATATATTTATAGGACTGCATCTTGTTCTCATTTACACTTATCTTCTCCATTGGGTTACACAATATAACCAGAGGTGGTATTTGGCCTATGCATTGCTTTTATTTTTTGTGTTGTCTGCCCAGATATATTATTTATGACCCATTAGATACATTTGTTTGTTAACTAATAAGCCTCAGAAAATACTTTTAATGAAAGACTGTATTTTTAAACAACTATGTCACCGCTCCTCTATTAGCGCTCGAGGATTAAATAAGACTGTGAGTAGCTGTTAACTAACAATTGGTTACTGAAACACATGGACTGAGGTTTTTGTCTTCCCATTACTGAGGCTAAAGAAGCAACACTTCTACAACCACACTGATGTTGCTGGCTGAGTTCTCATTTCAAGGCACATGCTGAATTTTAAACCACCACATTGATTTCTCACCCATACCTTCATCAGCATTGGACGTGCTGTGAAGGAGATAAGCAGATGGATGTCACAGCTGGCTTTGCAGACATCAAAAGTAATTCTCTTTTTAAAGACAATTAGTTAGTTAGTTATTCTTGGGTTTTTTTCCTTTTTTTTTTTTTTTCCTCCTTTCTCTTTTATTAAGCAGTGCTACCACTCCAGTTTTTCTGCTGGGTAACAGAGGGCTTTGACAGCATCTGGGATTTGCGTGCTAGGACAATTACCCTGTGCAAGCCCTGCACAGCTGCACTGCTGGTGGAGTGACAATTGTACTCACTTTCCTTGCTTGACCAAGCTACCAGAAGTCCGCTTATGAATATGAGCCTGGAGTAACATTTGTAGGCTAAGGTCAGCCATGTCATCTCCGATACTTTTGTCCGTTCATCTGCCAACATGCTGTCGGCAATCTGAAACATGCTTCTGTTTTATTCCTACATTGTTTCATCGATGAAAGAAATTTCCAGGAGAGAGAGCGCTGGCCTACAGAGCCAGCAGTTACTTGTTCTTCCCTGGGTCCTGTTTTCAATATAAGTCCTTGGTTTAGGTTATTGTTTCTCCTTTTTCGTCTTCATTCATTCTAGCATTCCATCTTGCCATGCAATTGGAGCTATTCAACTCAAAGATAAAAAGGATTCATGAAAATGCTCAAAGACCAAGCTGGGTTGCTCACTGACGCGGACTCTGTGTCCTGTTTTATATGACTTAGGGAATAGTAGTTCCTCTGAGAAATTATTCTCTATTCATATTCTCAGGAAATGTGTTCTGATTGGATACAAATGAGAGAAATGAAATGCAGATGGTTCCTTTTTGCTACAACTCCAAGGAGGCCCATGCAGTGTCATTATCTTTGGTCAGCTACCTTCTGGTTTCTTCCAACTCAAGCGCTGCTCCCAACTGCTCACGTTTGCAAGCATCACCCATGTTTCTTCTGACTACTACAACACCGAGATGGACAGTGAAAGAAACCAGGCATCTCTGCCTCTCTGGTTTTCATGGTCTAATTCTGTCAAAAACCCTTGAAAGCCACAGTAACTCAGTTCTAGGAGTCAACTCATCCTTACAAATGAAAATACAGATTCAGCCTGCCTACATATTTTCAAACTCCATGTACACAGCATTTCCCATTTGCTGGCACCAGCTCTTAGGAAGTGCCTGTGCAGTAAGAAATAGCAGGCACAGAGATTTAGTTGGAAATCAGCAGTGATCTCGTGAACTGCCACTTCTGCTTCTCTTGCTATTTTGACTTCTCTCACAGCATTGGAAAATCAAAAGGAAACAACGCAAAAGGAAAGAACGCTGAAAAAAACACAGACATTGACACAGCAAAAATCAGGTTCCTTCTTGTTCCCCAAGATACTAAGATATCAAACCCAAAAGCATATTCTCACTATTTCAAGACAAACATTTAATGGAAAATTTTTACTCTGTTCTATGATGCTTCTCTATCATACCACAAGACAGCATGTAACCCCATCAGAGGAAAGATCATGACAGAAAAGTCAAACACTATCTTCTCTTTCACTTGTTACCCCATCCTATTGGCCTCTCTGATTTGGTTATGAGGAGGAAACACCAGAAAAAACTTTGTTGCTGAATGAACCTTTTTGTTGTAAGAACAAGGATGCCCTACTCACAGTCTCCCTCTATCCAAAAAATGCCAGACACTTTTAAAGAGGACTCTTGAAATAAAGCAATCTAAATACAATACAAGTAAATCTTAAAAGAAAAAAAAACAAACAAACAAAACAAAACCCCCCACACTCCCCCCTCAAATCAGCACAATAATAAAACTATCCCCAAAACAGCGTCTGAGTTCCCCAAAAGCAGGACCAGACAAGGGACTCCATGGGCTCCAACGTGAAGTTCACCCCACTGTTGAGTTTGAAAGCATTTCACACAACATGAAGATAGATAGTAGCATAAAACCAATGTAAAGGTAGATAGATAGCAGTCTGGTCCATGACCAAAATGTGGTTTCAATCCTGGAAACCCAAAACCGCAAAGGACTGAAGTAAAAAATGTAATGATATATCAAAGCTACCTGATACCTCCCAAGCTCTTTAGCTCAACAATCTTTACAGCCAGCAAAGGGGCTCAGAGCTGTACTTTCTTTGTGACCATACTCTTAATGTCCAGTTTAGGTAAAAGATGGATATCCTAGCTGCAACCACAGCTGTAAAGACACAGTCAGGATTATTTTGGGCATCCATCACCTACCCGACTTGAGCCTTGTGTCTCATCTGTCACCAAAGTGGGGGGTGCAAATCTCATTATAACCACCAGAGTGAGTCATGTGTTACAACTTCTGTGCAGGTCTATTATATTCAAGAATAACCTCCCAGCTCCTCCAGACAGGATGGCAGAGATGGATGGACATCTCTCTTTGATCTTGGGAGTTCTTCCTCTACCTCCAGTTTGTCTCCAATTGCCTCCAAGGTCATGCTGTCAGGACAGGGATGGCACACACACACACCCCCCCTTACATATGAATCTCATCTCCCCTCCTCCAAAACCACAGTCTACACATGTTTGCTGTTACTTCCAGATGTGTCCACAACTTGAAAGCAGTGATTTGAGAGGAAAAAAAAAAAAAAAAACATTTAGAGCTAGCAGAGCCGAGTCCCCCTTCCCCTCCTTTTCCTTCAGCATCTGTCCAGGTCATCTATGCAGGCAACACCGAACAGTTCTAAGGGTCTCAATAACACACCACAGAAGCATCTGCACATGGACAGATTAGAGAGACAATACAACTCATCTTCTCCCCGCTATACTTAAAGCCTCTCTCTCAGCTCACCGCTCAAAATTTACTCCTAGAGATCTTTGGCTAAAGCCCTGCTTAACAGATATCTGACAAGAAACCAGTTTGGTGTCCTTCCCCATGCTGGAATGAAACAGATGCCTGCAAAACAATGGAAGCGATGGCACTGTCTAAGACTTGATTGTCTCAATGGATGCAACAGCACGTACAACACTAATATATCTTAATCCTACTGTCCTCACTCATGCAACCCTGGCAAAAGGCTCTGTCCTGCAGACATCTCCAGCCCTGGGTCTTTCTTCAGTAGCCAGACTTGGGGTCCCTTTTGGTGGCTGGTCACGTGGATTGTGGTGGGCAGGCACACAATGTCACTTCTGTGTGGTACTGAACACTTTGAATTTTCCCTTGAAGAGGGCAGAAGGAAGAGGGAGAAAGGAGACAGCCTGATTCACACCAACACCTGGAGCATTTTCTCCATAGCCAGAGCACCACTGACATGAGAAGGGTTCACCCCTGGTTTTGGGAGTTGTTCTCAGAGCAGCTCTCTTCCCCATCAGCTGGTGACAGCCCACCCCCTCCACGCCCTGTGCTGTGGGAAGTTAATTTAGAAGCCAGCTTTGCCATCTGTGGACTACCCCATGCTGGGAAAACCCTCAGCTGGGGAGATCTGTTGTCTTTCCAGAGCGGCGCAAAGAAATCAGAGCGTGGGAGAGAACATAGACCTAAGAATCCTTCTAAGTCCTTCACAAAGTTCTCCATACATCCCCCAGACTCCACCTCTTCCACCCAAAGTATCTAAATGCGTCCCTATAGTGATGTCTGCTGTTGACATCAGAGCAGACTCACAGCAGCACTCCTGCTGCTGCCCTCAGCTGAGTCATGACTCACGAACAAAGGGGATTTTGACCATTGTTATTTTATTATTTTCATTATTTCATTCATCATCTTAATTTCCCTCTCTCACTCCTGGCCAAAAGAGAAAGACAGACATACACACACACAAAAGGCGGGGGGAGGGGGGAGGAAAAAATCTGCCAACATGGTCCACATCTGGAAACTGATTTCCCAACCCCAGAACAAAGAGCTCTGAAATTGTGGCTCCAAGTGTCCTGTTTGTGTTCTCCATTATGTAAAAAGTCCTATAATAAAATCTAATGGAGAAGCCCAAGAGTCGGCAAGAATTATTTGGAATTTATTAGCGAATGAGATCCATTCAGAAGTTCTTGTAGAACTGTACATTGGACTTACAAAGCTATTAAGCTCAAAAAAGCTACAGGAGCATGACAGCTTTTGGTTCCAGAAAACTTCTCAGTTGATCAGGCTTGGCTTGGCTTAAATCACTACTTTAATCCCAGCTAAACTACTGTGCCATTTCTGTTACTTTCCATGTTCAGAAGTATCACTCTTACCAAAGTTTAATGCTGTGCAGAGGTGGGGAAAAATTATGAAGATACAAAGAGAATGCTAAGTGGATAAAAGGGAAGAAAAACAATTTTAGAAATCATCATTTTTCAGCGAGGGAAATGGGGACAAACAGTTCCTAAGAGAGTTTAGGATGTCAGTCATTTTTAATAGCAGAAAGTTTCTTAGAATGGGTTAAAAATCTACTACTGACACTTTTAACAGAAGAGGATTTTGCAAGTTGACAGAAATGTTCATGTGGGGGAAAAAATATTCAAAAACATTCAATTTTTAATTTGGAAAACTGTAACCCCATAGTATTTCAATGGAAAAAAAAATACATGCATTGTTGAGAAATGGCACAGTGCACCCCACTGGGACAGAAAGAAAAGCATTATTACTTGAGAATTGTTGAGGAGAGGACAATTATTTGAGAGCTTCAAAAGAAGATGCTCCTCTGACCTGCTTGATCACATACAGATACGCCCAAGAGCCATATGTACTTCAGCTTCCATTTCCATCTCAGGTCTTCTGAACAGCAGCCCAACACATTGACACTACATCGAAAGTCAGGGCTCATGTACAGCATAGATTTGTCCTTCAGCTCAAAGCCAAAGTGATCTAGGAAGAGACACCACAACTGGATGCACATGAAGGAGGCCACAATGTCCAACAGTGTCCTGGTCATAAACCCTTCTCCCCCCCTGTTCTTTGATGTTACTTAGCTGTGCTTACATTCAGCGTTGAATCATTGGACCTAGCCTTTCGTATGGACCCTCGGGATGCGTTACAGGGATGGAAAGAGAAAGGAACTACTGAGTAACACTTTCCAAGTACAAGGGAGAGGAGATTCCTGGAAAATCAGGTTAAGACCTTCCAAAAAACTTCTTCGAAGAAATGTGGCAAACTGTATATAGCTAACTATTTATGGTGGAGATGGAAGTTAGACTACCCTTGAAGGCAAGCGGCTGCTGTCCAGACAGAGGTCTTAATCATCATTCCAGTTAGTCACTGAAAACTAAACACATCGTAAGTAGGTGGGGAAAAAGGGCTATTCCAAATAAATAACCTCATTATTCTGCAGGAACTGTTCTAGCTCATATATATTTACCTACATTCATATTTAAAAAGAAGGCGTTGAGCCAAACCATGGATCCAGAACTTGAATTTTGAAACCAGTCTTCTTTCTCCATGAGTGGAATTGCTCAAACAAGAACAAAATTGGTCAAAACATTTTTTTTTAATGAACAGTGGTTTTCTTTTCAAAAGAAAATTCATTTGTGAGCATTTTCTTCTCCTGTCCCTCAAATATTTCTAATTTTTTAGTAAAAAACAGAAAACAAGAAACTTTTTCAGCTTTTTCTTCATTCTTCCTCTGTTGCCTGGCTTTTCATGGCAAAACAGAGTAAGAGCTGATGAGAAGGTAAGGGGCAAAATAAAGAATACTTAAACTAACAAAATATTTTCACTTACGTCTTAAACCGGAAGTTCTCAGAGTCATTTTCTGCTGCTTTTCTGAGATGGTTTCCAATTTTTGCCTTGCTTGCACTTTTATTGTCAAATCAGAAAACCGGAACTTTTTTCTTTTTGAGCACTTGCAGGAAACACTATTTGGAGATGATCTGTATTGTTCCTGCCTCCCTTAACACGCCCTATGAAACGTTCTTGCTGTCTGTGGATATGCCCAGCTCTCAAACACAGCCCAGATGTGGTCCAGCGACTCAACTCACTGGACACCACATGCTATCTGTTTTCCCGTGAAGCATTTTAATGCCAGATCTCAGAGGAGCCATCGGTCTCTGTAACATACAACACAACCTCCTGTTACCAGACCCACCGCTGTTGTAGTTCCCCTGCCCAGAGCAATGCAACTTTAGCAGAGCATGCACTCAGCCTCAGGCCTCCACAGCCTGCAGCCTCCTTCTCTCTAAAATCATTTCTCTCATTTATGAGCAGCAGAAACAGAGACCCAAGTTAACCAGCTGAAGGCAAGGTCTTGTATCCCCTCATCACTTGCCTGTGCTACTTGTGTCCCTCCCAGGCTGCCAGCTCACCCCGGCGTATGGCAGTGCTCTCAGTTTTACCACAACTGTTGCAACAGTCAATCCATTTCTCACACTCCAGGTCTTACAGTCAGATGAAATATACAATTTTTATTAATAAACATTTTCTAGCCGTAGTGCTTGCCCAGGAAAACTTGGAGATGACATCTGAATGTAGTTACAGGCTCACAAGTCAGGCAGCAGCAGTAAAGAAGTAGGCACATATTTCAGTCTTGTGATTTTTCATCCAGCATCAGTTTGTGAAGATTTGACTCACAATTTTTGAACGCTGCCAAGGCTGGCCATACTGACCATGAACTTCAATAGGTTTCAATGATTTACTGAAAGGGAAGTGAGGACTCAAGCTCATGACACCGATGCCTTTCAGTGCTCTGAGCAAGTCAAGTCGGCTGTGCATCTCAGCAGAGTATTGTCCCATGAACTCAGAATGGACAAGTCTCATCTCACCCACTCTTGTCCAAGCCAGCCCTCTGCCTCGAGGACACATGCAGGGCAGAGCAATCCTCCACGGGTGCAAAAGCATGACCCAGTCCTGCTCCTCACAGGAATCCATGAGAATTTTTGCCTTTAGCACATTAATGGAGACAGGGTCTTGCCCAAAGCACATACCAGGGGAATGAATCTTCCAGAAATATGAATTCTCTTTGCCTCATACCAAAACATTCATAGTAAGACCAGGCAGCACTCCACAGCAAAACACTGGCAAAAGGAAACACTAATAAAAAACTAAGACACTCAAAAACACCAAGAAAAACCTCCCAGAAGAAATAAACATAAGAATATGCTTCCCATTCAGTGAAAAAAAATGCTAACAAATTAATGCTGTCTCATGATGATATTGAAATATTTACAGGAAGAGAGCACAGAATTTTGGCTGGCAAACACAAAAAGCATCTATCACAACTATTTTCTGTGCAGAACAAAGTGGAGAGGAAACAGAGGAGGAAAAGTGGGTCAGTGAGGGGAGGGTGAAAGAAAGGGGACAGAAAAGCAGGGAGAGGAACAGATTAAGAAACTGATGCAAAAAAAAAAAAGAAAGAAAGAAAGAAAGAAAAAATAAAGTAAGAAAGGGGGAAGAGTGAGAGGGCGATAGAGAGCAAAGTTCACAATAGGAAGTTGTGTTGCTCCCTATTTACCTGCCAGTAGCCAGATTCATTGGCATCTCCCTTAGGCAATAGAGACTCATTTACTTCCCCCACAAAAGCAGCGGATTACTAACAGACCCTGCCAACAGCATGCACAAAATGTTAGGCTGCCCGATGGGACAACTGGGGCCAAATGAATGGAAAGAATATGTGAATTATTAATTAATTTGTTCTATATTCATGTCACTATAGATAATTACATGAGTTGATTCCACAGCCTGAGCCTTCCTCAGCCAGTAATCCCTGTGATTCATGACCGACAGTTGCATAACACGTCTCTCAATGACTTCATCATGTTGCATGGAAAATGCTCTCTAGATATACGTGCATGCGCAGTGACTCGCTTTGACACCTTAGGTTGACATTTGCAACCTGGGCCAAGCCTGTCAGTAAGACAAAGGCTCTTCTGAGGTTTCCAAGCCGTAAGGGTAGGTATTGAACAACGGAGCACACAGGAGAAGGCAGGAAAAGGTAGCCCTCAAATATTCAGTTCACGTATGCAATTGCCGAGTGCATTGGCACAAAAAAAAAATACTCAAAGCAACAGCTCTTTTCTGGCAACAGCTAACAATGGTACTGAAGAGCACAAGGCATATAGTCCATTTTGAAGTTATAAGCAAGGAAAACAGAATAAATACTCTGCACAGAGGAGGAGTATTGCAAGAAGTTCGCAAGAACAGAGACAGGCCTTTCCATATAGAGAGAAGATATTTCAGAATCAAGAGTCAGCAGAGACAGAAAATTGTTGCTGAATTAGAAGAGGAAAAATTATGTAAAATAGCACTCAGACATCGCTTGGGAAGAACACACAAAATACACTATAAATCCAAGCATGCAGGATATAGGAACTTCCAACCAGGGCCAGACACTAAAGCAGCTCTCTCAAGCCATCTCCACTCTGGAGACACACTAGAAATGGGAGCTGTAAACAGAAGATTAAACAGGTGCTTTCTTGTCTTCATTGGGGGAATTGGGACTGAGAAGGTATTGATCAGTTTTCCCAACTCCATCTGCAGTCGTTTATTAAGTCTTTAAGAAAAATCGAAAATAAAGGAAGGGTCTTGGAAGTAGGGTTTAGCACGAGCCTAGTCACGCATCCTGTATGAAGAAAGGATGATGCACAGAGAGAGACACCCAGAGTGATCACTAAGGGAAATGTTTCAGGGAAACGCTTTCACTGAGCAATGGTTTTATGCAGTGGATGAAAACAATCATCACACTCCTACTGGTTTTGGTGACTTGGTTCTTTCTGGAAGAAGATAAGCATGAACAGGTAAAAATCAAACTATTTTGTTTTGCTGAAGAAAACCTGAATTTTCTGTTTGAAATAAGATTCTGTCTTGGTATAGATGGGAGGGTTTTGGTGTACAGTCTTTACTCCAGAGCCTTGAGTTCTTCATTCAATGTGGAAAAAAAAAAATCCTTGCAGTTTTTAGTTCAGCAAGGAAGCCAGGGAAAAAAAAAAGTTTCTAGACTCCTCCCGTCTGCCCTGCCCTTTCAGTCATCTACCCAACCCAACCCCCAGCCATTTCTAAAGAGGATGCACCCATTTCTCAGGCATCCTGGAACTGAGGCACAGACAGGAGTCTCTCAACCACAAGACAAAAAACTTCTGGCAGCAGTCTTAAGAGGCTGCAGGTAGCACCACAGCCTCCAAGAAACCCAGAGTTAATGCTAGGAAGACAGGAACAAGCAAGGCCTGTTGTAGCTGCTACGATTTGCTGCTGCTCTGCTTGTATCACCTCAGAGGCTCTCCAGCAATGCAAGGAAGACAAGTGGATGGAGGACATGCATCTCCTAAATGTGGGTTTACAAGAACCCTGCTGCTCCTTCATAGGTAGCAGCTGGACTTGCAGTTGTCCTCACCTCATCATGTCATAGCTATGGGGAAACATCTTTTTCTATCTGACTTTGACCCTTCCAAGCTGGCCTTGACCCCATGGGAAAAGAAATCACAGCTGCTGATCATGGCACCTATTTCCTCACATTTTGCCAAGCTAATAATGAGCCAACAGCAATATGCGGCGACTTCAAGCCTTAAATGGCACTTTAAGGCTCTCACACCTTCGTAAGGGCACACAAGAAGGCATGACAGAGCCAGATCTCCCCGCTGTCCCCCAGGGAATACTCTACTCACCAGAGCCATGCCCATTTCTTCCTGCATCCCTCTGGCCCTGCTGCAATAAGTGACACCCATTCACATGCCTGGCAAGCCATGCTGCTGCTCCCCTGACTGGAACTACTTCTTACCTTAGATCAATACCAAAAAAAAAAAAGCTCTCCCTTGGGTATCATGCAGTGCGTTCCAGTTCCTCCCCAGTCAGTGTTTTAAATACGTGAAGCATTATATAAATGCTAACTATTATTATAATGTTCCCCTCCTTCCAGTCAACTCCCCCCACAGACCCACAGACACATTCCCCACCTCCCGTTTTAGCACGTTCATGGCATCAGAAATTACCCTGTTTTCCTTTACCCTGCCCTTTGCCATATGATCCCAGCCCTTAGAAGCTTTAAATAGTCTGCATTATTATGAAGGCTTGTTAGGACTTGTCCCTAATCACTCCAGGAATAATCCTTGATGGCTTGTCTCGGACTGTGTGTGTGAATGTCTGTGCAACAACAGGGCTCTGGCTTGCTCAGGTCCCTCCAACACGGGGAGTTAAAGCTTCATGCCCAATCCAGGATGAATGGCACATCATGGGGGCCACACACAGCACTGAACCCCTTGTTGTGTCTGCGTACGCTAAAGCTCTTTTCAGTGAAGACCTGAAATGAAAACCTACATTTTAGAAAAGAACAGGCTGACCATATTACGTGTTGATAGATGCCAAGCGGCAGAAATCAACCTGCCCTTTAAATGCAGGGACACTAAAAATGGTGCAGTCAACGCTTCCCAGAACTGTGCTTGTTACAGCTGGTCTCAGGGCTCGCACTGTTTGTCTGGTGCACAAGAATTCTAGAGTTAGTTACTGAACTATAAGCACTCTCTGCTGGGGTTACAACCCCTGTTGTCTACCTTATGATGGTGACACAGACTGAGAAAAGACAGAGAGAAATCTGGTGCTTACTAGATCTATTTCTCAAAGGCTGGCAATTGTGATTCCAGTGTCATCCGCGGGAGAGAATCCAAGGCAGAGATAAAACTGCTTTTCTGGTTTGGGTTCCAGCTGCAAACTTAGAGGAAAACAAACCACACAGTAGCATGACTACACTGAGACTCATGCCATGTAAGCTGCAACAGTCTCTCCCTTGAAGATGGAGTAATATCAGACAGGGCGAAGAGATTACCAGACCTTTGTTTACCTGGGGTCACATTAGCCCACCAAAGTAAAGCTTCTGGTGTTTGGAAATTTTGTAATCATACTATGCATTGACAATATTATCTCACCCATTACATTCTCATGACACCATACGTACCAAAACGATGAGCAAGAAGCAGCTGAGAAACACCTGCTAAAATAGTATCGTGACAAAATGCCTTTGCACCATAGCTCAAGCACCGAGTCTGCCCAACCATGTAGCCTTCATGTTTTTGGACAATCTTGGAACATTTTGCTGGGCATCTCACCATCTCTAGGGCAGTAGAAGAGGTATCTGAAGGAACTGAGAACAAGAGAGGAGGTTTTGGTGCTCGTCTTTCATCTTCCAAACTTTTCACGGGTGTCACAGAAGAGAAAGACCATACAGAGTCTTTTGGAATCAGGAGATGCTGACCATCACATCAGCGGGATGGTTTGGGGTTTTTAGCTGAGATTAATATCCTGTAGCTTAGTGCTTGGTCAAAAAACCCAAAGCTGCCTAAATGGCTGGGTAGAAAAAGGGCAGCAAATAGAAGGAAGGGCTATGTGAAGCCATATGGACTCGGAACGGAGATAGGCGTTAAGCCCTGAGACACTGGGCACCAGGTGTGCCCGTGCAGTGGGACTATTGAGGGGTTTGCATGTTGCTAAACAAACACATTTAGAAAAGCTTCCAGCCATGCTGGAGAAGGTCCATTTTCTTGACATGGAGTTATCTCACTCACAGGAGTGCTCACCTTCTAATACGGACAGAGCAGGCAAAATTATGAAATATTAAGAAAATTCTTTCAAGGAAAAAACCTTACATTGCTCTAGTCCATAGAAGATTTTGGAATGGAAGTTTCATGTTTCTGCATTCTAGACAGCCACACAGAGACTGGCAGAGGTGAATTTATCTTATCTAAGAGCACCCAGCAAAAATAGTGACAAAGCCAAGTATGGAGGAGCTTTGATATTCCAGTCATGAAACAACTTGTGGCTATTCCGTCCCATTTCATGCTTCGCATCCTAGTCCTCAAACTGGGGGTCACAGGAGTGGGAATATTCAGATTCTTTAGGAGGCCGGGAATTTATGTTGTAAAACAAAGACAGGCTCAAACCAAGTTACTGCAGAATATGGACTTGGCTTCCTGATGGGCAGAACCATCAGAGGGCCAGCATTGTCTGCCCTCCTGAAGTAAAGTTGTTGACAAGCAGGGAAGGAATTCAAGCACGCTCAATACTAAAGCACGAGATGTGTTTCTCCAAGGCGTAAAGTCAAATTTTGCACGAGGATAAACCTGGAGCAGAGACCAGCTCAGCTTGCAGCTATGTCTCACCACAGAGACGCAGGCTCCGTGCAATGCTGCAACAAGCAGGCAGTTACAGAAACTACAGCAGTGACACAGTCAAGAAAACAATGTTCTTCAACATATGCAAGGAGAACCAAGCGTGAAGAGGCGAGAGAAAAGAGCTACCCATAAAATACATACATACATAAATAAATCTGTGAAAGCAGGTCCAACTTCGAAGTTGGACCTTGAGATGAAAAATACAGTAACAAGCAGCCATTCGTAGAGAAGCTCCCCTCGAAGAAGAGCCTGAGGATACTGTGAGTACAGCCTTATTCTAATGGATGTTCAAGTAAACACACAGGGGGGTCCTTGCCCTATTTCACCATGTGGACCTCACTGAGATGTCCAAATTAGAAACTGAGGCTCCCTACAAACTCCACAGAGAGAGGCAGATATTTTTTTAACATGATTCAGAGCCCAGAGGGTAGGAACTGTAGCTCCTGTTCTACTTATGTGGTCCAAACCACCCCCAGAGGTGCCTTCCCCTCTTCTTAGTCCACGCTCAGAGTGTAGGCAGCCTGACTTCGACTCCTACACTAAATGGCAAATATTACACAATGACAGCAAATCCCTGAAATCCCCTCTATGTGGCAAGCATGGTATGAGCCCAGAGGGAAATGATGGAGAATCGGAGATTTGGAACCTGATGCTGCCTTGTAGGCTGGAATGGCAGAGCTGTGGCAAACACTACTTTTCTTTATTATTTTAGGACTTTAATGAAGTCTGGCATATGCTAAAAATGGAAGAAGGAGAATCAACTTCATCCATCACTAGACATGCATATAAAACAGAGTCCTGTTCTCAATGGCAGAGAGAGTAAAAGCTCAGCTACACCAGATTATAAAATTAGATCTTCTACAGAGGTGCTATGGAGAGAGCATACTATAACTGGAAACAAGAAACAGAAGATTTTACTGAGCTCAAAGACTGAAAGGTGCACACTAAATTCACGCAAACAGTTGTGGTGGTCATGGGTGAATTAGATTTTAAAAAAAGAACAGTTTCAGGTCTGGATGCATTGAGCATCAGTTGCCACTGCCACACAGCACATTAATTATTTAGCCATAGTTAACTGTTGTGCTTTTGACAGGTTATCAGCCAGGAAAGCCACATTCTCTTCAAGCATAAAAAGAAAAAAAATAATAATACAGGAACAGCAGAGGTAAAACTGCCGAACGGGATTTTGTATGTTGGACATTGTAACACCTTATCAGGCCCCAGACGCATGAGATCAGAAATGCCAGCTGGAACCCACAGGGCTTATCTGGGCACTCAGAAGCGCAGGAAGAACAAGAGCCAGAGGAGTTTTATTCTATATGAATCCCTGAATGCTGCCACTGTAGATAAGGAGCAAAGTCCCAGGTTCCACTAAGTCAATGACAAATCTCAGTTTGACTTCATTTGGGCTGGGATTTCCTGCCCGACATCCAAGGGTAAAAACCACACTAAGCACAGGAAAAAGGCAGCAGAAACTACTGAAGCTGTGCACGGCTCCTGGCTGCGCTTGTTTTGAGGCCAGTGTGAACGTACTTGCGTTAGACAGGAAAGGTGGCTGGGTTTGGGGGTTGTTGGTTGGGTTTTTTTTTTGTCCCCCTTAGCCAGTACCCAGCCTGGTTTTCTGAGGTTTAGGGTCAGGCTTTTGAGGGGATTAGGGGTCACTTTTGGTATACAAGGATGTTTCCCTATGCACAAAGTGACAAAGTTTAACAGCTCACCTGCTGTTGGAGGAGATTCTCAACTTCTGGGGCAGGAACCCCACGTGATGCAAGCTGGGGAAGCGTCAAATCCAAGCGATATGCCAAGAGGAAAGAGCCATTGGATTGTGAACAAATAAGAAAATTAAAAACAAGAAAGCAGCAATCTGCCAAAGCAATAGCCTGCCATCTTACACAAGGCACTGGTTTGCTGGAAGGAAGACCAGGGCTCATAGAAAACTGTGCCAGACTGAGTCTCCTGCAGGTGGAGGCTCGCAGCATGGGCTCAGGCTCCGCCACAGACAACCCTCTGTCCAGTGGGAAACAGAGGAAATAAGGAGAACAACCTCCCGGTCCTTTGAGGGCATCCAAAGTGCTGCAGGCTACACTTGCCAGTGGTATGACATAGACCTCAAAGACAACAGAAGAAACAAAATGGGTACCACATTCTAATTATTAGAGCAAAACCCCCACCTCTCATTCAAAGTTAATATGCTATCTGGCTGGGGAGCCATACCTACTGCCATGTGAGAAAACATAAACTTCAACCTGCTGTTGGCTTTGGGGCTGCTTTTGAAAACAGTCTGAATATCAAGGGAAGAAGAGGCAAGCACTTTTCCAGTTCCTTCTGCCTGTTTCTCATGGAGTAACAGCTCTTGACTCTCCTCTTGTGGCTGTGACAGCAGAAGGAGCAGAGGAAGGACAGACCCCACAAGGGTGCTGCCTGCGTTGCCCATGAGCTGTGCCAGCAGAAGCCACATCAGGGCCAGCAGGGATCTGGGGAACCTCTCACCTCTTCCCAGCCACACCAGTGACCTTCCATCCCTCTTAACCCAACACCTCCCAGGAAGGGGGTCTCCCCAGCCACATCACAGCTGCCCAGAGAGACACGGGGCACGCTGGTGCCACCAGGACAGATAACCAAGAGATTGTTTTTGCAGTTCATCAGTGCCCCCCCTCATGCCGGGTGTGTGGGCTTTTTACAGTGCCAATTAAGTGCACGCTGGGGCCGGGGCGGAGGCGCAGCGCGCCGAGCCCCCAGCCCCCGTCTCGCTGCCTCCGTACTGTCACCTTCCATTAAGCAGCTGGCGGCCAGGAGAAGGGGAGGGAAAAGCCAGCGGCGTGTTTGGTTTGCTGTTTTTGTGGGCACTTTACAACTTCAAAGGCTTCCCCCTGGTTCACAGGGGGCAAGGGGCAGAGGTCAGTAGGCACGGTTTGACCTCCCTTTCACCTCCTCCCCGAAAGGGAGAGGCGCGCACACACACACAGAGGAAGAAGAAAAGGAAGACGAGATTCGGGCAAACACTTTTATCCTCTAATCTTTCTTTGCCTTAGTGCTGTGGAGGCTTTGTCCAGCAGACAAAGTGCCCTTCAGAGTGTCTGATGCTTCCATGCTGGACTCTTCCTCTTCTACCTCCTCTCCAAGGAAGAAGTAAAGCAAAAGAGCAGCACCACAAAATGGGGGTGGGGGGAACTCCCCAAAAAAGAAATGTTGGTTTTGGGGGCTGGGTTTTCTCACCTTTGGCTTTGGGTTGGGTCCGTGTCCCCCACCCCGCCCCCAGCTAGATCCACCTATACATAAGCTTCACAATTGCTCACGATGGAGGGAGAAAACAAGCATGATTGCTTGAGATCCATCCCAGGATGTGAAAAATGCATTTTCTTGTCTTTAAAACAGCATTGTTGTATTTATTTATTTATTTGTAATGGCAAGGTCGCTAGCCCCAGGGCACTGAGGAATAAGTTCGAGTTTCAGAAAGCTCTCCACAGCTGGTGATTATATCCCTTGCAGTGCGTACAAAGACATTGAGAAAGCAGCAGAGAAAGTAAACAGTATCACTTCTGGGGATGGAGGGGAGAGGAGGAGGGGGGCAGAGGAGGAGAAGAGAGGCAGATGAAATTTAAACTGGCGACCAGCCCAGCCACCAACTTAAAACAATACAGCGAGAGGAAGCCAAAAAGGAAAGAAAAACAGAGAGGGGTGTGTGTGGAGACACACTCTGTGCGCGAGAGAGACTGAGAGCGCTAAGCAAAGTGAGAGCAAAGAAAGGAAGGGATGAGGTTGCAAGCCAAGGTTTCGGGAGCCATCTCTGGTGGTCCATCATAGAGCAGAACAGCTTGCAGGGGAGGTTTTGGGAGCATAGTCATCATCCCCAGTGTAAATACATCTATGAGCATTTCTAATCAAGCTGGCAAAGCATAGCTGTTCACCTCGCTCAAGCACAAGAGGAGGAAAAACACAGGGTCTAGAAAGAACAGTCCCAGCCTTGTCCCCTCCTGGCACCCTCAAAACCAAAAGGGATGAGAAAGTGGCAGGCAGGTCCAGACCAAGATCTAGTGACTGATCCTCTCCAGGTTCGCACAACACAGACTCAGGCTGCGCTTGTCTTTCAGCTGGCTCTGGGAATTACGCTCCTACTCATTTCCAGGCAGTTTCATGTTAAGCTAGTGCCTTTCTCAAGCATTTTGGTTTGACAGTATGGGAGAGAAAACAGTCATGACTGGGTGGTGCTCTGGAGCTCCAAATGTTTTGTGTGTTTACAGCACAGGGCACAAATTAGATGCAATTTGGTCCAAGTCTGTACAAGTCCTCCTCACACAGACTGGTCCTGGATGCTGGCTAAAACTCAGTCCTTACCTTCCAGAATAGGTCTGGCTGTGTTAGATCTTCTCTGGTCACGCTGACCGTGATCTCACTGGAATGAGGTTAGTCATTTTAGCGTGGGGGAAGGGAGAGACAAGCTTTTCTGGAACATCCATCTGCCTGGGAAAGGCTAACAAGCCCTCCTTTATAGATGTCTATATGTGGACCTCGGCAGAAAGACAGTTGGAAAGCCTGTGGAGAGAGCGTGTACCTTAAAAGGACCAGGCCAGACTGTTCTTTGGGCTGTCCATCCAACTTTCTGCTACCTTACACACCAGGAGTCAGGCATCCTGCAGATTGATGTGTCCTCTCAAGTGCTACAGCAATCATCCTCTCCTCCAAGAAACAACACAAATCTTAAAGCCACAGCTGCAAGCCTCAGCAAACCATGACTCTCGCCTCACACGGGAGAGCAGTGATGCAGCTATGCTTCCGGCTGAGCTTCAGCACCCTTGGTGGTACTTGATAGGACAGGTTGGTCAAGTACCATGAACTCAGAGTGCTTATTACTTGGTGTATTGCTCCTTTGAATTAAAGGCCTCCCCAGACAAGCTCCTCTGCTAACCTCACCTCTCCTGTGCATCAAGACTAGCTGGCATAGCTAGGGAACAGCCAATAGTTTAACATTTCTTACAGACCTAAGTGACTGATGGTACTGAAACGAGATATTATTTCATTTCCACCACAGACAATCTGTAAGTTATGCACTGGTTATTCACACATAGCTTTGTGCTTGAATGATGCTAATTGCAACAGGAGAAAATCTACTTAGATATTAGGAAAAAAGGTTAATGTTTAAGGTTAGTCAAGCACTGGAACATGTTGTTCAGAGAGGCTGTGGGATCTCCATCCTCAGAGAGGCTCAAAATTGGACTGGGCAAGGCCCTGAGCAACCTGAACTCATTTGGCCCTGCTCTGAAAGGGCTTGAACCAAATGACCTCTGGAGGTCCTTTCCAACCTATATTAGCCTGTGATCAAGGAGGCCACGTCAGAACCTGCCCAAGATACATACAGTACCTCACGTCCAAGTACAAACATCAGCATGGAGGCACCCCTGTTGTGGGGTTTCCAATACAAATATTGCCGTGGTTACCATTTGATTAAAACAAACTCAGTGCTACTTGCCTGCTTCCCAAGGGTAACTGTGCAGTTGAGCTGAAATAAGAGATCTGAGTGCATTAAAGCTCTAGGTGTTGAGCCTGTGAGCCCACAGCCACTGTATTCATCACCAACTGCATCCAGACACTACAGAGGGGGAGTCCAGATGGCTGAACCCAGCCAACCAGCGCTAGCACACTTCAGTTGATCCTGCCACCCCAGATGGGCAGAGCCTGGAGTGCAGATGAAGGACAGGAACAGATCACCAGCTTCCTCCCCACTCAAACCTTTACCAAAGGCAATCTCGTTGTCTAAATGACAACTCCATTCCTACAGTAAGAGCAAATTGTTTTTGTTTCAAACAAGTAGGCCCATGTTCACTTTCCATTCTGGAAGTGCACTGAGGTCTCTTTGAGGCAGGGGTAGAGAAAAAAGGTTTTATAGAAAAAAGTAGCATCTTCACCTACCTGGGCACATGGGTAACATATATAAAGATCACCATCTAGTGGCTTACATGGAAGATACCAACTGTGGTATGTCTGCAAGTTTGATGACCAATAAAGTTGTTACAACATATTACAAATTATTCTTGCATTCAGCTCTTAAGCAAGCTAGGCACCTATGTAACCACAGACATGGACAAGTTTCTGACCCACAGAAAACTGATGTTCATCCCTCCACCAACCAAACATTGACTCCTTCCCCATCGTTCTTTTCTCCATCTCCCCCACATAGGATTCGGACAGAGAGTAAGGGATTTGCAACTTACTTTAAGGCCCAGAAATTAGGTGTCTAGTGTAAACTAGCCAAACTCCTATGGCAGTTAATGCAAGAAGTCAGATACAAAAGGATGGGCTGCATCAACCTCTGTTTGTATGGGGGAGAAGGCAGGTAGGATGAATCCTATTTATGAGATCTCACAGCCTGGAAAACCGATTACCCAGCAAACATGAAAGTCTCTGGAAAGCTTGCCCTGGAAAGCCCGTGGGATAGTCTATGCCAACCCTTCTCCATTTGCCTCACTGGAAGTCATTCAGGTTGAAGTATTCCTGAAATACTCCTCAACAGAAAGACAGATCTACAATTTCTGACAAAATCTTTGTTTCACTGAAATAGTCCTGATGAGCTCTACTCCTTGTTCTTTGAGAAAAGATGGGGAGAGTCATCATTATAGGTACCTCTCTAAAGTCCTACTTGGCCCAGGGAGCGTATAACACTAACATGACTGTGATGCTCCTAGTACATGAGCTAGCCCATTTCTTCAAGTCTTTGTGCTGGGCCATGTAGACTATCCCTAAAATATCACATGCAACCATTTACTTCAGAGACACGTAAAGAGATGAAGTACCACCAGTGCACAGGTCAAATGTTTTAATGGCACTGAATGACATCAGGCAAGGCCAGATTTGAAGCTAACAGAGGACACAGTTTAGTTCTAGACTGCATACTCCAGGTACTCCACAGAAGCAGCCCACCACATTTTTACCAAGCTAATAGTGTCTTAGTACCAGCACCAAATTATATATCTGAAGTGCCATTTTGGTACACCTTCATGTCATGTTCCCAATTTTCCAGGCTTTCAAAACACACACTGAGAAATTCTCTACACAATCTCAAGCACAAACTATAGACTTGTACACAAACTCAGTTATACTTCACGTTTCTAATGGCCTCCTTTAAAGCTCTAAGCATACTGGAAGCCTTAATGCAAGTAGCTGGCATCAGCCTGCTGACTTCTTTGCATCACCCAAGATGAAAATCCAGCCACCCATTACACTTATCTGTGGTTAGCTGGACATAAGAAACCAGAGTTTCAAAAACCATGTTTCTCTGTGAACATATAAGATAAGGAGACCTGTTATCACCAAGACACAAGAGAAACCGCTTACAGAAGCCATGAAATTTGCATGGCATTCTTCACATCTATCTCAAGATATGTAGGGAATCATAGAATGGTCTAGGTTAGAAGGAACCTTTAAGATTAGAGTCCAACCATCAACCTAACACTGCCAAAACCACCACTAAACCATGTCCCTAAGCACCACATCTACCTGTCTTTTAAATACCTCCAGGGATGGCAATTCCACCACTTCCCTGGGAAGCCTGTTCCAATGCTTAACAGCCCTTTCTGTGAAGAACTTCATCCTAATATCTATCCTAAACCTACCCTGGTGTAACTTGAGGCCATTTCCTCTTGCCCTATCACTTGTTACTAGCAAGAAGAGGTCAACCCCCCACCTCTCTACAACCTCCTTTCAGATAGTTGTAGAGAGCAATAAGGTCTCCCCTCAGCCTCCTTTTCTCCAGGCT
>VZSZ01010719.1:406840-497977 GCA_013398815.1 Ibidorhyncha struthersii | reverse complement strand
ACAACACCCCCTGGTCCTTCTCTGCCAGCCAGCTTTCCAGCTATTCTTCGCCAAGCCTGTAGCATTGCATGGAGTTGTTGTGACCCGAGTGCAGGACCCGGCCCTCAGCCTGTTGAACCTCATACCATTGGCCTCGGCCCATTGATCCAACCCGTTCAGGTCCCTCTGTCAAGCCATCCTAACCTCAAGCAGGTCGACACTCTTGACTAANAATTCCACCACTTCCCTGGGAAGCCTGTTCCAATGCTTAACAGCCCTTTCTGTGAAGAACTTCATCCTAATATCTATCCTAAACCTACCCTGGTGTAACTTGAGGCCATTTCCTCTTGCCCTATCACTTGTTACTAGCAAGAAGAGGTCAACCCCCCACCTCTCTACAACCTCCCTTCAGATNTCTCTACAACCTCCTTTCAGATAGTTGTAGAGAGCAATAAGGTCTCCCCTCAGCCTCCTTTTCTCCAGGCTAAACAACCCCACTTCCCTCAGCCACTCCTCATAAGACTTGTTCTCCAGACCCCTCACCAGCTTCATTGCCCCCTCTGGACACACTCCAGCACCTCAGTGTCTTTCTTGTAGTGAGGGGCCCAAAACTGAACACAGTACTTGAGGTGGGGCCTCACTTCCCTAGTCCTGATCACCACACTAGTCCTGATACAGGCCAGTATGCCATCAGCCTTCTTGGCCACCTAGGCACGCTGCCAGCTTATATTCATCTGGCTGTCAGACAACACCCCCTGGTCCTTCTCTGCCAGCCAGCTTTCCAGCTATTCTTCGCCAAGCCTGTAGCATTGCATGGAGTTGTTGTGACCCGAGTGCAGGACCCGGCCCTCAGCCTGTTGAACCTCATACCATTGGCCTCGGCCCATTGATCCAACCCGTTCAGGTCCCTCTGTCAAGCCATCCTAACCTCAAGCAGGTCGACACTCTTGACTAACTTGGTGTCATCTGCAAACTTACTGAAGGTGCACTCGATCCCCTTGTTCGGGTTGTTGATAAAGATATTAAAGAGAACCATCCCCAATACTGAGCCCTGGGGAACACCACTTGTGACCAGCCACCAGCTGGATTTAACTCCATTCATCACAACTCTTTGTGCCCAGCCTTCCAGCCAGTTTTTTACCCAGCAAAGAGTGCACCCATGCAAGCCACAAGCAGCCAGTTTCTCCAGAAGAATATATATACCTATGCTAGTCAGCTAGTTTCCTGTTACAAGCTCTGGATAAATGAAGTCCTACAGAAGGAAGCTATCTTGGACACTTCATGTAAGTTGGGACAAACTAACCTCTAGAGGTGTCCATCCTCTTCTCCTTAGAGGGTAGAGAGCCTAGACAAGTAACTTCAAAGGCTGAGGTTAGAGAGGACCTCCATGCTTTGAGCTTTGAAAGGGATATGGTATCTCTTTGTGGTCTTGGGATCTGAACAGCAATCAGCATGAGCAAGAAGGCTCTGTCACTGTTGATCAGCACTTCTAGTGGCTACAGCAGCCTCCAGGGGGCTTTGCATCCGGCCCAAGCAATGGACAATTTTCCATAGTCTCAGCAATAGCTTTTGTGGGGTTTAAAGGCAGGTCCCCTGCAGACCAGAAGTAAGACTCAACTCAGTAGGCCAAGAAACCACTGCATGCCTTTAGCTAAATTTGGCTGCTGAAGGGCAGCTCTACTGGAGTGAGGCAAAGTAGTGCTATTTTCCCTCAGGAAAGTTAGCTTTATTTTCTAAAGGTTAATGAGAAATAGAAGAAAATTAGGCTAGCCAAAAGAATGAAAATAAATGGTTTTTTTTTCCTTCTTCTTCCCCCCTCGTTTTTCAGAAAAATGCATGGCTTTGGTTTTTCTGGAGGCAGTTGCTTCATATCAGTGTACCATGTGGTGACTCAGACATTTTATTATTATAATCCGAGCCAAAGGGGAGATATATTTTATGAGAGCCATGTCTACCCCTTGTCTCTCCATACTGCATGTTTTCCTGAGCGAGGAGAAACACAGTCAAAACTCTAAAGACAGTTCATAGTGTCTCTTGGCAGGTTGTAAACTGCCTTTGCTTTCAGCTAGCAAAGCTAAGAGAAACTCAGGTCTGCAGTGAGCTCACATGCAGCAGCAAAGGCAAAATTTGTTTCTAAGTCCCATAAAGCAGGGGCGGCAGATATACCAGTAAAGATTTAGAGCTCCTAACACGAACCTAAAGAGGACTACAAGGCAAGGGACTTTAATGTGTGTAGCCTGATATCTGGGGTTCAGTTACCTTTGTTCAGCTGACAAGCAATAAAGCATTCAGATGCAGTAACTCCAATGCCCTCAAAATGCATGCCCAGAAGAGCAAAGACCATCGATCAGATTGCTCCTCCTAGGAAAACCTTAATTGTGTCTCCGTTGCACATTCAGATAAGAAAACCGAAGACTGGTTATATATCCTGAAAACACTCCATGAAGAGCTGCAAAGACTCAGCAATTTGATTGTAATGTCCAAGAGTTTGCCCCAGATCCAATGGTCTGGTGCAAATCCACAGTGAGTGACTACTGTGCAAAATTGACCCAAGGCAGGGGAAAAACCTGGCCTCCAGCTGACAAGTTTGTTTCCTAGACACAGGTCTGCCTTTTGAACTCCAAAATCTTTGACCATTGTGAAGCCACCAGGCCCCAAGAGCACATGGAATAAAAATAAATAAAAGGCTTGAGGTACATCTGGTGGAGCCAGTGGTTTTAGAGAGAGGTTACAGAGGAAACGTTTTGACTGTGCTTAAGTGCTGCACAAACCAAAAATGGTTAACAAACACCCATCCCTAACACACAGGTGGAATATGAGAGCTTTTAAACTTTAAAACAATCATCGGATCAGAGGAGATACCAGGTGGCTCCAAGTAACAAAGATGTATTCCCCTTTGAGTCAAGTTATGAGAAGTATTTCCTAAGAGAATGCCATATGAACTGTTTGGTCTACTAGATGTTTGTGGCACTCACAACATGCTTTACGTTCCTTCCCAGAGATGATGTTACTCTGGCACTAAGAACATCATCGTTCTCTGCTGCTCAGCCTATTCTGACAGCCCAGATGTATGCAAATAAAAAGAAAGTTCAATAAAAATCTAATTCCTAGAGTTCTTTAGGGGGAGAGAGGAGAATGAATTCCCATTGCATTTCAGGAGGGCTGGGCATCCCAGCACATATCCACACAGGCCAAAGATTTCGGATAAAAAGCAAAGAAAAAGTTTTGAATTATTCCAGAACTCCTTCCACTGCCTCACTTCCAGACAGATATGAAGTGACAACACCCTGAAACAAAGCAACAACCAAGGAGAACATTATCAGATTATTCAGAACAATTCCCATTGTTAGTGACCCAGAATTCCTGACTTAGAACAACCTAGAATTGGGATCTCGGCAAGTCTTCAAAGCTGCTTAACCCTTTCAGTGGTGTCCCCCCACACCACCACAACAGAAGGGCTTTATTAAGCAGGAACATAAAAGGAAAGCACCTCTTATCACAACAGGAGACAGACTGAAAGGAGGGAGTAGATGACTTTTACTAGAAATAGCACATTCTCCAAGCAACATCGCTATAACCTGAGAGTGAGGAAAAGCCAGCGATTCCAGGCCTGCCAAATTATTTGGGATTGAATAGGATCCCATATCGTGACAATGAGTGATAGTACAAAGCTCAAAGATGTAGAAAGAAATACTGTATGTTTTAAGTAATTGGCAGGAGCAGATTCCACATTTCAGTGTTTTGGCAGGAGAATACAGGCTTGTTCTGGGACTACGTATTCAAACCCCTCATTGATTTAAAGATAGAAAGTATTGCTAATGCAACCTCAACATGAGGAGAACAGTTAAAAAACCTACCAATAACACTATTTTTTTTTTTTGCTGTCTTTTGCATAAGCACACATACCCACATTTTTTCAGCTGTTAACTTTCAGTTAAAACTCGATTAATGGGAAAAAGAAACGCTAAGAGGACTTTGATTTTAAAAGGGCCAAACAGTAATGTGACATCCTGTGAAGAACTAAGGTGAAGGCTGGTAAAATTGCAAACTTGATGTTATTTGAAGCCAAAGGTGAAAAGCAAGGAAGAGAGCTGCAGCAAAAGCAGCCTGTAGTGACCCAGAATAATTCTTGAAATAACCTAGTTTTGGCAACACCCTTCTCTGTGCACAAGAGGGGGATCGGAAGCATGCTTCTGTGATTTGCGTGCTACTGACCTGTTGAGGAGCAACAGGTTTTGAATTCCAGCCAGGACACCTGGACTTCAGCACTGTGGTACACATTACAAATAAACACTGACTGACACATATAGAGTACATTACCTCACCTCTTTGAAGACTAGCGGCATAAAAATCTAAGTTCCCGGGAGACTTCAAGTCAGTGGATGTATTCATGACCTACTTGTAGGAAACACAACAGTCACAACTGTTAGCTGAACAAGCTTGTAGAGCGGCATGTTTTTTTGTTGCACCTATTCTGTTATTTGGTACAGGGGAACTTAGCACGTATTTAAAGCCAGTAGTTCCTACCTGATTCAGTGGTCAATGCACATGCTCAAACACCCTCCTCACTTGAATCTAAACCTGAAATCCACAAGAGCTTTAGGTACAGTAGGAAAGTCTTACATCAGCCATTCTCAACTCATCAGTGATTGACTTGGATACAGTCAGGAACTTGGTGCATACTCCCTGTTCACCTACAAAATGGTTTCCAGGAGAAGAGACAATGGACCATGAAACACCAAGCACTCACACCAAGATCTATCCTGATGAATCAACATAGCTATGTAATAATGCTACAAGACACATCACAAGAGATGCAATGCTATGAGCTAATCTCGGGAAAAGCCCCAAAAGATGGATTCCCCCAAGAAATGCCTCCCTCTTCCCATATTTCTTTACAACATGTTAATGAGCAGGTTGACTATTACTCAAGTATGCAGAAGACACAATAGACATGGATGCACAAGACAGAGGAGCAAGTACTTGATTCAACCCATGGCAGCCACCAGCAGCAGCTGCCAAAAGCAGACCAGTCCACTGTGACAGATGTCTTTGTCACACTCCCCTGCTAACAGTTCATGAGAAATGAAGATCTTAATGGAGAGAAGCTGGAGTCACTCTATCTAGGACTGACTTTGGGTCATGTGTTTTATTAAAGCAGTTCCCCAAGGAACCAGAAAACGGAGCATAAAAGAATAGAAACCTCTTAAGACAGATTAATGCGAGAAGTTAAAATGCAAACACAGCACAAATGCATAGCAGACTTCTGCTCCTCCATTGGCGCATGCGGCACACACATGAGACCTTTCTTCACCCAAAATGAGTTGATATGTGAATAAACAATGACAACAGGGACCACAAGACCAAACAGTGACTGGCTAATGACTTCCTCTAGTATTCTGCCTCCTCATACTATGCATCATGTTGCAGTAAAGACCTTCCTCAATAAAACCTAGAAGATGCCACAACTGCCACTTTACGGTGATAAACAGGAGACACCTCATCACCTGTTCCTCACAGAAGGCCAGTGTGGACTATGACCCTGAACACCCTCCCAGAGTGAACGTCACATTGTGGTGAGCAGAGTGGGAACAAACTGCTCTCTGTAAGAAGTGCCTTCATCTTCATACAGTCTGATGAGAGACTGAATTCAAACAGCCACAGCGTGTCTGGGGCACTTACAGCCATTTCAGATGTGGGGTACTGAGTCACACAGCAAACACATACAGACAGGGGATTGAGAACAACTTTTCGGTGTGGCTACACTAGAGCTGAGGGCCCCATATATTTATAAAATGGCTGCTAGCCAGAGAGACTTCTGAGCTTGCCTTGCTGCCCAAGGCTAGGGAATGATTGCAGCATGCAACGCTCAGCCAGGCCTCGCAACAGATTTTATTTATGCATCTCTGCTTTCATCTCCCCTCTCATACATAGGAGCTTAAACATTGTCTCCATCCTTAACCATACAACTTGCAAACATCTCTTCATCTTAAGACTACAGACAGGCAGATTGGTCTTGGGTCCTTGAATTCAGTCTTATTGTATGAACAAACTAACATGTAATCCCCTTCCCCTTACCTTATTTTCTTTTTTTTTTAAGGAACAAAAAAAAAAAAAACCTGATTTTTGTCGTCAACAAACAATCACAGAACCTGATTTCTTGACTGTTTAGGAAACCCATGCACATCCTTTTGTCTTGGGCAAACATTCTTTGTAGCTAACCAGCACATGCTTTTTCCTTGTGTGTTAATTTAAGCCCAGAAACCCTTCCCCAGCCCTCTCCTCTCACCTGAGGCACAGATTCCCAGTAGCTGCAGTGCCCTGTACTTGGAGAACTCCTCCATATCCAAGTGGCTAAGCCCCTTAATCCAGCTGAGCGTGCTAACCTCTTTGAGAAGTTCATCCTTTTGAAATCAACAAACTGAGCTGCAAGGGTAGCTTTATATAGTCTTCCGTTTCATTTAAGAATTAATCATCTCATGGTCACTAGCCTGTCTACAGCATTCTAGTTTCTGTACCAAAAAGAAGCAGTACCAAAACTGACTGAAGGAGGAAGAGCAATCTGAAAAAATAATTCATCAGCCATTGATGCTAAGAACTTTTTGAGGCTTTTCAAACTACACCTGAGAAATCAAAGCCACCACAACACATCAAATGAGTCTGTGGCCTATGGAAGAGTCTCAGTGCTAGAAGCTCATAGCCAAAATTATTTTGATCAACACACATCCATTTTTCATCCATCCATACTACCCTTACCAGTTTTGTCACAGAAATACAGCAATATTTCTACATACATAGACAAAGCTTCATTCCATCTCTGCCTTTCCTGAGCAACCAATCAAATTCAACAATACTTACGCTTCACTGTCCTTTTGTTTACACCAAGATGCTCACCTTTGCACCTAGCATGATTAGGTTCCTACATTTTGTGACCCAGACTCACAGTTTACACAGATATATTTCAGCTGTCTCTTATTGATCCAACTCCACACCCTAGATGAGACACTATTTTACCACTAACATATCACCCACTCAAACGAGCATCAGTGCTTTCTTTCTCCCATCTACCCAGTGATGTTTATCCATTACCACATGCTTATTTACTTGATTTTTCTTTCCTGAACCTGTAGGTATTCTCTTCTGTCTTCAACATCCTAGTTTCTCTGTGTCCTTGTTCCTTCCTAAGCTCCATTCCTCAGCTACCACTGCAAGCTACACCTCTCCTCTTGCAGGGCCTAGTTGCCCATCTCCTTTTCTTTAGTAATATCTCTTTTGTTTCTGGGCTTTTTTTCACCTCTTTAGCAAAAACAAACCTTATTTTTAGGTCTTATCCACTAGTAAACCCCTTCCTCCATTCTGTCTTCATAGTCACACAAGCACAGGCCCTTCACCCATGGTGGACACCTGTCCTTTGTAGTCTCATGCTTGTTAGGAGAAGTCCATCACACATGCAGCCTCCTTGCCTCTCTTGCACACCAGCTGAAGACAAGTGGTCTCAGCTGCAGCTCCAGCCTTCAAACCTTCTCTCCCATGCTCTCCAGCTGTTTCAGGCCTACACCGCCTCCGCAAGAAAGGTATCGATCTGCTCTGTAGGAATATTTCAATTCAGTTAATCCCAGCATCTTGCACTACTGAATGTAGCAAAAGGATGGAGAGGTAGATGAGAAGCAGGGAAAAAATGAAGAGAAGGCAACACTGGTGAAGAACTGAATGAATGGAAAGGACACAAGAGAGAATTAGAAATGCTGAAAATGTCAGAGATACCAGTCTCTCAATGCATCACAAAAAAAATAATTAATTTTTTTAAAGGATGGCATATCAGAATGAATGTAAGAGTTAACAAAAGCAAGGCAGTTTTTAGGAGGAAGTTCAGTACAATGTTGCTAACAATTGGGTGCACACAAAAGGTCAGATTCTCCACTGACATTGCTGCATTGACTCCAATAAAACTATTTTGCAATGCTGATGAGATTATACCTGGCCCTATATCTATCTACCCCTTTTTATGATCTAAGATTTACTGGCAAAGGTCTGTTGAAGTCAGTATGGCTGTGCTGCTAGGCATTTACACAAGGATCCAGTCCAAGTGTTTCCCTCTTTATCTGGAAAATGTAAAAAATGTGCCACTTCTGACGGGGAAGGGGCAATGTGAGGAAATTTCCTCTTTTCTGGTATGGCTGCTATGCCTGCTCTCTTCTTTTCTCTTCTCTGCATCTGGGTAATTGCATTTCAAGTGAAGACTTTCTAGCCAGCAAAAGGAGGCCCTGCAAAATGAGTTAGAGGAAACCACAAGTTTGGCATCAGAACCAGCATCCTTCTCTGAATCCTCACGCCGAGTCTGGCTGTCTGAAAAGCTCTGCTTGAAAAGGAGCGCAACGTTTCTTCACATGCATGTGACAACAGCTGCAAATATTTCCCCTTGGTCCATCATGTACACACGAATCCATGCTCCATTGAAACCCCAGATATGTGAAAATATAACCCATGTTAACAGATACAACAAACACCTAGGCACTGAAGAAAGCATGCAAGTCCATAGTACCTCCTTGTGAAGACATGTACCCATATACACATGGAGTTTTCACCTCAGATACAACCAGCAGTCCAAACAATGAGCATACACAGAGCATCTGTGGACACCAGGCTGGACCATGACCTCTGTCGTAGCATAACTTGCACAGCTTTCATCTTTCTGAGTGGCAAAGAGGTGCACAAATGAGGCTGCTGCTACTGATGTAGGAAAGGATTTCAGCTTCCAGCTCTAACAATAGAGGCTTGTCCTTTTGGATCCAGAGGCTCCAGGTTCAGTTCCCACAGATGATCCACCCAGAGTGGTTGCCAGAGCAACCCTGGCCCTAGAGGTAGGGACTTACTGGAAATGACTTTGTAATTACTTGAGCTCATTCAGGGGAACGGTCCAAAGTTGTGCATACACAACCTTCTCCAGAGTGGAGACGAATGATCTGAAATCCCACCTGGCCACCTATCTGTATGAGATTTTACGCAGACCAGAGCCAGAACCAAATCCTGTGTGATGAAGCAAGAAATCTTTCCTTGGCACCTTCTGCATCCTTCACCCCTCTTTGCATTTACTTCTAAGTGAATGCCATGGTGGTGACATTTTGTGTTTATCCACACGAAGCAGAGCTGCCACACGTGGTCCTCTTCTATCAACATCCACCGTGTCTGAGTGGGGAGAAAGCTGGGTGACCTCTAAGACTAGCCAGCCCCTCATCTGCCATAAAAATAATGGAAGTAGCTGTGTGAGATAAACTGAGCTGACTTAGGAAACCAATGGACAATCTCTCAAGGAAAGACAAGCAAGGAACAACAAAACCAAAAAGACTGGGGTTAAAAATCACTTCAAAAACATGAAACTGCTAGTTCTAAGCATGCTGTGAATCTGTTTACCATGTATTTTAATCATGTAACTGATCAGTCCACTGTAACATACACCACATGTTAAGATAGATGCAGCAGATATAAAACCAGTCTGATTTCACACAGTAAAAATGTGTACATGCAAACAGAAATAAATTAAATGCATTTCATACAAAGCGTTTCTTCTTATCATTTTAAATACATATCCCAATTGTTTTGCCCAGCTTGGAGCCCACTTGAACATTCTGGGACTGTCCCAAATCCCATAAGGGTCAAGACCTCACTGACTCCAGTGGGTGTTGGATCAGTTCCTACGAGATCAAAATTCCTGTAAGGACTAGTGTTTCAGTGTGGTTGGGTTCACATTCCACACAGAATACACTGTAGTTACACCATCCTTACAGTGTAGCTACAGCGTAATGTTACGGCTGAACTGCTTCAAACGTGGACTGGAAACAAATTTAGCAGTCTGGATGATGAGCAAGTCCAAAATACGATATATCTGTTGTCCACCTCTGCCGAGGCTCCTGTGAAGCATCACCAGTGAATATTCAGCTAGCGTATTTTGGCCCCTTCTTACCCATTCGAGTCATTAATCATTCATCTTAATTATCTTGGTGGTATTTCGTGCTCCTCCCCCACCCACGCTGCCTGTCTGTTTGTGGTATCCATCTGTTGTTCCTAATCATATACTTGGACTGCAAGATCTCTGGAGAAAGGGCCGTTTACTCCTGACATGTGCACAGCACTTCATGCACTCCAACCTCAGCCACTAGCTGAGACCTCACATTATGTCCCGCCACAACTCACAGTAACTAATGATAATCATCAGATATGCTGCGCATGCATAGACACACAAGTATATATATATTCACACACAGCCCGTATACAGGCATGTATTTTAGGAATGCACACACATGTAGACGTCTACTGGAGACAGATCTGTCTGCAGTTAAGGCTGGTGCCACTGAGATCAGGGGAAGGAGGAAAGAGAGGCGCACGATGAAAAGTTTCAAACGTGAAATTTTAGCTAAAACTATCTTCTGCCTGCTCACCCCCTCTAGCTGCGGTCCACAGCCTTGCAGCACCAGAGCAGGAGCCACTCGCTACACCCCAGTTACAACACAGTTGCCCAGTGCATGAAAATACCTTTCTGTATTGAACCATTGTGCACAGCACAGGGGAACATCTACGGTGTTGTGGGGTCTGGTGACAAACACACTAACACCTGCATGGACTTCCACAGGAGCAGGGTTAAGGAAATGCGTGCTTTTGCAAAGCTCACCATGTGCACTGTGGCACAGAAGGGAACAGCAATGTCAGCGAGACTGAACAAGTCTTCTCTGGTTTTAAGCTACTTGTAATTTCAAAATTTTCTTTTGGTTTGTTGGATATAGCAAAAAAAAAGGGGTTGAAATGTTACCAAAATGTATTTGTATGGGATCTGTACCTGAAACGGAACATTTAGCTGGACCTGGCCTGGAATGAATGATTAGAAAAAAATTTCCAGAACTAGTTGTCCTCCACTAATACCATTTTCTTTCACGTTTTGCTCACCGAGATGCACTTCTGCTTTCCCATATTCACAGACACATAGATATCAAAACAGGCAAAGAGAAAGTGATCTTCTTTCTTACTCATACTGCATATGAGTAAAAGCTCACCCATATATCCTCACTCATAAAGCTCACCCATATATCCTCTGCCAAACCCCAAGACTTAAGTGCAGTCTAATATTTCAAGCAAAGACAAGCAAAGTCTATGAGGCACAGAGCATCAAGAAAGTTTAAGCCCTTGTGTAAACCTGTGTGCACTGAAGAGGAGACATTCCCACAGCCAGGGCTAGGTGTGCCAGCTCCCTCCAAACTCCTGTGTTCCACATCAGCCAAATCGGGGATGTGCATGCTCAGAGCTGGCCGGAGAGGCTGTGATTCTGCATTTCAGTCAGGGCTAAGTACCCAGACAGCACGTGCAGCCTGGTCTGATGGATCTTCTCCCAGAAAAGGATGCTGAGGCACTCTCCATCACTTGTGGCACCGTCTCCCATGATGGAAAAGATGACTGAAAGAGCTCATGCCGTTCTGAAGGAATCTGAAGGAATTGATTCTGTTCCATGAAGAAGCTCCCTGCATGTTTTTGGGAACAGAGGAGTTTACTCTGAAGAGTTGTCATTCTCCCTCCAACACTGAAGTCACTTCAACAACGATGGACACAGGGATTAAAACAAAAACCAAAAAATGCATCAGGACAAGGCATATACAATGGGTCTGTCTGGTACATTGCTAATGACTATCATCTGGGTACAACAACGATAGGATGAGAAACTATTTCTTAATGTACACAGAGCAAAGGAAACCCCTTAAGCAAACATACCAGCAGAACAATTAGATGGTTAATCACAACGTTGGCCATGAAAGGTTTTCTCCATTTTTCCACTTCAAAGGAGCAATGATTAATAAACAGTGTTGCCTCTTCTGAAGAGATGAGTCAGCCCCCTGCCCACGCTGGGGTTACCCTCACACTGCTGCTGCTGCTGTTCAGAGCATGTGAGTGTTCCCTGGGGAGGAGAAACGCTTCATTTAGCTTGCGGTGCTCCACAACAGATCACACAGCATTGCTTTCCACGGCCTCCCTCCTAGCATTCCCGGGAGGGCACTGTGCATGTGGATGAGGCGGGATCTCCAGGGGGGAGTTCTCCTACACAGTCAGTATTCTCCAGCTCCAAGGGAGGACAATGGAAGAAAAGCCACTGGATAGATCAGAGGAGCTATGGTACAGTTCAGAGATTTTTCTACCTGTATCCAGCTTTGATCTAGGACAGTAGCAAGATGAAAGACATCAGCATTCACCATTAAGTCCGTGAGAGGAACTGATCATCTCCTGCCTTTTATTCAGGTCAGTTAAAGATGATGTATGGGTGCTGGGTAACAGAGTGGACTAGCATATGGAGAGAGTCCCTCCCTTGGTTGTGACTAGCCCTGGAGGAACTTACCCAGACCCAGCAGGAGGTGAGCTCAAGCAGCTGTGCACGAAGAGCACTTTGCCTGAGTCCCAGCTAACACCTCAGAGGGAAACATCCAATCATAGATGTGCTGTGACCACAAAAGACAGACAGGTCCCACACTCTTTTCCACAATGAGGAACAAGCCTTGGTCTATGGTCTGTATCAATCTCAGCCGTTCTCGCAGGGAAAGGTGAATCCCTCTGTGGGGGTATGACACCAGAAGCCCAAGCAGCAGCAGCAAATGAACGCACGGTGTTGCTGTTGCCTGTCTCAGGAGACACAACGAAGAGCTGAGACAAAGAAGTGGAAGCCTGCCTGTCCTGGGAGGACCAACAAGTCTGTGTGTGTGCTTCTGGGAATTTAACAATGGGCAGGGGTCCCACAACGTGAACCTTCTTTTCCCCTCATGCTCCCTTTGCTTCATGGTCTTACGCAAGTGGTAGTTACAGAATCTCCTGCCTGGGTTTGGTGATGACACCCACATGAGCTACGCCACCAGTGCATGCCTATTCCCTACCTTTGTAAAACTACTACACATCACCCACCATCCACTGTGCCAAAGGCTTGACCACTGACTTGGCACACCCTTCTCAGCCCTGTTCCTGCACTGTCTGCGCTCAGGGGGTCCCAGCTGGTCTAAGGTGCTCTACAGGGTGCTGCCAACAAACCCGGTCCTCATCCAGTCTCTCCCACCATGGAACTATCACAATCAGTGGAGAAACACCAATTCAGACCAGCTGCAAAATTAGCCTGATGTTTTAACGCACTCTAGTCCTATTACTACCCACAATAACTGTGAGATACACATTAGGTCTGCCACAAATTTCCTCCCCGCCTCTGCTACAAGGGCCCTCAGTTCCCCAGGGCATCACTGCTCAAAGTGCACTTGCCTAGCAGCTCCCTGGCTCTCCAGAGGACATTGCACTGCAACGACACTTGTTCCCTTCAGCTGCTCTCATTCTCTTAGCAAGGTTTTTCTTTCTCTGCTGGAGCTCCAGGCGGGAAGGAGCAGCCACAGAAGAGCTCCTTTGCTCAGCAGGGCCTCTACTCATTTCCTGAGCACTTTTTGACATGTTCCATTTGTGACCAAGCTTGGGCTGGGATCCCAGCTGATATTTTAACTTCAGCCTCAATAGATTTCAAACTTCAGCCACTGTAAATAATTCCCTGACATGCACTCCGCCTGCATTTTGGCACTTTTGCTTGTGTACAGTATATGTAATTTTTTTTTTTTTAACGTTTCTTAGCTTTCTCTGTGTCAGCTGTCAAGAAGACGGCATCTTGGTGTAACTACCTGATCCTTGGTGAAGTCTGGAGACGCTAGTTGATTTGACAACTCTGTGCATAATAATAATCACATTCTCTACTTAACAAGAGACAGATGAAGCGGTGTGCCATGTTCTAGGAGATGTTTACAGGACAGAGAACATTGGAACAGCCACATGGCTTCAAACCAGGAAGCAATCTACATGAGGAACCTGGTTTCAGCAGTCATCCGGACCAGAAACTAAGCAGTCTGTAAACAAAAGGGATGCAAAAATTCTCTCTTGTGGTTGTCAATAAGAAATTTTACCCACTCAGGCTGCTTTTTCCTAAGTCTTCTCAGAACTGGCTTATGCCTTAAGATATCAGAATTCCTCACTCGGCCTAGTGAAGAACTTACTAAGCATTTATTAAGCTTATGTTTAATTTTACATATGCAGCCAGTTCCAATGGGATCACTAGTGTTTTAAAAGTTTATCGATTCATCGCTTGGAAATCATCCAGGCTGGATTTTGCTTACCAGAAGTGAGAGAGCTCTTGCACTTTCTTTGTGTGTCTTGTGCTTCTGTCATGTCTGCTAGACAAGAAGGAATCCTCTCATACAACATACAGATAGGTACAGACTGCTTGGTCTCAGCCTTTAGGCTCTCCTGTGATACAGGTGACAACCATCATTGGGAAACACAGCACTGAAGAGATTAACAGAGATTGGTCTTCCCCTTGTGAGTGCCTTTCCTAGCCATCGCAAGGAGGGTTAAACTCTCTGGAAACAAGGATTCTACAGCAAAAAGCCATCAAAAGAGCTGCACACGCCTCTCGTTGGGTGTCATCCATCCCACTGCCTTAACCTTTCATCAGGGTTCCTTTCACAGCATTTAAGAGCTGCACAGATATCTGAGGCCTCCTTCAGGCTCGCCCTTCTCCTGGAGCTTCATCTGAGGGCAAAGAGTGGAAATTCAAAACAAAGAGTAAACAAAAACAAGCTCTCCTAAGTGTAAGCCACACATTTTTTTGGAAGCTTCTCAGCTAATTTTACTCTCTGTCTCCTGCTCACTCTGGAATTTCTTTTTTCTTCTTTTTTTCTGCCCTGTCTCGGTAACAAAAAAACAGCGGGGGGGGGGGGGGGGAGGGGAATAATTGCTTCATCAAGAATCATTTCTCCTGTGTCAGGGACCTTCCCAGCTCTGCAACCATAGAGTCAATGGACAAGGCAGGATGGTCATGTTTCCTACTAGATGCCCATCAGGTGTTTGATGGGAAACCACTTCAAACATTGCAGCTTTCTCCAGATTCAGTAGATATATCTGTTACTGGATGGCCCAAACCGAAGCCCCAAACATCTGGAGAGCTTGGCTCCAAGTCAAGGTCTGATCTGAGCTATCCTAGAAATTCCAGTTTTGTCTGGCCCAGAAGTTGTTGGCCATCTGCAGAATGGAAATGGGAGTGGAAACCTGTCATCGCAAGATGAGGGGAATTGGGAGTGAATTCTAGGCAGGCTGCTTTAAGCTCTTCAGGCTGGCTTCCCAGCTGGCAGAAATCTAGCTTAGCTGCAAGACAGTCAGTGGAACCACGCAGATTCACACCACCCAAGAATCTAGCCTTCTTCAAAAAAATTCATGGCACTCAAGGGTTTAATGGACAGCTGACAGAAAACTTGACATTTATTAAAATGCAACAGCTCTATGCCTTCAGCTTACAGTGGGAGGACATTCTCAGTACCCATGAGTACTCCAAGAAGTCCTCCAGCGAGCTCGGATTCCTGACACCTGTATTGCTCGGTTGCCCAGGCACATCATCTGGGAACTCGACACCTGTTGTGCTTGGTGTGGCTCAAGCAGACAGCAAAAAGATTATCTCCTCCAGAGAGTTTGAAAAACCCAGCTTTCAGGACATTTCTTTGTACATCATAAAGGAGCAAATAAATACACAACATCTACTCTTGTATCAGTTGCATTACTTGATGGTCTATCAGTCTTTGCCCATGGTATTAAATCATTAAGTGGAACATAGAGAGGAAAGGAAGGCTTTGGAGGCAGCTATTTTTAAGCTAGGATAGTGCTCCATCACACCGTGTTGCTTCCAGTTTCAGTCAGAGGTCAGAGTGTTTTAATGCCACCTTTTTCACATCTCCTAAAGCTTGTGCTGTACCAGATGAGGCTGTCACAACCTTCATGCCAAGGTCATGCCTTCATTTGTCAATGATGGGCAGGGTTATTTGAATAAGGATTCTCAGACACTGAAGAAAACCTCTAAGGTTTGACTTCTTTTTTTTTAAAAAAAAAACAAAACAAAACAACAAACTATACAAGGTGACTCTCCAGATATGTTATAGTAATTCGCATAGGTTAAGACATTGTTATTGTACAGAGTCAGGAAGAAAAGATACCTGACAGTGAGCTCTCATTGAAATGAAAAGCACAGACAGAGCCAGCAGTGTTGAAAATTAAGGGGAATCGAGCGTGCAACAGTGAAGGGCAAGCCAGCAGCATATCAATGCCACTATCATAGGTGTTCCACAATGTCCTTTACTACGTATTTCTTTCAAAATTTGGTCACCAACAAAGAGGTGCAACTATTTGGTCTGCCTTAGCATTATGTTGCTCATGGATTCTGGAGGAGAGTCCTAACCAAGATCCTTAAAGTAATTAAGCCTTGCAGAAGTTTGCATGAGCTGTTTTTCATTACTCCTGATTCACCAACAGGGAAACTGAGGCAGCAGGAGGTAATACACAACACAGTGGTAGATGAGAAGAGAATGTCTCACCCCAGACTTCCAGCCATTTGGCTCTACCTACCAGACAATGTTGTCTCCTAGGTAAATAATGGAGCTGTCACACCCAAATGTTATTTTTAAACTGCGGGTATTGGGTTTGGCACAAACTCCAGCAAAGCACAGCACGACCAAGGGAGTCCTGAGGAACAAGTGCCCTGCACAGATGGAGCTGCTTTGGGGAAATCTTGTTGTTCTGCTACATTTATGCAATCGGTTGAATGGGAGCCCAGACTCCAACCTATCACCTTCACAAGAGCACAGGGAGAGCCTGAACGAGGAGAACGTGGCAGGACAGTGGAGCTGGCTCCATCAGCCACCACCTCCTCCACCCTGGTGCCCTGGCCCAAGCCGCGCCGGTCAAATCCATAGGGGGGCAGCAAACCCTTTGCAGTCATGGGACTTCATTCCCAAAACGATCCTCTTCCAAACTCTGTCTATCCCTGGGCAGCTGGAGAGCACCCTTGGGAAGGTCAGCATGGACTCTGCAAGCTGAGGGAAGGGAAGGGAAGGGAAGATGGGCCTATGAAGTCTCTTCGAACTGGACATGAGTGGCCAGTTCAGCTCAGCGACCCAGCTCGGGGGGGAACGTGGTGTGTGTGAGCCCATCGGTAGGGCTAGCAGGGCTCTGGGAAAGCAGCCAAGTTGTGCAACACTGCCGGGTTCAGGTTTCGGTATGAAAACGCACACTTCCATGTAAGACTGCCGGGACCCTTTTGTGCTTCAATGGATGCAGGGACTCACTTTGAGAGATCTGGAGCAAACAGGGTCCAAGATGCTCAGGGCTTTTAGAATTGCATCAGTGTTGTAACAATGCAAGGACAGCCACACCAGCTCAGACCAAAGGTCAATGTACCTCCATATCCAGCTCCCATGGTGACCAACAACAGAAATGGAGGAAAGAACACAAGAAAAGAGCACACATGGATTTACTCCACCTCAGGATGCTCCCCTGCCTCCAGAGGTACACAGCTCCAGCCAACTTTGTGGTACCTTGTGCCCATATGCTTCCCTCTCACAGCGGCAGCTTTGGCAAAAAGCGAGCCTGCGTTTAAGAAAGGGACCAGAACTTGCATTTTATCTGTTCATGTAGACAGAGCTCAGATGCAGAAGCAGGCTAAACTGTACTACAATGAACACTAACTCCTTGTCAATTATAACCAATTAGCCCCTGCGTGGCCCTGAATATTGGGGCACAAGCTTTGTTCCAGGATCCATGCTATCTGTGGCCTCTCTCTCCTCTCAGACGTCTCCAGTCAAGTATCTCTAGAAACTTGCATTCGGGCAATGGAGAGCAGGAAGGTACCATGGTTGCTATCTGTATTGTGGTGGTGCCAAAAGTCCCAGCGTAGGCGAGTGTTTGCAGATCCAGCACTAAAGGACCACCGCACAAAGAAGACCAAACAAAACACTTTGCTACACCCAGTCATTCAAGAAAACTGAGAGGGCTTTGCTCTTTGGACGGGCAAGGGAGAACAGACTAGGAAGGCACACAGGTGACTTACCCAATATCCCACAGGCAGCCAGTGGTGGAGCTGGGATTAGCTCACAGCTTTCCCGATTTCTCTTCTCCCAAGCTCCAGCCACACTGTGCCTTTCCTGCTCGATTTTGCTTCTCTCCACCCAGCTGTCTGTACTGAACAGGCTTCCTACAGTGCCTTTTACGCAGCTGTCAGGTTTGGATGACTGTCTCCACTCCATCGAATGGGCTGTCCCCCTCTGTGTTGTCCCTGTGTGTGCTGTTAACCCTGATCTCCCACTGAAGTAAATGAGAAAAAAGCAAGACAGATAGCTCCATGGCAGCTGGATGGGAGCTCGCCTCCCCTTCTCTACAGGAGACAGTTTTTCCCCCCTTTTCCCCTTTCCACTAACAGCCTTCCTCAGAGACCCTTTTGTCTTCAGTTCCCTCCCAGAAAAAAAAAATAAAAATTCCTCCTACTCCCTCTAACCTTGTGAAAAAGAGCTAGTTCCTTTCCTCCCAGCTCCTAATCCCTCTGACATGCTTCAGACATGGGGTTAACCCTAGGGAGTGGTGGACAGGTGACAAAGGGCCCACTCTTGTTTCTACTTTTCTCTTAGCAAGGAAAAAAAAAACCAACCAAAACAAAACAGTCCCACCCATTCCTTCAAGCTGCTCCATATTAAAACAGACGGTTCCCCTTCCTCAGCCCCTGAGCACGCTCTCTGGTTGCTGCTCGCCTCCACTAATAGCATCTCAGACTAAACAACTCTATCCGCCTTTCCACAGGTCACCTGCCTTGCTCTGGCTACTGCCTGCCTGAGCTCAGGGAAAAGACACAGTTGATACACCAGTTCCTGAGCTGTAGTGGGCTCCCAGGGAGGGGAGGAGAAAAAAATCCTGGGAAGTGAAGAGAAAGAAAAAAGGAGAGGCTTTGGGAACAGGTTAAGAAATGAGCCTGCAGATGCAGGGAGATGCAGCTCTAGCAGAAGCCAGTCTCGTCGAAAGACCTCTCCGTACTAACGCTTAGCAGAGGGGTGCCTGCCATCCCCAGATTTATCTCAGCCCCTCTGCAGCAGTAACCTACCCACCCACATCTCCCATCTCCCTTTACCTTACACAGCATCCTTCCCCCAGGACTCCAAACAGTGATGTTTAAAAAGCCTTCTGTCTAGCCCAGCTGTGTGGATGCCCATGGCAAATGTAAGAAGAGAGGGGAAACTGCCTAACCCCAATACAAATGTGATCAGTGCTGCACTACGTCAGACTAAATTACTGTCATGGTTGCTTCTGGCCATAAGGATCTAAGCACTGAGGGTAGTGATGGGAGTCCATGCAGAAAACTTGCAAAGCATTTGCCTGAAGATACATGACTTGCAATTCTCTGAAACTTCACAAGCGGAAAACTGCCCTTAGATATACCAAAATAACAAACCCCGAGCTCTGAGGTTCAAATAGCAAAGGTTGGTCTAAATAAGATTTTCTTTGGCGTTGCTCCCCATGGTGGAGAATGAGGCTAGCTACCTGACAGACAGAGGGAAAACAGCCTCCACGACTCTACTGCAACAAAACCTGGGGCTGGATCCAAGAGGAGGTCTATACAGAGTCCTCTGCAGGAAAGAAAGGTTTATCAAGGTCTTTTCTGTCTATTCCAAAGCTGGTTTTGATTAAAGAAGGAATTACCACCAGTTCCCTTCCCTTGCCCCAGTAACACATAACACACCATCCCCATTTCCTTCACTGCCAGTTTACTCTAATAAAAAGCAGAGTTATGCCTGAAAAGCATGTTGCACAAAGATGGACCCGCCAAGCACTCAAATAGATGCATTCACCAGCAGTCAGTCAGACACATGCATACACAAATCCCTTGCTTGCCTGTAAACAAGACAAATCGCTTTCTCAGGCTGCTGTATATGAATTTCAAGCTGCTGTGGAAGAAACCTCTCTCCTCACGAGTTTTAGTGCTGCGCCCGAGGTGATCTGCAAAGGCAGTTTTGCAGAGCTACCTGCCTTTGCAAATCCAAGGTCCTGACACCTCCTGGCCTGTGTAAGCTCTCCAGCGGTTTCAGACTCTAACAGGCCTTTGCCTGAACAACCACACAGGTCAGCACCAAGTGGAGGTAACCTCACTGGCATCTGCGTGACACCTGGTAGAGTCACCCCAGTATTAGAACAGCCCCCCAAATGGTGCAGCAAGATCTTGCTGTCATTTGAAGCAGGCTTAGTTAAGCTAAGCACTTAAAATGTCATGCTTCTCAGACACCAGCTATTTAACACATTTATTATACAAAGAATTACAAAGGGGCTGAAAGGAAAGTGAGGGATGGTTTCCTCCAGGGCTCATCTAAGTAACTACCAGCAGAAAAGCTTTGACAGAGTCAGAGAGATAGAGTAAAAGCCTTGACAATAGCCATTTCCACAGTGGTACAAGTTTACAGCCCAGGGTATAACTTCCAAAAACCATTCAGGAGCATCTGCCAGGGAAGAGAAGAGAGGAATGAATCCCACTGAATCCAGACCTGGTACCACTGCAACGCATGGCAGTGAACTGATGAGGAAGAGAAATTATTCACAGTACTTTAGCACACGAACATGAAGCAAGACAGCCAAGTGGCATGAGACCTCCCTCGTGAGGAACACCCGTGCATGTGGTAGAAAGCAGCAGGAAAGATTGGCAGGACAATGGGTGCTCCTGCCCCAGCCAGGCAGAGGGAAAGGCGAGGGCTATGAGCCATGCATGCTCCCAGGTGTCACTGCCAGCCCAGAGCGTTCATTCTCTCCAGTCACTAATGGGGCTGGTCACTTCAGCGATGCAGGAGAGATGATCCGGGAGCGAACGCCAGCTGAACAGCACAAAGACGGACTCACAGGAGCGGTGGCCTCTTGCTCAGGACAACCTGCAGCTCCTTGTTCCTCAAGTGCCACCAGCAGAGAAGTAGCTGCCCGTCATACAGAGGTGGGGCTAAGTGGCTAGTAGAGGCAGTGCGTGCATGCAACATAACGGCAGCGCTAGGCACCACCAAAACCAGCATAAAAGAAAGATACATTGGGCAGTTTGCTCTGATCCAGCCTCCTGCCCTGGACCTCAGCCCAGCCATGGCCAGCTGGAGGCTAAGGGAGGAAGGTTGGGGCAGCCCAACTGCAGCCAGTGGGGAGCCCAGGCAGCTCAAGAAACCCAGCACAGCCCTCCCTTCCCTCCCGCCCTTTCCAGCTTCTCTTCCCCGACTCCTTCACCCTCCGCACCAGCAAGTGTATCTCAGCAGTCAGGAACTGATCAAAGCCCTCCGTCCAGGAAGCTGCTTCTTCTGTGGGACAAGCCCCGAGACATGCTGCAAAGGGTGGTTTTCCCCTCCAGCCCCCTTTCCTGCACACAGGCAGAAACATTGGGTCTTCCCTCTCTGTCATCGCCCAGTTTGATTTTCTTTGCTCTGTTTCTTAGAGCTTGAAGTTGGCAGACGGTTTGGTGAAAGAGATGCAAAACAAGCCATGGTGAGATTGCCTTGTGGAAAGCATGACTGAACATAACGGGAAAGGGTCTCTTCTGAGAGGTTTTTCAATCTAGCTATGAAACACAGGTGAGGGTTATACCCCAGGTTTTATTATCTTGCCTACACCAAGGGGTGTTCTAGGGAGTGATCTAAGCATTTTATAGGTGCCTGGTTAGCGTTGCCAGCTCCACACATCCAAATACCACGAGACACGCTCAAAACATTGAGAGACCAGCTTTAAATAATCACAATCCCTTTATTATTTTAAACCCCCAAAAGACAGACCTTTCTTTCTTTGCCAGCTGTTTTCCTGAGGTTTTAAGATTTATGCCGCCAAACTCCGCATGTATAAGGGCGGGGCTCAGTGGTTTTCTTTCCAAGCTCAAACTTACAGGTCTCATATAAATCCCGTGACTCCAGGAGCTTAGTCTTTAGAGAAGAAAAAACACCAAGCACAGAAAGATTGCGCCAGAATTGACAATGCTCATTGCTAGCTTCCTTCCCAATAAATTATTTTGCATCTTTCTGACAGCAGGTCACAAGTTGCTGTAATCATATGGCCACAGCTATCTAGAAAGGACAAGCATTTTGGACAAGGTTTTGAAGAGGAACGCTCACAAACATGTATCAGAATAACAAAGTCGACGTGTTCACCCAAAACTGTATCTTTCCTTCTGCTGTTTCAAGCCACATCATGCATGATACGATTATGCCCACCACATCCGTCCTCTTAGTACTTGCGTGTGCCTAATTTCCTCTCGACATTGCAATTGCACCACTGATAACAGGAGAAATCAGGCTGGACTCTGCTCTCTCTCACTCCTGAACTGTCCTACCAGACAGCTCCACAAATTGTCCAGCCTTACACTGGTGCAACGAGCATAAAATCCATTCTGCCCTGGGAAATACTGCTAAACTCTCTAGGCCACAAACAGGACTCCACAGGGTCTTAAACAGGATTAAGCGTTGCTTGAACTTTGAGTCCATCTTCAGAAACGAAGAGGCAGAGTGTTGTAACAAGAACCGGGGAGCACGAAGCAGCCGGGCAATGCTGTCTTACTCCATAGGTGGAGGATCCTCCCCCCCAAAAAGAAACCATCAGGGCACAGAGCCACTGCAGTGATATCTAAACTTAGCATCAGCCGCAGAAAAGGAAAGAAGCTGTGGCTGGGCTGTTTGGATTTCCCTTTGATCCTTGCCTGACTCCCCAGGAGTCACTGGCAACCAGGAGCAATTTATAATAAGCTTTAGGCTGCTCTGATTTATTCTGGGAGCTGAAGCCAGGTGCAAGGAAGCTAAATAGCCAGCACTTCTTGGCTTTCATTGGGGGACCAACTCACTAAATGTTACAAATCACCAGCGTGGCATACTTCAGGCTTTGCCTACAATGGGCAAAGACAGCACAACTTACCATTAAGACAGCATGTAAAAAGGGATCAGCTTTTTTGCAAGTCGGATGCACCCGTTGCTTCTGGCAAGTCCTTTTTCTAGCTGCAAATACCAACCCTGGAACAGCACTCAAATCATGCTGGGGTGTTAGCAACAGAAAAGTAAAAAGCACTGAAAAAATTAAGGATATAAAAGAATAACTTCGATTACTTTCAAAAAGAAGAGAATGAGGGGGTTTTCCCTCATGTATTTTTAATTTCCTGAAATGACATGCAAAGAAATGGACAACCCAAAGTTTGTTTCAGAAAGCAGAACTGCAGAAGTTATTCATTATCAGTAGGACTGATTGGAAATTCAGCCGCCGGCTTGTTTTTTTTCTTCCACTTACAAATTGTTCACAAACTGATCCTAATTTTTCCCAAGTGAATCTACAACTTTCAAACGTATACCCCTGCGGGTGAGGAAGTCCACAAACGTAATGGGTCAGCACTACCTAACTCCCTTTGACTTCTTTGAATAACTCAGCCTTCACGAGCCCATTGAACAAAACCAGCTGCTCTCTTGGAGTTACTCACATGCTTTCCATTTGGATTTTCACTTTTTGCTATTCAGGGCATGTGACTGCTCATCTGCTCTACATGGTTTGATTCTACAGCTCGACTGGATGACCAAAGGCTTTTAAAATAAGAGAACAAGCAAGGATAAATGATGAAGAAGTCACTTACAGTTCACATTTTTTTGGACAAAACAAGCTTTTGTGCTAAAGTTTGTGAAGACTTTTAGATTCATAAACATTTTCCCCACTGCCCAAAGGTCATCCGCATACTCATAAATAACCAATAATATAACTCTTTGGAGACCAGCGAAGCCAAGTCAAACTGAGAGTTTGCCAACTTGTCCACAATACTGTTTATTTCATTAGTGCACCAGACCCCGCACCAGAGCACTTGACTCCGCCCCTTCAAAATGAAATGAAAGAAATTAAAAAAACCCAAACAGAAATCAAAACCCATCTGAATGAGTCAGAACACCACGTGATGGCCGTCCCCTTGCAGACCACTCTGCAGCATGTACTTCCACCAGTCTCTATATGAGAGGTCAAACCATTCAGTCTATAAAACCACTTCATTAGAAATACTAGCATCCTGTCTCAGTGGATTTAAGGATTTTTTTTATTCTTATTTTTTTTAAGTTTTAATTCAAGCCTAGCTCCATCAAAACAGCAATGTTACGATATTTCAGAAGTGAGTGGGTTTGATTCCAAGCATGCCAAAAGACAGAGGGAGGGAGATAGTAAAGGGGAACAGCTAAATCTTTTCTCTTTCTCTCCTCAGCACCATTGCGAAATCTTTCTCCAAAACATAAGATTCAAGTCAAGTTGCCATGTTTTAAACAAACCACGGTGTGTTATTGTACTACACTTCTGAAACAGGGAATGTAGGTCAAAAAATTTTGGACCTCTCGGATTTTAAGGTATACAAACTCTGGCAGCATTGCGCTCTGCACTTTTCTCCTCTCCTCTCCTCTCCTCTCCTCTCCTCTCCTCTCCTCTCTAAAGACTCTGAACCTAAATTCTATAGATTCAGAAAAATATCATATTGATGCTTGACATTTATACTAAAGGCATTAAAATCAAAGCACTCCCAGGTTCCGAATGTGTTTCCCTACTGATGAATTCTGTCTTCCAGAAACTACAGATGCCTTTGATTTAACTTTTCACTGTGTTTTATCCACCCTGTNTCCTTTCCTTTCCTTTCCTTTCCTTTCCTTTCCTTTCCTTTCCTTTCCTTTCCTTTCCTTTCCTTTCCTTTCCTTTCCTTTCCTTTCCTTTCCTTTCCTCTCTTCTCTTTTCCTTTCCTCTCTTCTCTTTTCCTTTCCTCTCTTCTCTTTTCCTCCCTTTTTTTTTCTCTCCTCTCCTCCTCCCTTTCCTGCTCTTTTCTCTACACTTTGTTCCTTTTCCCCTTCCTTTTCCTTTTCCTTTTCCCTTTCCTCCCCTTCTTTCTTGCCTCTCGCTCTCTATTTTCCCTTCCCTTCCTTCTTCCCTTTTTCTCTCCCTATCCTATCCTAACACTGGAAAGCAGCTGCAAGCTGCAGCTTCAGATAAAATGCTCTGAAAAGTTCCATTATGTTTATCGACACATTTTCCATTCTCGGGTTTTCATCCAGAAGGACACAAAACAAGTATTCAAAAGATGCATATGTATGTGTGCAGACAAGCATGCATAAACATATGCATGCACATATAGTCTATGAAAACACATGAAAAGCGTGTTTGCACGCATGTGCTTATGCTTGCTTTTTTTTTTTTTTTCTTTTTCTTTTGCAGCCTTAGGGAAACTTGCAGGCTGGGTGCCACAGGTTGGCTCTGCGCATTACAAACTGTGTCAGTATGAATAATGGGGGCAGGTGATTCTGCCAGAGGGTCATGGAACAGCAAGTGCGTAAAAAGGCAAGATTGTCCAAGAAGCACACGCAGTATCGGCCGGGGTTTGAAACGCACTGCCAGACAGAGACCAAGATCAAGTTGTAGACTCTAGGGCCAGGAGAAGCACAATGCTGGTTTCTGCAGACCCCTTGTGAGGGTGTGAATTACAGATTTGCCACCCAGGAATCCCAGCAACTTTTTCCCAGCAAATGGAAGTACAAAAGTACTTAAGCAGGTGTTTAAAGTCAAGCTGTACCTCAGACCTTGTAACAGGCTGCTCTTGGTCTCATTGAGCTGGAAGACCTGGGCCAGATCTTCTGCTCATGAAGCCCCCTTGATTTTAACTGTTTGCTGGGTTATCATTTAGACAAAGATCTAGGCATAAAGCGGATACCAAATACAGGGGCTGACAGCTGGAAGGGAATGACTATGTCCTAATAAACAGACAATATGCTCTTCCTCAGACTTTCAAGCGTACTTTTCTGGAAACCATTTTCTTATGTATCTTTACCCCAGCTAGTGAAAGATGAACACACTTCACTCAGTATTTCAAACCACTTGAAAAGCATATGTTTGAGAGTTCAGCATAAACCTTCTTGGGCCCAAAGTTTGCACATGAAAGGCTGGAAAAAGCAGCAGAGAAAAACACCAAGGAAAGGTTAGCACAAGAAATAGAGCAGAGAGAAAAATCCAGATGAAAAAATACATTCAGTCTATACAGTATTATACCCACAAAGGATGTTATATGCCAGGAGCTAGAAGCCCTGTAAGTGCCAAAATCCAGGTTATTCATGCAGCAGTAACTGGTTCCCCTGAACATGGTCATTGTGACACAGCCAGTTTTTTCCACAGGACATCCCAGATCATTCTTCCCTGGTCCCCATCCAAGCCTGAATTTTTCTGCCTGTCTCCCACAGCCTGTCCTTGTTCTGCCTCTTTCTGTGCTGCTGCCTCCACAACTGAGTTTCTTGTCCTCTTAGACTTGGTCTTTCTTGAATTTTGAACCTCTGCTTACCATCCTGATGTTCCTGACAGCCTCAGTTGCTTTCCCTTCTCAAATGCTCTTAGTCTCACTTTGTTTTCCCCTTTCTTCCAGTTCCTTTCCTGCTATCAGCCTCCTCTTCCCTGTTGGCTTTCAGTAGCATTTCAAGTCCCAGACGTCCTGCCTGTCCTCACTTCCGTCTTTGTCTTCTCATGCCAGGCTTCCTGTGCCTATCTGCTCCTTTTGCTGTCTTCACCACATTCAGCTCCCAGCTCTGCATTCGAAGTGTGCTTGCATAGCTCCTCCCTGCCTCCTAGACACCAGCAGAACTGAAGCCACCAAGAGTGCAGGAAAGACAGACAGCTTTTTCACCTCCTGCCTAGCATCATGGTACCATGACAGTCATTAGGAAAGTTCATGGATGAAATACACCCTCTTGCTTTTGGGATAAGCGCCACAACAATGCACTATTCAAGTGGATTCATCAAAACATTTACCAGACTCTCACCACCATGAGCAAACTGAGACTTCTTTTTGTTTTCCTTTTCTCCAAAACATATAACACAGCTGAAAACTATGAGCTTTTCACGGGAACGACAGCAGGCTCTTCCTCAACCTCAGAGGGTTGAACTCGTCTGTCCAAAAATAAGGAGTCTACTTTAAACAATTTTTCTAAACTATCTCTTTTCATTTCTATTAGGTACCTACTTTCAGATGGGCTGATTGAACACCCCCATCTTTCTCCAGAGAGGATGGAGGAAGCTCAGCTCAGACCTGGAATGAATGCCTAACAAACAGCCAGCATTAAAAATTAGGTGAGCTCCAGGCTCTCCACGGTTCCCCAGCGACATCTCAGCCTCTCATTCAGGAGGAGGAAATCAGGAAAGTGCACCAGTGAAATGACACCAAAAAAAATAATATTCTTGCTTTTTGTCTTTTTTCAAACATGGAAGAAAAAAAAATTGTTTTTCTCCTCATTTCATCCTCAGAAATGGCTGAATTATTTCAGATGACACCATCCCAAGAAAAGTCGAACCTGAGTCACATGTGTGGCACCAAAAACGCCAGTGAGAACAGTTAGAGATTGGCAAAATCATAAGCGACTGAATACAGGGTCTTCTGATAGGAATGGTTGAACAAATTTGCAAGAGGTAATAGTCCCATCTATATCTCAAGTAGGCTACAAGGAGACAACTCTCCCTTGCCTTGATTTGCAATTATTCTTCAATGCACAGTATGTGACCTCCATTTCTCTTCAGAAAGGAGAACGTGGCGTGAAAATGGTTATATCTTCCTTTAAACGATTGTCCCTTTTGAGGAGGGGAAAGAGAAGGGGGAGGGAGAGTCACTAACAAGCTTGGAATTCAGTTACAAGGAAAAATGTGCCTGAAAAGCGACTTTCCAAAGCCAAGAGCTTCACAGGATTCAACAGTTCTTTCAGTGCTATAGGATATACAGATACGTATCACTCACAGTAACATTCTGCAGGCTCCAAACTACACCACATTGCCGGGCAGGCTTTCCGACAATTAATGAGGGGGCTGTCAAGTGTTTAAAACAGATCACAGCAACTCCTTCCAACACAGCCTGCAGAGGTGCACAGCACATCTGCATACTTCGGCACAGGGAAAATGGTGAGTTTTGTTTCTTGTATGAAACTAAAAGATAGTAAAACCAAGGAAACAACATTTCCCCTAATCCCTTCTGAGCTAAGCCAGTACAATAAGTAATGAAACGCAGTATTGCAGGCTCACCCCTGCCTTCAGCTTCACTGGGACAGGAGTTCCAGCCTTAACTTCAGGTGCTTTGGTGGTGATGGGTTTACCAGATACTTGGCATTACAATCATAAAATCATAGAATAGTTTGGGTTAGAAAGGACCTCTTAGAGGTCATCTAGTCCAACCCCCCTGCAATGAGCAGGGATATCTTCAACTAGATCAGGTTGCTCAGAGCCCCGTCCAACCTGACCTTGACTGTTTCCAGGGATGGTGCATCTACCACTTCTCTGGGCAACTTCTTCTAGTGTTTCACCACACTCAGTGTAAAACATATCTACCTTGTATCTAGTCTAAATCTTCCCTCTTCCAATTTAAAGTCATTATTCCTTGTCCTATCGCAAACAGACCCTACTAAAATGTTTGTCCTTATCTTTCCTGTAGGCCCCCTTTAAGTACTTAAAGGCCACAATAAGATCTCCCCGAAGCCTTCTCTTCTCCAGGCTGAACAACCCCAACTCTCTCAGCCTGTCCTCATAGGAGAGATGCTCCATCCCTCTGACCATTTTTGTGGCCCTCCTCTGGACCCACATCAAGAGGCCCATGTCCTTCTTATGTTGGGGGCTCCAGAGCTGGATGCAGTACTTTAGGTGGGATCTCACCAGAGCAGAGTAGAAGGGAAGAATCACTTCCCTCAACCTGCTGGTCACGCTTCTTTTGATGCAGCCCAGGATATGGTTGGCCTTCTGGGCTGCAAGTGCACATTGCCAGCTCATGTCGAGCTTTTCATCAACCAGTACATCCAAATCCTTCTTGGCAGGGCTACTCTCAGTCCCTTCATCCTGCAGCCTGTATGGACACCGGGGGTTGCCGCAACCCAGGTGCACCCTGCACTTGGCCTTGTTGAACCTCATGATGTTCACACGGGCCCACTTCTCAAGCCTGTCCAGGTAACTCTGGATGGCATGCCATCCCTCAGGCATGTGAACCACACCACTCAGCTTGGTGTCACCCGCAAACTTGATGAGGGTGCACTTGATCCCACTGTCTATGTCATTAATGAAGATATTGAACAGTACCGGTCCCAATACAGATCCCCGAGGGACACCACTTGTCACTGATCTCCATCCAGCCATTGAGCCGTTGACCACTACCCTCTGGATTCAACCATCCAACCAGTTACTCATCCACTGAACAGTCCACCCATCAATCTGTATCTCTGCAATTTAGAGAGAAGGATGTTGTGGGGGCCTTGTCAAAGGCCTTACAGAAATCCAGATAGATGACATCCATAGCTCTTCCCTTGTCCACTGATGCAGTAAGTACATCATAGAAGGCCACTAGGTTGATCAGGCAGGACGTGCCCTTGGTGGAAGCCATGCTGCCTGTCTCAAATCACCTCCCTGTCCTCCATATGCCTTAGCATAGCTTTTAGGAGGATCTGTTCCATGACCTCCCCAGGCACAGAGGTGAGACTGCCAGGTTGGTAGTTCCCAGCGTTCTCCTTTCTACCCTTTTTAAAAACAGGTGCAATGTTTCCCTTTTTCCAGTCACCAGGAACTTCACTTGACTGCCATGACTTTCCAAATATGAGTGGCTTGGCAAATACATCAGCCAATTTCCTCAGGACTCTGGGATGCATCTCATCAGGTCCCATAGATTTCTGTATATTCAGGTTACTCAAGTGGTCACAAACCTGATCTTCTTACAATGGGAGGAACATTGCTCCCCCACTCCCTGCCTTACAGTCCATTCACTCAAGGGATGTGGGGAGAGAGGTTGCCAGCGAAGAATGAGGTAAAAAAGTTGTTGAGTACCTCATCCTTCTCCTTGTCCATTGTTACCCGTTTGCCAGTCTTGCTTATCAGGGGGAATATGCTTTCTTTGACCTTGCTTTTCTGGCTAACGTATCTGTAGAAGCCCTTCTTACTATTACTTTGCAGCACTTTGTCCCATCAGCAACACAGGCATTAGCCAGGTAAAGCCATGGAAAACCTACTACTAGAGTCAATGCAAAAAAGAGAAAGAGCAAGAAAGAGCCCACTTTGGTGCCATTCTGCACATGCAGATGGCACCAGGGATATCCCAGTAAAACACCCAGCCATGGTGGTGAGTCCCATCCTCGTCTTCACTGGGTATCCATTTCTTGTTACTAGTAGGAAAAATAAGAGAATAATCTATATACAGCCTGGAAAGCCCGCAATATGCCAGGCACTTCTGGATGCCACCAGACAACACCAGAAAGCTTTACACATGCCCCACCAAGGCCAGACAGCCCTGATCTTCAAAAGCAGCTGCCTACAAGCTGCTCTGGCAGCCAAGACTTGACTCCCAGTCTTATTACCCCAACGGCATCAACCATAATTGGTCTCATTCAGTAGGAAGCACTCCTCTGTAAGAAGTGACACCCAACACCATTACAGAGGAAGCTGAAGAAGCTGGGAAGTTCTTAGATTCTGGCTCATGGAAGGTTTGAGATACTCTTGCTTCACAATAACAGAGCAAGGGCAACATGTGTATGGCTGAAGGCCCTGAGAACTGTGTTGGGTGAAAGCAGTAGGTGCCAGGAATGGGGGGACCTACCAGCAAGTCAGGCTCACAACTAGTGAAAAAGCTTGGGATACAGCCATTGCCAAGAAATCCCTTTTGGAGGAATAAACCTGTTCTATTCGCAGCCTTCACCTAGCAACCTCGGCTCTAACCTCTGTGGCCACTCTGAAGCGTTCACCTTGGAAGATGTGGCCTTTGACAATCAAAATACCAGACACTTCAGGTTTTATTGCAAGCCATCCTGCCTTGGAAAGAGCTGATGAAGGTCCCATTGTGTTCCTGGGCCTCGGAGCTCCAAGACCTCATGCCTGTGGCTTGGTGGTACATAGGTCTGCCTATAGCAGCCGTGCTCCTCCCTTCGCCCCCCCCCTCTGCAATCCCACAGCCCCCCAGAGGAGTCCTCTGAGTCATGGCAGACACCTTTTTTTTTTTTTTTCTCTCTCTCTCTCTTTTGCCCTGCATAGTTTTCTTGCTGACTTCCAGAAAAGGGTTTTTACCTCCCGGAAAACAGACAAGGCAGCTCCCAAGGGCTGCCAGCTGCAAGCACAGGATGATTTGCTATCCCCATCTTGTCAATCACTGACACAGCTCAGGATGTTTTTTGGGGGGTGTGTGGGGATAGGGTGGAAATCAGGCACCAGGATGCCACGGTGATTCTTCAAACAGTGGGGCAAGCTCTCAAAGGCTGTGCCTGGGAGGCATATGCAAACGCACATGGTGGGATTTGGGAGCTGACCAACGCACAGCAAGAGGGTGCCTCCAGATCGCAGCATTCACGGCACCCTCCAAGGCAGCACTGCCCCATTCCCTTACCAGTTCTGCTGGCCAATTTGCTCTCTGACTTTGGGAGAGATGCAAAAGGACTAGATAACCACTACCTTGTTCAAAGACAGTTTGCTCACCTAAAGGTAAGCCCAGATCTCCCTTCACTGAGTTCTCTGGAAGGCACAAGAGATGCATGCCGTGTCTATGTCCTACTATTTGACATCTTCAAACCTTCCAGTTCCAGCTCTGCTCTGGTTTTCACCTCCTTCTACACTTCCCTGCAAGAAATTGCCACTATCCAAGACCAGGGGGCTGTGGGAAAAGCCAACACAGTAATTTTAAAAGGGAAGTGCAACATCTTTAAGTCTCTTTTTTTTTTTTTTTTATATAATCATTCAAAACTCCCCTTTGTATCAACTCTGGGTTAGGGCCTCCCTGCGTCACATTGCTGAAGTCAGGGGACCCTCTTCACCTCCCAGAAGCTGTGCAGCTGGCTCCACACACCCATGCCGGGGAAACTTGCCCAGTTGAGTGGACAAAAACTCAGCAAGGGCAGAACTGTCACAAAGGGCGGGCACTCACTGAGTTTTGCTGCCAAGCTCCATTATAAGTGTCACAGGGGCAGGTCACTGTCCTAAAGATCACCCCTTAGTTCTGTTCCATCAAGAGCGTCTGATGAGCTGGAGGCAGGAGGAGGTCTCCCCTCATTCCCATGAGGGCTTCATCCCAGTCCCTGCCCTACCCTACTAGAGGAGCACAGCCTGTACATGAGAGGCTGTCAGGAGAGGACTGACTCCCCAGCCCTGCAGCGTGGGCATCCATACCACAGGGAGGCTGTCCCTTCTCAAAAACAACCACCCAAAAAAGAAAAAAAAGAGGTCATTTTTCTTCTTCTCCTCCCCTCTCCCCCCTCCTTCCAGAAAGTCTTGGTTTCATCCCACCGTGGAACGAAAACAAATGCTCTAAACCGCAACATTTTTCACGAACCGGAATTTCTTGCAGTCTAGCCAGCCTTGGTGGATCAATACCAGGCATTTCTTTCCTCCTCTGCTCTGGCCTTTCCTTTCCAGCCTCCTCCCCCCCCATCCACCCCACTCACCGAGGGGAATAAGGGAGCCGGAGGTGTCGAACGGAGGAGTCGGGAACACTCCAGCTCAGTTTTAAAAGGGACAGAAAAAACACTGGCGTCAGCCAGAGCACCAGGGCAGGCGTTGAGACCTTGTTTTGGATTTCGCAGAGACTGTCCCTGGGGAGAGTTGTCTTTTTTTTTCTCTCTCTCTCTCTTTTTTTTTTTTAATGCATGGTTTTGTTTGTAAGTTAAAAGTCTCAGGATTTGCAGTCTTTGAAGCGTGGTCAGCCTGCCAGATGGAATTAGTCAGCCTTTCGGTTGGAAATCCCAGGCAGATGAAGCAGGATGGAAGGACAGTGTTTTTCTCATTTACCAGGAAACTGTCTATGTCTACTCCCACAAATTCAGCTGGAGAGCTCCCCGGGACCCCAAATGCAGGCAGGACTGAAGGCAGGAAAGCAAGCAGAGGGCCAGACCTTTCACGTGCATAAATCGGTATGGCACCGCTGAAGTCAATGGCCCCCAAGCAGATTTATACTGCTCAAGAGCCAGCCCAGATGTTTTTGCTGGTACTTGCCTGAAGCTATAAGATGTCAGCGGAGTTTCCTTTGCTTAAAAGCAGTGCTGAATTTGGCTCTCCTCATCCCTGACTCATACCATCTTTCTGTCTCTTCCCACCATGGCCTGTCTCGAATCTTCCTATTCGTGGACTCCTCAAGGTGAGCACTCCCTCTCCCAGGTGAACAGCCTCCTTCTCCAATGTTCCTGAGTGAGTCTTCGCACATGCCCTCATCTCACATCCAAACCCAGGAACCCAAGTACCATCTTTGAAGTGCCATCTACCAATCTGCTTTCTCCTCTCTTCTTTGTCTTTCTCTCTTCCCTGAGCCCACACTTCACTGCTCTCCATGCCTCTACTAAAAGCTTTGGGTCATTCCTCAGGCAGTCCCCTGACAAAATCACATTTGGAGAACATCCACTTATTTCCACATCATCCAAACCACCACCCAAGAGGAGAGTTAGTACCGCTTGTTCCAAACATGCAATGTATGGATTACAGCCCATCATAAAAACACAGAATGACCTCATTAGATGTGGGAAGAGCTCACAAGTGTTAGACTGGAGCTGACAGCTTCCTTACAAGAGATCAGTGCTAATCACTCACCAGCTGAGACCTCAACTTCATTTTGCATGAGGGACAGAAGGGGCAGGGGGGCTTGCTGTGGAGCTGGTGCACCGTAGTGCTATCAAAGCAATCATGCAGACCCAGAAACAGTCCATTTCACCTTTGGACTCTCCAAATCTCTCAGCAGTATGACAGTTACAGCAATAAGGAGGTCCAAGCAGCACACCACTAAAGTGACCACGGTGCTCAAGTACTTGTGGAAGGGACTAAACAAGGAGTGATGAATCTCTGAGCGTGGTCTTTTTTAACAAGGCAACAGGCAATATCTCAAGAGCAAAATGCATGAGGCAACAAGCATCTGCAATTAGTACTAGCTTATTATTAGTAACTGAACAACCAAGATTAAGGCCAGTTTTTGAAGCCTTCTTCAAAAGCCTTGCAGTCTGCAAAGGCAAAGGTAGATGGAGAAGCAGAGAGGGGGCATAATCATAGAGCAGGTGGGTCCTAGTGCCAAGACCCCAGGCGCTCTATCAGCCTAAAGAGGAAGCATTCCCAAGGAACTAACGGCACAAGTTTGGGAGAGCATTCAAGCAACAGGTGTGAGCCTCAAAACCTGGCCTGACAAACCTGTGGAAATTACTGTTTCAGGGTTTTGGCTGAGTCAATATATCACAAAAAGAGTCCAAAAGGATTAGTACTCCAGATTAAGAGGAGCACAAGGAGAGATACATGAAGCCCGGCCATCACCTGTGATAACTGCAGGAAGGCCAGTGTGTGACCAGACTGAGATGTGCATATGCTCATGTAAGACTGATCAGGATGTACCAGTTGCATTAGACTGCAGAGTACTTTGACTGCCAGCTGAAGCTAAAGAGGGGTCTTCTTTTCTAACACCATGTAACTGACCAATGAATTGGGCATCCCTTTCCTAGAGAGCTACACTAGTCTTCACAGAAGAGAGACACCATGGACCTATCCTGCCACAAAAACTTTCACATTTCTGAGCAGATGGACAGAGGGGACATAGACACATAACAACCTAGAAATCCTGAAGCAGATGTTCACTTCCCCCACCTCCTGATGGCAGTCCCTGTAGAAAAGACTCATCTTGCTACCATGTGAACCAGGATACCTCTATACTTCTCATCTCAAATAAGAGCTCAAAATGGTCACAGGGACCCTCTCTACAAAGGATAAGATTTTTCCCACCTTATCTTAAATTCAGTATCACCCAATCACCGACAAACATCTCCACTGTCATGCTAGCAGCAGCCAGTCTGTTAGATAGCCATCTGGAGGGATGAACATCTTCCTTCCAGCTCCTATCGCCCTCCCATACCAGGTCCCCAGAACCCACAGGCCCATCCACAGAGTAACACTGCCCTGTGGTGAATAAATGCAGCTCCAGCCAGCTGAAGGCCCACACCACAAAGTCACCTGTACCCAGGAAGGTAAAACACCAAAGAGCTAGAACCAACTCACAGCCATTGCCAGCATGAACACCATGAAAACCTCTAGCAATCAAGACCAGTCAAAGCAAACGAAGCTTATTTCCCCTACTTAGAATAGCTGACAACTCAACAGCTCCGTCCACCTTATTCTGTTAGGTCTATCCATGAGCCCAAGCTGTTGCTTCTTCACTTCCTGGCTTCTCACTGTGCCTTCTCTAGGCCCCTGCTGTGCCATTGCTCAGGCCTGACTAGTTCTGGATCTCCAAATAGTGACTCTGAGCACTGACAACTGTCTTAGGAAACCTCAAGCGTTAAAGAAACAAAAGCAGATCTCCAAAAGAGGCAACGGAGTGAAGCTGACAGCTGGGCTATTTACTAGCATAGGAGTAATCTGAGGCTTGCTCGAGCAATGCACGCTTAGGGCGCATAGAGCAGAAGCCGGACTCCCACCTTTTGACTACATCCACACTGTTCTGAAAGATATGCCACCATAGAGCACAGTGTTTGGCTTTCACCCACCTCACACCTCCCCTCCACCCTGCAGCTTCCCAAACAGCCTGGCCCTATCCAGACAAGGAGTCCATGTGTACATGCTAGGGAAAACCACGGCTGGGCAGGGGCTGCCCCTACCAGCCAGCAGAGGGGCCCACATGGGCTATGTTTTGTCGCTGCAAACAGTAGGAGACCTGGGAGAGCAGCGGTGATTTTTATTTACTGGAGATCTGGCCCCATTATGTACTATTTTGTGCATATTTAAGGGATGCTATGAAGCTGCCAACATGGCCCAGGGCTGGGCAGAATATGAGTAACCCTGGTTTAGAGGAAGAGGCAACAAAAGAACCTAAGAGAGGTCTGAAACCAGGAAAACAGGCTTGTTTATGAAGCCAAAAAGAGAGTGCAGCATATTCCAAGGCCAAGGGAACTTTTCTCGCAACGTTACTTTGCCTTGGCTACCTGGCCACTCTCACATAAACAATGGAGACACACCAAGAAAGCAAGGAGACTTCACAGAGGTTATAAAAATATCACTTGTGCAATTAGACTGAATCAAAACTCATGACTTTCTGGTTGGAAGGAATGCTTGTGTTTCCCCTCTCATTTCTTTTTCTCCTCTGACTTTTTTTTTTCCTCGTAAAAATCTAGATAAACAAAACCCCTAGGATATTGGATGGTTCCTTGCATATTGTTTTAAAAGCAGAAACAACAACAACAGCAACCACCATGGTGAGGAGGAGTGTCTGCGATTGGTGCTGTGTAGCCTCTGTTTTTCTCCGTTTGCAGGAGCTGTTCTCGCCCTCGCTCTGCCCCCACGCAGCGGTCGTCCACATGTCCCGTCCCAGGACACGATGAGGCACCATCATCTTGTTAAGCGCATCCCCGCTTCTCCCACAACCGCAGCACTGCTTTGTCGGTGGGTCACACAAATAACTGTGGCAAATTGGATTTACATTCCTACCTCTCTCCTTGGTTTCACAGGCGATTTGCTTATTGCCGCCTTATAGACAGATAACTGAAACCAGGAGAGGGGAAACAGCGCTTTAGACACCCGTGCCTACCATGACTAGTTCATGAACTCTGCAAGGCAGGGACTGCATGTCACCATGCGCAAGGAGTCCACAGACCCGCAAGACACCACTTGCAATATCACCCCCACACACCCACATTCATGATAGCTGCTAACATTCACGCACTTTGTAAAATCCTTTGGATAAAAATCATGAGTGTTGCCAGTTTTCAGCTTTCAAAAATGTTGTGTGTGGCCCTAGAACAGAATGATATAGGCTTCAAAATAATAAGATTTAACCAACCCAAAAGTATTTGGAGTATTTTTCATCTGTTTTCTCATTTGGGCCCTCGAGGCTTCATATTTTCAAGTGAAGTTGTTTTCTTCCAGGATCAAAAGAGCTGGAAATGCTAGTTTAAAAAAATAAAAATAAATAGAAAGCTGAGAATCTCATTCAGCCTCTTGATTCCAGGAGCTCAAATAAAGACCACAAGTCTCAAATAAAATCCATAAACATCACAAGCTTCACGATGATATTCAACAAGAGATGGCAACGTTCAGAAGCATGAAATGGTAATTCCCACCTCGCTGGATCTGGTTTTATTTTTCTCACCTCAGTTCCTGAGGTTATTTTTCTCTTCCTATAGGGACTGTACTTCTGTGCAAATGAAATGATTTCTTACCATACAGCAGAGTGTGTAATCCTATCTGTCAATTGCTTTTAAAATTCTTCACTCCTGGAAGTTTCATGAAAACCAGTGGTTCGACAGAGGGAAAAAAAACGAAGTAATGGTCTTAATGAGAAAAGCTGCATCAAGAGTCCTACATTTATCCCTTCTGTTAGCTTGCAACTGCTCAGTCAGCCCTTGTGGGCCCCTAGGTTGCCCTCTCCTAAGCCAGCAGATGATGCATATAGGGACAGCGGACTGGAGGGCAGACTCCTAGGAAATGAAGAGACCCTGAGACAGAGGAACCACAGGCTCATTACCACCTTTGGGGGCTCAAAAAAAGACAGTGGGTTTAGCAGGAAGTGTCAGGGTTCTCAACCCCGCACAGGTGATCTTTTTACTTTTTGCTTTTTATTTTTTTGCCAGACCATCATAGATAAGGAGAAAAAAAAAAAATCAAAACAACCTGCATTTAGAACAAAGACCTTCCTTTGTTTCTGTCATCAGAGCAGCAAAAATTCTTCACTCTTAGAAAATGCCTTAGAAAACTGGTGATTCCTACCTCCCTTATACGTTTGCTCTAAACACACTCTAAGATCATGCTATGTTACTTCAGGGCACATTTGGCAGTATACAGAGGCTCACAGGTAAGGGACCCCGACTGAGAGGGACAGAGAGACACGCATTTCAGTTGGGTGACTGTATATAGATATGTCACCACTGCCTTCTAGAGGTGAAACCAAGAAAAGATAGTAGGGTGACACACTGTCTCCAACTATTCAAATACAAGCAGCTTTAACTGCTCTCAAAAGGTGTTGATCCAACAAAAACATGAAATAGAAGTCAATGGATCTGAGTGGAAAATATTATAGCAGTCAAATAGGCTGCTCCAATAACACTACCTCTACCCACAGGTATGTTTGAAGGGGATGGGTAGAGAAGGGAAAAAGAAGGTTCTGTGCTGAATATCTGAGAAGTTTGGGCTTGTTTGGGGATGAAGGGTTTTTTTCTGCAGAAATCCCACCCACTACTGGGGAACTGTGCAAGTCCCAGAATGCCAGAGACTGATGGGTGATGGAAATATCCATCATGAACTGCTACAAGTAGCCACAAGACCTTTCCATAAATCACTGCAAACTGAAATTAGGGTCATTAACATACAAAAAGGTCAAGGCCCAACCATTTCTGAATGATGATGGCACAGCTGTGATGAGTAAAGTCACGCAGCAGCACACCTCACTGCAGGTTATCTATGCCAGCCAACCTCTAGCCTCCCGCCAAGGGGCAACGTTCTGGGTAAGAGAGTCTTGTGCAAAAGACTTGTGTTGTTTCATAAACAAATCAGAATGAGTTTTAGGCCTAAAAGCTTGGTTTACAGTCTCTCTCACTCCAAGGAGCACCAAAATCAGTTTTGCAACCTGTAGAAGTCTCCCTCTTTCTAACATTCTCGCACACACGCTTGCACACAGACATCCACATCAAGCTAGACAACCCCCAGCACGTGCTGTGTGTTTGCATGAAGATGGCCAAAGCACAGCCCTACAACAGCCTCCTGGATCCATTGGCCGGCAGAGCTGGCTAAGAGACACTTCAGGAATAGAGGAGCTCTGCTCATGCAGTAAGGAAACACAGCTGCTGTGGCAATGGCATTTTAGCCAGTTAGATCCGAGTCTGAAAAACAACGCTCCATCTTGCCTTGACGGCTCCTTGCCTGGAGGGTTAGCAGTTCACGACAGACCTTGTAGCACGAGGCTGCAATAGGCATGCAGCACATCTGCTCTGTTATCTCAACACATGGACAGCTCCCACTAGTACAATCCATCCCTTATTTTTACATGCACCAAAATACACCAAATTCCTTCCTTCCCCCTTAGAAATCCAGCGCTGGCCTAGCTCGCCGCCTCCCTGTTGGACAGCTCAGTCATGCCGAGTTCATCCCGCCAATGCTGGTGAGAGACGAAACCAGATCCTGGGGCTCCACGGCTGAAAGCTGGTCCCCCTCCAGGTCCCTGAGAAATCCTTTGCGGTCGCAGAGACGTCACCGCTGAGGTGGGCTCTACCTCAGACTGAGGAGGACTGCCTCTGGTTGTTATTAGCTGTACTGAGGATTCGACGGACAAGGAGGCATCAAGCCAGCATCTACTCCAAAATGCAGTGATCCTACATTTGCAGAACATGCATCTGGCCTTCATTAATTCTTAAGTGGTCCAATGTGGGTAGAAGAATCGGGGCGGGGGGGGGGAACTAATGCACTGCACACTGAACAGGGCGGTCACGGGGGACATTCACGCAACGGGCAGTTTTGTTTTGAAGATGTTTGTGATCAGGGAGCTTCTTATCCAACATGCGCACATAGTAGCATCAGCAGGACTGTGCATGAGCCTAGGTGCGTGTGTGGGACAGACAGCCTCCAGCAAGGGCGTGGCCTCGAAATTTCTCATGGTCATCGTCTCAAATATTAGGATGATAGCCTGGGGTGAGGGAACGGGAGGGCAGGCCAAGGAAGGACACTGGGAATTCAAGCCGTGAAATGATGATGTGGTGGTCTTTCACCCCACCAAAAGGGGGCACCTGAGTTTAACATCCTGGCATCCTTCAAGAGCAGATCTCAGAGGATGGGTAGGCTGAAGAAATGAGGTGTCAACATTCACTTTTTCTCTCCACACGGCTGGAGGCATCACCATCTCTTCCCCATGGCCCTGAGAATAAATGGGTGGTTAAGCAACCACACTACAAGGGTCTATGTTTCCTCCAGGAGGGAAGAGCATCATCCCCTGTCTTGAGGACACAGGGGTGGCAGATTGAAAGAGAACTTCAGTCTGGCTCATGAAGATCAGAGTCCATCTGCAAGCGTGGCTATGAGTGTACATCAAAGGGTGATTCAGCATGTATGAATATCTAGATAGGTGGGTCGCTGAGCATGCAGCTGAGTGTGCTTGTGTGGGCAGCAAAGCACATGGCAGAACAACAGGGTACAGGCAGCCCGTGGATAAACAAGTGTGTCAGAAGTGAAAGGACACAGCAGGGCAGGGGATGTGTTCAGAGGGACAAGTTAAGAGCTGTGCCAACTTCTGTGTTACATTAAACCTGGGACATCCCATCATTTAGCTATGGCATGACAGCATACAGCTCTCAGAGGGGGAAATAGCCAATAGCCCGTATCTCCTGGGTGGCATCAGATGGAAACACTTGCACTGATTTGGTGCTCAGAGATGGGGCAGACCTTGGGTTGACCCTACCTCTAAACAAGCAGAATGGGAGCTGCGGGAAATGACGCTGTAAACAGGAAGGCATGAGATAAATAAGAGATGGGGAAGAAAGAGAGCTATTTAAAGCTGCAGTTGCTTTTTAGCTCCATTTCCCCTCTTCTGCTCAGCTAGAAATGAAGGCTGCGACCCTTTCTGCTCGCCTGGCAAGACAGCATAAGCTTACCACTTACCACTCTCTCCTAGCCAACGCAAAGCTCGCTGCACACCCCTGATAACACCACTGCTGAGGCTATCCAGGAAACTGGGAAGAGCACGTCCACATGCTCCAACAACCTGAAGGAGAAGACCGAGTGCGAGGTTTCCAGCTAGCTTCTGTCTTAGGTGAGCCAAAGCTGTTACCTGCAATGTGACAATGCCCAGCGATCTCCACTTCACCTCAAGTGGAGGCTGGACTACATGCTGCACAATCCCACAATATAAGATGGTGCCACCTCCTATGCATATAGGGTGCTTAGAAGTAACGAAGCACATCAGGGAGAAGCGACCAACTCCAAGTGATGCAGTGGAGTGGAACAGAGGAGACAAGAGGGAACAAGTCCTCTGCTAGATCCATCCAGGGCTCATGTCTCTAGGAACTGAACCTTGTGCAGCATCAGTCCAACCTCGACTTCTGCAAACTCTGATCTATGCCCTTTAGGGGCATTACTCTGCTCCAGTGGTCTCAGAACAGAGATCAGCCTTTAGCTTCTGCAGCCTGAGGCAGCTCTGATTTTAAGTCACTTCAACCAAATCAAATCTACACTTAGATATTTGACATCCATAGTTCTGTGCTCCCACTCCCAGGTCACAAGCACACACTTCCCCTTTTCTGATGCACTAACAACAAGTAAAAAAAGGAGGGGAGGAGGGGGTCTTTTGGTCAGCATAAGCATTCTTGTTGCATTCTCAGAACTGGATGTTCCCTGCCTAGAATGAGATTTTAGTGCTTCAATTTCTGATCACTCCTGTTGGCAACTGCCTTTCCCTTTACTCGGCCTTCCCCTGATCTCTTCCATTAGGCAAGTGGCAGAAGGCTGTGCCCTGCATTTCCAGGGCAAAACACAGAACTGTCCCAGGACAGTTCCCATGTAGAAGGGATTGGCCCCATTTATCTGAACACACACACACAAAAAAAAAAAAGAAGAAAAGTTAAAAACCACCAACAAACCCAGTCCTGTTACAGAAATCCAGTTAAGTAGACAAGCTAAACAAAATACAATTAGGTTTCCTTTGGCCAGCCTGGAACATATGGTATTCGTCAGCCAGTCGTGTTCCTCTCTCAGTTCTGGCAGGAGATAGGTAACTTGTTCCAAGCACTAAGAAAGCTCCTGGAAAGTCAGCATGCTGAGCAAACTTTTGGAGGGGGGCTAGCTGGGGATATAATAGCTCACACAGACCCAGATTTGACAGCATTTCTTCCACATTGTTCAGTGAGACTCTAGGTTACAATGCCTCTGGCTTTAGTATGTTCCTGGTCCACATTGTTCCCGGTGGTATTGCATCTGTAAGTCCTCATTTGCTAAGCGCACACACACACACAGAGTTCTGGGGCTGAGGGCTTCTACCAAGTAGGCAAAGATGTGGAAGAAAGAGAGGTTCCTGTGGATTTGGGCTCATAAATAAATCCTAAAAAGGCAAATTGCATCAATGAGCTGCGTAGTAAGCCCTTTACTATGTTACCTTTCCGAGGCAGGCTGAAAATGGCTGCTGCCATCCCAGGGCAGACTGGCGAGCACTTCCCCAACAAGAAAATGGCAATAAGTACCACAGTGTTAAGGACATCAGTTGCTGCAGAAAGGAATAGCCTCTGAATTTGGTCATCGACCAGAAAACTGTGTGAGGAGCCTGGCTCTGAGGTAGGAATATTCTGCTCTATTGCAGTTTGCAAAGAAGTTAGCAAAGAGCTGATTCACAGTGAAACGAGCCTGTGTTTTAATAGAGGGAACTGGAAACCATTCTGTGGTAGAGTAATATCCATGAAAGAACTGCCCCAGCAAAATCAGTTATGTCTATGGAAAAAGGAAGCTGATAAAGAACTATTGATTTATTCCAGTAACAACAGAGGCTTCAGATTGGAAGTGAGCAGAGTGCTTCCCACCACACACTCTAGGCCTGCGTGAGAGTTTCAGCTGCTTTTTGAGTCCACATAGTTCAGCCTCATCATTGCCAAGGCTGTTTTGACATCTCTTGCATAGATTTGCTTGGTCTGCTATAGGCCTTTTTTCAGCAAGGAAGCCAATGTATTCCCTCCAGTACAGTTACAAGCCAGCACTGCCTCCAAGTTTCTGCACTGCCTGACAGGCAGCCTGGCTGACTCAGGCCACTGCAACCTTAGCCGAGTCTTCCTTGGGCAGTGAAAAAGTGGGGAATGTGATTGTAAAGAAGAGCAAGAGGATTTCTTCTGACCGTTCCTGTGCTCTTTGGCCCACCTGTTTGCAGCCAGAGTCAGACTTACTCCCTCTTTTACCTGCTAGGCAGAGTCACTCTTGTTCCTTCATTGCAGAGGACCAGACCAGTTACAGACCAACCTCTGTAACACGACTCTTCAGTGACCTTCTTGACACATCAGTAACACCTCAGAATACCTTGACCTTTTTTACTCCCTCCTTGTAATCCTATACCTTTAGTAGCAGGAGGTATTCCCTCGCTTCCATTTGCAGCTTTTTGGCATCCAAGACCTGGCTCAGGCAATGGGCTTCTCTACATCCTCACTGCATCCACCATAGACCTGCTTGTCAGGTTTACCAGCATTAAGTGCATTGGGAAAGCATTTCCCGCTCTTCTAGGCTGCTCTTATGAATCAGCAAAACTTGCTGTGATCACCAGCAATGTGCTGGAGCACATCAAGGACTGAAGTGCTCGCAAGAAACCTTTGCATCTGTTTCTATTCCTGGACTACTTAGCCCCATGGCATTCAAAACCTCAGCTGCAATGCACAGCTCTGTTACGGCAGTTCTTTGGGGTTACATGTATGCACTCAGTCAGCTCATCTCTTCTGCACGCTGGCCTATCAGATGCGTTACTCCTGCTCTACCTTAAGATTAATGGGAGTGAGTTTCCATCGAGGTTAATGGGCGTAGCACACCGCTCACTATCATTTTTGGCACGAGCTGCACAGACGCAGCCAGACAAGCCGCCTGTCCTTCGCAGGGAGGGACCAGCTGAGTTGTGCTTTCAGGAACCGAAGAATCGACTGCAGCTTCGTCCTTCGAGAACACTATCCATCACCCACCCAGGAGCTCTGCAGAGTGAGGCAACAGCACATCATCATCCCCTCCCCACAACGTGGAGCCAAGTGTGGCTCGCTTTTGTTCTTACCCACATCACACAGACTTCAGCGGAGCCCAGTCACCGAGGGCCATTCATCTCTTGCGCTCAGGTCCTGCTCAGCAGTACCCTACTGGGCTTTCCTCATCCATCACTACTGGCAATTTAATCTCTGTCTCTTGCTGGGCACTTCCTCCCCACGTCTTTGAATCGGAGGGGTTTTTTTCCTCCCTCAAAGGAGCTTGTAACATTTACTGCATGGTATTGGAATCTCTGGACTGAACTGAGTCATAGTTCAGCAAAATTAGACTGGTTTCATCTTCCTCACAGTAGGAAATTGGACATACTGCAGCTGTCTTTCTGTTTTCCTGTTTAAACCATCCTATCTTCCTGCGACTCTGTCCTCGGTGGCAGAGTGGCTGAGGCGCACGGCTTCCAAAACAGGAGATAAAATGGCTGTTGCCAGCGGTTGTTTGCAAAGGCATTCAAAGCAGGAGGGGGCTTCACAAAGTTTCCAGTCATTAAGCAGAGTTACAGTATTTGGCTCCTTCCTGCAGTCTCCCAATATCTCTCATTAACACCAGTTTACTACTGCTCTTCTGGGAGTCAAGAGTGAAATTTCCACTGGCTTCCAGGACAGAGCTTTCTAATGCAAACCCTCTGCAATGTCCCTGCATGCCCTATTCCGGGCTACGTGACTTCACCGGAGACCACGGCAGACCACAGCACCCCCTCGGTGTGCTGCTTTTAGCACTGCAGGACCCCGTGCATTATTTAGGTTATTTCACACATCAGAAAGTATCATGCAATATTTTAAAGGTCTTCAAAACCGCCCAACAGATATAAACAATGAAACCACACACACGTGGAGATCTCAAAGGGCACCGTTATGTTGCTTAAGCCTGTGCCGACGGTTTTCAACCTGCCTTGCATCCAGGATTCCTCCCCTTCCCTGTTAGTTCATTGAAGCCACACAATTTTACGCAAAAAAAGCGTAGCGCCAAGTATTCAGGGCTGCCCAGCACGCGTTGCCCGTTGGCATGATCCAGAAGGGCACAGCCATACAATCTGCTCTTTCATGCAGGGATCCACACTTCTCTGTAGCGAGCAAGGTTAGCTTTCAAAGATGGGCATGTGCAAACATATGCCACGTTTGTTTGTTTTCTTGTACTGGAGTTACTCAGTAGTATCTGCTACAGGAAAAGCACTTATATTCTGTGAAAACACCTAAGCACGAACATTACATTTGTGTACATGAACAGAAGAATTTGAGAGCCTGTGTTAGCCACTTGTAAATGACTGTGCCCACCTTGCTTTAAAAACTGGCGCAGCATGCAAGTAAATGTAAGCATAATAAAAAATAATAGGAAACAGACAGGCAATAGAATTAAGAGCAGCAGCCAGCTGGGATCTTCTAACCAGTGACATCAAGGGATTGCTGAGGTAATACACTGATGGGTTTTAAATTAACTGTAACCACTCAGGAAAAAGATCTAGGCGTCACTGTGGACAGCTCAATGAAAACATCTGCTCCACGCACAGAGGCCATCAAAAAAAAAAAAAAGAACCAAAAAATGTTAGGTTGAATAGGATAAAGAACAATACCAAAAATGTTATAAATGCCACCACATAAATCAATGCCATGTTCACACTTTGAGAAGTGAGCCGAAGTCTGCCCTCCCTGTTTTAGAGTGGGGATAGCAGGAATAGAGGCCAGAGAAGGATGCCAAAAAATCGTTAGAGACACAGAAAGGTTTCCAAGGTCGTCAGGAGGAGTGATTGAGGTCCAAATGGTTCAAAATAGCTTGCACTAGAAGTATATAAAATGATGAGGGAAAGAGCGAAGGTTTTCCCATTTATCCTTTCTTATGCTAAAGAAATAGTGGCCACCTAAACACTCCAAAAATATTACTACAACAGGAAAAAGAAAGCTCGCTAATGTTTTGCAGATTGCCCGGCTAACACATGGAACTCCCTGCCATGAAGTGCCAGGCTGCGGGTTAAGCTGGTGCCCAGAGAGGGATCTGCCATCTCTCACCATGCTGCCATCACACGAGACTTAATGAAATGTATATGATACATACGTGCCTGCTGGTTCACGTGCCTGGGCAGGCACTGAACTCCTAGGGGTAGGAAGAGACATGGAGTAACCAAAGGCAATGGAAAAAGCCAGGGAGGAGCCTGATACTGGTGGGACTGCAGTGAGAGGCTGCAGGAGAAAAAGGCACCTGGGAGAGGAAAACAGGGGATAAAATACATGTAACAACCTGGAAAAGTATAAGGGAGGTGTTTTGTGGGGTTTCCTCCTTCACTTTCCACATGAGAGAGGGGAAATTAAGATTCTACTAGGCTGCGTCACAGTACGTACCCCAGTCCCCTGGATAAAAGGAGAGACGGCAAACGCTGGCCACAGGTGAATGTTTACAACCGCAGCCAGCTGGGTTGCGGGCAGACCAGCCAAGCCATGACAGAGCTGCCCCGTTCAACCCTGCCGTGCCATGCTCGGCACCAGCATCCCAGTCCATCCTCTGGCACCGCATCCACTTCGCATACCAGTTCACCATCCAAACCTCCAAAACAAACAGGCAACATCTGAACAACCTGCAGATGCAGAAATTTCAGGCAGTGTTGCATATTTTCAGTCTACAGTTTGATTTAGGCTGACATAGAGAGACCAGCAAGAAGGGCTAGCCAGCAGCAGCAATACGCATTTTGAGCAGCATGTGTGAGAAGAAACCACTTTTTTTTCTAGGTTACTCACAGATCCTCCATCTCACACTCAAAGATCATGAGGTTCTTAGGTGGTGATCTGATGCATACAGAGCAGCGCTTCCCTCCACTACGCAGGGACCCATGAGAGCGCAGAGCAGCAGCAGGTACCTGCAACTCATCAGATACCTCTGTTAGGGCAAAGCTTGCACACCACTGTGTGCGATCCTAGCAGTTACCTAACTACAGGGGCCAAAAAACCTCTTCAGAGAATGGGCTCTGTGTTTGCTATGAGGGTCAGTCCGAGGTGCGCATGGCTCTGACCTCCTTTTCAAGGATGAGTGTATGGGCAAGGATGACAGAAACACCCGTATTGACACTGAAATAGAGCAACTTTTGCTTTGTGTTTGGGGATTTCCCCCAAGTTCTCCCCAGCTGCAGAAACAAGAGCAGTTGGGGCAATACTGTGAACACATGGGAAGGATGAAAGCATGACACTATGCAGCACTTAGCCCCAACCACATGTATTACGGAGCACAAGGCCACGTGCTCCTCTATCCAGCAATGTGCCTGTGGGATGTCCACAATAGGGCTTTCCTCCGTTTATGCAGGCCTGGCAGTGGGCTTTTTTGCTCCACTGTGCATGCTTAGTGGTGTGGATGCCCACCGAGGAACACCACCGTGGGCCTCAACTGGAAACATGTCATCAGGCAAGCCATCATATAGATGTATGACAGTGGATTTACAAGCACGTGCAGATCAAGCAGCAGTCCTGGTCCTTGAACGAGACCATCTACCCCCAAAGGGGTGGCTCTTGTCAATCTTTCCCCTTGGAAACAGCAGATGGGTAAGAAGTTGCCCTATGACCCTGGGACAGCAGGACCTTTTTTCCTCCTTCCCCTCCCATGCATTCACCTCCACCTACCCTTCTCCCAAGAAGCACTAAGCATCACAACCAGAAGAAAAAACAACAACAACTGATGCAAAAACTCCAAATAACCCCACAACTACTCACACAACCTTCAGCATCAAGCTGCCCACTCCCGGCTTCCCTCCCAGCCCGCGAAGCAGGAGCCCCATCACAGCAACCCACAGCACATATTGCCCGCTGCCCAAGCCACCTCCTAGTCCTCATCCCACCTGCCCTTCTTCCCTACCACAGGTCTGCCAGTGGGGAACCCCATTACCAACATACCACGTGCACAACATAATACAGCAACAGAGTCCAGCGTTCAGCAAGACTTTTATGTGCAGCCAGCATTTCAAAAGGCACAGTACATGCTGTATGCTCGGTGCCGTCAGACTCCAAGGCTGAATTCTCCAGTGTTTTAGGAAAAAGGTAGGGTGGGAGGAGAGCGTGAGAGGGGGAAACAGACCAAGCTTTGTGGAATTCTTTTTAAGACTGTATGCATGACTGTATAAAAGGACTTTTTTTTTCCTGACCTCAAAAAGACAATATTATTTCACACAGACCTATTTCCAAGAGTGGCCAAGCTATTTCTACATGAACTGGTGCCTGGTTGAGGCAGAGGCTGTGAAGGGGAAACCCTGTCTCCAAGTACGACATGGAAATTCCTTGACCTCAGCTGCAAAGCTGATCAACACACATGCGACGGGCCAATGAAAAAGCAATTGAAATACCAGAGTGGCCAACGCAGATGAGGGCAGGTGTGTAAGCGAGAAGGCACAGCCTGCTTTTTCCAGGCAAAGGGCCTGACAAAAAAAAAAGGAGAAATGCCAGGCAGGGAAGAAGAGGAAAGCAGGGCAAAAGCGAAGGTACTGAGACATTGGTCAGAAAAGCAAAGACTTAAAATGCCAGGCAAACAGGTTCTGATTCATACCCTATGGCCTGAAGGTAGAAAGGCAGGGTGAACAGGCATAGAAGGCAGAAATAAATATTTATTTTAGGCCACGCTATCATTTGGTGTGCTTCACGGAAAAGGTTGGGTGTTCACTATGAGCCCAGACAGAGGCAAATAGGTTCATCATCAGTCTAGACCTGGTAACACCGAGTAGTGACTACACCACAGACCTGTTCCCTCCTCTAAAGATGTGTTTGCTTCCTCAGGAGGCCACCAGAGAAAGCAGCTCCACAGTGAAACTACTTTTCCTGACCAGCACTGAGGACACGCCAACTGTCTTCAGCAAGAGTCCCACAAACAAGACACCACTTGATAAAAAGCTGCACAGCAACAACTGACTGATACCAACTTTCCAAGTCAAGACAAAGCTCTTTAGTTTCCTCCTTGGAGGACTGGATATCTAGAATTAATGCATCTGAGCCCTAAAAAACACTTGTGATAAGAGCAGAACCCTTTGGGTTGGGCGAAGCGTATAATTTCTCCCCATGGTAGAAAACTGGCGTGTACCACAGCCCCTCTATGGCTCTGTAATGGGACTGCATATGCTACGCAGTTAGGTCACTCGGTGCGTATGTGAACTCACAGCACTCCTGTAACGCGCCAGATATGTAGTCTGCTCTCGCCCTGGGGTAGACGTCAGTCAGGAGGGATCTCCCACTGCCAGAATCATTTGTCTTTTTCATGGCTGGCTCCCAATTTAACAGCGGGAAACGGGACTGCAAGGTCTGGGCCACAGACCTTCCCACACTCCAAGCAACCTGCATGAAGCAGAACAGCAAATGCAAGAAGCTCTAGTGGCATCCATAGGTCAGTTTAGTACACACCTGTGTGTGTACCTAATGCCAAGCTTTGTCAGGGACGTGAGTCTTTTCTAAGATCAGCCATGGCTGCAAGCCACAGCTACAAGCCTTATTACAACTGTGCCCATATTTAGGAGAGTAAGAGCAGTCCATATACTTCCATCCTTTTTAGAGTCCCAAAAAACTCCACTTAACAAAAACCATTCGGTCCTTACAGGAAGAGTGACGTGTACTGCAGGGAACAAGTCTGCTGGTGTTTACATCTTCTGGATTAAGAATAAAAGCAACCAGGTCCAATGCAAATTAGGCCTGTGCTCTGAGACCTAAAGTTGAGTCAAAACCCAACCCATTTTCATTGAGTTCTCAGAAACCACACCAGACTGCTCTGCTGCTCATTAGCTGTAGTTTCAGTACCTTATGGGTTTCCCCAGTGAAAGACAAGCCCCTGAAAAACAAGAGTGACATCCAAGGAGCTTTGTTCTTACTGAGTCTCCAACACGAGCTTCTTCAAATACAACACCTGTTCGGGATACATGGCCTTTCCTACTAAGCATCTAGATACATCTTGGATACCAATCCAGTCTCTCCTTTTCTCCCCTGATCACCTGCCCTTCTTCTGCTAACGTCAAACTTTCCAAGGTCCCCCAGTGCTCCTAGTCTAGGACAGAAATGTATTTATTAGGGCAAAATGAACAGAGTGTGTATGAATTAGAAAATGAGACCAGTCTGTTCAACTAGGGTTGGGCAAGCTTGTTTTGCCTAATTTAGAGGCCATTCAAACATTGTGGGTTTCAACATTACTGCATTAGTGTTTCACTTAGGAAAAACTGTGAAGAAAAAAAAAAGGTGAGGAGAAGAGGAAAAAAAATCCAATGGAAACATAAATAGCATATAACGTATATGGGGCACCCACTTGTGCCAGCACAGACCTTCTAAGCCCTAATACATCACACAGACTTCCCTTCAGCTAGAAGTTCCCTTTAAAATACTTCAAAAATATTTATTTTTTTTTAAATCCTGAATCACCATACAGAGGTGGAACAGGTCAAAAAAGATAAGATACACATACCAAGGACAGCTGGTTCTAAACCCTGACCTGTCTTCATTTACACTTTGAAATCAAGGTCGTGTAGATCAAGGACAGAGAGCTAATTTGCAAAGCTCCAAGCCCCTCAGGCTGCCTTGGGTGAATCACAGCAGCCCTCTGTGTCTATAGGATGTGCTGCAAACTCTCCACGGATCCTGCAGTCGGTTCATTAGCTTTATCCATACCTCAGCTGCACTTGGCTGCATGTCAGACTCCCAACAGCCTGGCTTTCTGGAGATAATTAGCATCGCTCATTTTACATCCCTCTTTTTCTTCTGTTGTGTTTGGGTGACAACTAACAAATTGGAGTCCCATTTCTCAGACAGCATAAATAATTAATTTTCATGACATTATATCAGTGCCCACCAGCTAAAGAATAAGGCCTTCAGGTTCAAAACCTAACCCTGTCTGAGGGGACAGCTGGTCTTTTCCCAAACTGCACTTCAAAAGCAACTGTGGGCAAAGATGTGAGACATCTTTAAGGCAAGGAGCAAAAGCAAACAGAGGACACACAGTGAAAGACAGAAAAGTGGGCACGGGAGAAGAAAATTAAGGCCCTGCAGGAACAAGGCTCTCTTCACCAATCTGATCACATTGAGCCATCTCCTCTGTCACACATCCACATTTCAAAAGCCAAGAAAGCCACAAGAAACCAGGTGGAAGCCCAACTGAGAAGAGCCTACCTCCAGAGGCATTTTCTTTCTCCTCATCCTAAAGGTTGCTTTAGGTAAAAATAGAGAGAAGAAACAAAGAGATGGGGGAAGGGCTGGCAATAGATGCTGCTTACGTGTCTGTGAGCAAGATCCAAGGACAGAAAGCATGGCCTCACCAAGCAGCTCTTCTACCACCAGCAACCTACAGCCCTCACCATGAAATCTGCCAGCCTAGGACAGACCTCACACAGGGGAATTAACTCCACCTAAAACACCACTCCTTCGGCCTCCCCCTTCTCCCCTAGGCCCTTTAAAGTCCCACCAAATGGGTGGGTTTATCCCCTGCTCCCATTTACACCTGGGCTACATCTCTCCTCACCCACACGTCCCATAAGCTGCACCACTTGGAAGAGATGGGTTGTGTTTTCATCAAGAAATTGCAGATGAGATAGAACCATCTTATTACACATTACACCATCCTTTCGCCCTGGCACTGGGCCCTTCACTCCCAGGGGATGCCTTCAAGGATGAAGTGCAGTCACACAGATGTTAACAGGGCTGCCCTGCCTTCATCTGCAGTGCAGAGGAAGGTGCTATGAGCCCTGTATGGCGATGACCCCACACAAGAGGAATCCCTTTTCTTTTCCATACCATCTCTGACTTCCCCCCCACCTAATCTATATTTTTTTTCCGGCTTCGAGTATACTTTCCAGCTCGTTTCCTCTTGCGGTTCTCATTTCCCGCTCCTAGGAGGTGAGCTCATGCGTTTCTCAATTACCAGCCAAAGAAAGGGAGAGGGAGAAAGCAATCTTATGGAAACAGATGAAGTCATGCCTCTATAATGCCGTATTACGGCTCGTGCTCACAGAGCCATGATGCAGACATCGCTGCCCCCCAACCCTGGCAGGGCAGCCCACCTTCCTGGTCCTCAGCTCCTGTTGTTCTCCTCCTTGCGCCAAGGGAAGATGATCCACTGACGTGCAGGGAGAGCGGAGCATGTTTGTCTTGCCAGTTTTTCCCCTCTCATCCCCCCTCCACCCCTGCTTTCGATCCTCCCGCCCTTTTGTCCACCCCCAGCAATCCCCACGGATCTTTGACTCATTCGCAGCACACCACTGAGTCAATAGTGAGCCCACAGACCATGTGCAAGGCTCCCAGTGCTGCACGCTCTGCCTACGGCTATGTGGACGCCGGAGAAGTTACACAAGGGAAATCTAAAGGCAATTAAAAGCATAATACAAGTGGTTGTTTAGAAAAGGTGGGGGGGAGGAGAGAATAAAATTAAAATAAATAAAGGAATGTTTTAATGAGTGCAGCAGTGAAAGCGGGATTAGAGGTGCCTGAATGGCATCTCTATATTTCCCGTATGGAAGGGAGGGCTGTCCAGTGCAACCAGAGCTGACAAAAAAAATTAGCTGGGCCTCAGGCTCAGAGAAACATTTGGCTAGAAAGGAAAGAAGGTAATTGCTGCAAATGGAGACTAATTCAGGAAGCAGCCAGCCCTACACGGGGCTGATTCTTGTGCCGTTAGAGACCTACGGGTGCTTCATGAACGCTGGGTTGAGGGGCAGAAAAAAGCGCAGGGGAATCTTAGGATAAAAACAAAGCAAGACAGAAAGACAACAAATCTCTCCTTCCCACGGTTCACACGTGCTTAGCATTTCTCTCCCCTCGTTCCTTGCTCCCCAGGGACACTTAGGACCTGCTGGGGTCCTAGTCAGACTTGCCTTCATCAGTCTATCCGATGGCCACAGAGGGAGTGAACTTAGCGGCTCCCAAAGCACAGACCATATCCCTCCCTTCCCCCTGCCCCAGGAGAGGAGCAGGCTGGAAGGTGAGGCGCAGGGCACGGAGGATGTGTTTACTCTCATAACACCCCTGTGAGGTGGGGAAGTCATAGCCTGATCTGACAGATGAGGAACAGAGGCAAAGCGAGATTAAAGGATTAGCCCAAGGTCACGCAGGAAAAGTTTGTAGCAGAAGTGGAAATTAAGCCCAGGTCTCTCGGCCCAAAATCAGTGCCTTAAGCGCAAGACCAGACTTTCCTAGAGTTGGTCAACCTTTTATATTTGATAGTTTGTTTTACTTTCAAACAGAAAAACAGTTTATTTTCTAAACACACATTTTCATAGAAAAGGGAGATGGAGGAGTTCATTTCCTGGAGGGAGGAGCTGCTTAAGATCTTATTTATTTCTTTTTAGCTTAATTTCTTTTAGGTTTTAGCATTTCTGATGGGGAAAAAAATAGTGCAGGAATTTCAAAGCACAGGAACACATTTCTTTTCATTCATAATTCATCATGGGAAATACTTTCCACTTTCCAACCGGTTCTGCCCTGCCTCTCTTTGCTTTGCAAGGTTTTTAATACCTTCTCATTATTATTGTTTCATAGCCTCTACTAGCTTAGAAAGCCCACATCTTCTAAACAGAGACCTTTGTTGGACAATGCTACCATCACTAAAACTGCATTGATCAGAAAGGTACTTTACAAATGAATACAGGCAGCAGGTCCATGCCTTGACATACGCAAGCTGCAGGGCCAAATCTTGAGTTAGACCTCAGCTTCTGCTGACTCAGGTCACCCAATCCCTGCCTGGACCATGCCTCTCTCTGCCACTGGCTCTGAAACTGCCTGTTTTCTTCCCTTTATGGTGTGCCACCAAGCCCAGTTCTTCCCAAAACACATCTCCCCCTTGGCTGTGAAAGCCCCTTGGCAAAGGAAGGCAGTCCCACTCCCCTTCACACACGGGCCAGCCGAGATCTACGGAGCAGCTACTGCTTGTCCACAATCAACCTGGAGACCAGCAGCAGAGCCGGGAAAAGAAGATGGGTTTCATTAATACAGAGCCTCTCTCCACTTAGACATGTGAAATTCAGCCCTCACAGAGGCCCCTAGGAATTTACCATCACTATCCAAAATGGGAGGGTTTTTTTTACCCCGAGACACTAAGCAGCAAGAAAGCCATATGAAGTGAATGTGATCTGAGGCTGGCATATTTAAAGGTGACTTAAGGATCCAGACACTCAATTCCCATGAAAACAAATGGGAATCAGTAGGCAGAAAAGGGCTGGCTTACATTCATGCCAACCAAATGGTTAAAATTAGCTAAAATCGGTAGAGCATTTTGAAGAAAATGTGGAACACTTATATAAAAGCTGAGTGTTGCTCAGAAACAAAGATCTCTTTTCCTGTAATTGTGTTTAATGATCTTTGAAGAACAAGAGGACAATCCACAAGGATGACTACCACCATCACACATGTTCCTGTGACAATGAGGGAATTAGGCTGAAACAAAGACTAATACGCTATCCTTACAAGGCAGTTTTCACTCCCAGTTTGCTCCCCCCTTTACTTAAAGACTCATTTGCATGAGCAGGCAAACTTCATGTATTAATAAAGCTGAAGTAGTTCTTATGACTTATGACTGGTACCAGTCCAGCTTATTCCATGTCCTGGAGATACCTAAACATGACCTACCACACACAAAGGGGTTTCGGTTCCCTCCCTGGCTCCCAGCACCGGTGGGGGGTGTCTGGGCTACAGTACATACCCACCACTCTCCTCGGGGCTGGGGAAGGCTAACCTAAGAGCAGAGCTTCAGCAGCATTGCAAGGGCAGGTCTCAGACCTCTTACCTGGCCTTCATGCACTGAAGACTTGCGCTATGAGCTCCAACAAAAAAACACCCTTTTTTGACTCAGTCCCAAGGGAGGGCCGTTTGTTCCCTCTGGAACAAGCTCCTTGAGGTTAGCCGATTTCTGCAACAGCCCAGAACACCCTGCACTGCCAAGTGAAGAGCTCACTTACAAATTTTGACTCACCTGAGTCTATGCAGCTTAATTACCAGCAGATGAGAAACTAAATTTACCAGAAGCCCATGTGCTCGCATGCAGGTGGCATAAGGGCAGAGTCCTTCCTCGCTCTGTTGGTTTGTTGTGGTCTGTCCCCTATGCTCAATGTTTGTTTGCTTCCTGAGGATATGCCCATGGCGAAAAAGTGCAGAGAGACCTGAACACACTCGGAGGGCTGCCTGGGAGAGGTTTGGGAGCAGCTGGTCCAGGGAGACAGACAGGTGCTATTTTGCAGGTCAGGTCTGGATCTAGGAGAGAAATACCTGGAGGAAAACGTTGCAATCCTGGAGCTAGCACTATAAAGGCTGAATGCCGTTTTCAATTCTTTGTCCCAAGTTCTGGGTAAGATGAAGCAAATTCCTGGAAACTGAAGGGTTTGGACACTAGAGCTGTAGACTTGGAAAAATACTACTTCTGGCTATGATGATTTATTTATAGTTGCAATTAAGGACAAAAAGGCTCTTCAGAGAGGGAGGATGAAGTGGAAATAAGGCCAGGCCTAGAAACCTAAGACTATGGGGATTCCCAGAGCAAAATTAATCAGGGGACTCAATTGTTTTCTATTTATTTCTTTCCTAAATGGTTATCTCTTTGTTTGGCTTATCTGGCCCAGAGCTTTGCAACAACTACATTTCTGGCCTCCCGCCACGGGCTCCCGAGCCAGGCCAAAAACTGGAATTGAGATTGGGGATGGGTCTCAAACTCACAAGAAGGGCTTGTGAGACCTCAGCCAGAAAGGTCACTCTACACCTTACCACTGGAGCCATTCTCTGCTTGGCCACTGCACAGGTAGTGATGGCTCTGGGACGTGGCAGTGGAGGGAAAGAGCAGAGCCAGAAATCACCGACTATACAGAAAAGTAAGAAAGTGCGAGAAGGCAAGAAGAAAGCCAAAAGTCCTTGCATCTACAAAAAGACATAGCGCACGGTAGGATTCTCTCTGTGCAGGACTTTGATTTACAGCCTGCCAGGGTATATATTATTCCACCTCCTAAAAGAGCGGGTGTGGTGCAAACCCCCAGACAACCTTTAGAGCTGCAGCTCTGTAGATGTCTCTTCATCTCTTTTAGATCCAGTTTTTGACCCTGCAAATATCCCCTTTTGTATAAAAGATACGGCTCCAGCTATCATGAGCTGGATTAACAAAGGAGGTGGGGAACTGCAGACCAATTCAGACAGCAAGACAAGTCAAAGGACGTGCTCTTTGCTGCCCTAGTGGTTAACAACCCCTTCCAAACAAGGGGTCCGATCAGGACCTCCAGGCTGGATAGGACCTCCAATCACTGCAGCAATCAGAAAAGTGCCCAAGCAGACCAAAACTAGGGGTAATCTTTCCCCTGCAGAAATTTTCAGAGAAGCCAGGACAGCTTTACTCCAAGAAACACTGTCCATCCTCCAGTCTGGACCCTCAGGCCTCATCTTTCCTCTCTGGACTGAAGTAAGAGCCCTAGACAGCCTCCTGGGTCACTACCATGTGTAAGTGCCTTCAGCTAAAAGGCTGCTACAGGTTCTCCCTTCAACCTGCATTTTCCTTGTTTACTTAATGTGTTCCAGCCTGGAAGAAGAGGCTGCTGCTCGCTGTTTACATGCGCTTTCCTCCAAGAGAGCTTTTTGAGTCTGTTACTGTTGCCTGACTTCCACGCTGTGACAAGGAGCTGCACTGCACCATCTCCATGCTTTTTTTCATGCAACTTTCTCCTCGTGCTGCGTCTGTGAGACACTGAAACGCGTGTGGACTTCTAGCAGCAGTTATCACTAAACAGATACAAGAAGCACAGCTAAAACCAATGGCAGAGGTGTAGTACTTCAACCTAAAGTGGGGAAGAAGCAGCAGGACCTGATGAACTTTAACTCACAGGATTCAGAGAACTGGTTGAAACAATTTGTAATTACCAATGTCTCTCATCAAGCATGGCCAAGGTGCACAACAGAGAGAATAGAGCAACCTTCATGCCCTAAATTAAATAAGCTTGTGGATTGCAGAAGGAGGAAAAGTCAGGTTAGCTACAATTCCCAGAAAAAAAGTCTGAAACATAAATAAATAATGAATCAATACCACAAACTATTCATAAGCACAGAAGATAACAAAGCAAAGTCTCAGGCTAATATGGATTTAATCAGAAACAAATTGCATCCAACCAAGATAATTTCCCTCTGTGACAGGCCACGTGGATAGCAGAGAGGCCGTTGACGTTACATGCCTTGACTTGTAAAGCTTCAGATGCATAACATCCTCATAAGACATCAAATAAATGGTCTCAAATAAACTTTCACATAGCAGATGCAAAACTGACTGGAAACATGATACTTGGATGTGAACTATCAATGGGTCACTGTCAAAACGGAGGGATTAACCCAGTGGAGTTGTACGGTGTTTGTTGTGAGTCCAGCTTTCTTCAAAGTTTTCTCTAAGAACCTGGGCCACGAGATAGATTGCATGCTTGTAAAATACGCAGCTGCTATGTAGCTGGGAAGGACTGCCTGAAGACAGGTTTGAATTCTGATCTTGGCAAAGTGAGGAAAATGTCTGAAAAAAAAAAATAATTGGATCCCAGTCAGCAGAGATAAGGATGGGGAAAAACTGCCCACAATTCCTCAGAAAATTATGGAGAGAGATGAGGTGGACTGCAAGCTGAACATGAGTCAGCTGCGTCTCACTGCTGCAAACAAGGACAAATGTTGTCCTGGATTGTACAAACATGAGTCCAGCCTGTAAACCATGTGGAGTAACCCTTCTGCTCTGGTCAGCATGGTAAGGCAGAGTGTCCCATCTAGACTCGGGATAGTGAACTTCAGAAAAGATGTGCACCAACTGGAAACAGTCTGGAGGAAAGAAACAGGAACAATCAAAGGTTTAAGAAAACCTCACCTGCAAGGAGAGCTCTGAACAAACTGGGGTTGTCCATCACAAAAGAGAAACTCATGAGGAGACAGGACACAACAAGAGTCTTCAGAATCCTGAAAGTCTCACCTGCCTTTCTAAGCCTAGGCATTGGACAACTTCCGCATCAGAAACACACAGCAGGTAATCAATATGCACTTTAGGAAAGTACGTGGCATGATTGAGGGGGTTCCAGTGGAGACCACAGTGTAAGCAAGAAATTTTGGCCACTGCTTGCAAAGAGCAGGAGCAACCCTTGGCCTTCGACAGCTCACCCAAAATACGTCACAGTGGAAGGCAGTCTCTGCATCCTGCGAGAGCAACTGGGCCGGAGTGCGTGTGAGACCTTGATTGGAAACAGGCTGCTCTTCACATTTCAGCTCTGCTTCTGGCGATGTGTGAGAATTTCCTCATTCCTAGATGGTCTCCTCATCCCAGATGAGGGAGCTGGTGTCTGGGGAAGACCTTTAGTATTCATTACAAAAATGTTTCCACCCCCTCATTGGTCTCTCCTCACTTCACCAAAGCATGCGGACAATCTTATTTTTCAGAAGCACCCACCAGCTATCCCTTGACTGGCTCTGGCACTGCTACTCAAACACCTGAGTCAACTCCTATTGCTGTCAAAAGGCTTCCATTGATGGAACGCACTCCACTGGTTTCAGTGGGACTTGAACAGGACCCCAAACAAAGCGACAATAGCGAAATGTGATGAACTCACGTCTTCCACAAGTGACTTATCGGATTTCAGAGTAGGGGCAAAATCCTGAGATACAAGTGGAAGAGAGTTACACTGGACTGGAATCATGCAGAAGGCACACCAAGACCAAGCTGCATTGCTCTGTGGGTTTGAGAGCGATCTCCCCTCCCCAGATGCCCCTAAGAGAGAAGGCAAAGTGGCTTTTCTCCTAGGGAAAGGATGAAATGCCAATCCCTGGCAGAGCTGCGAGCTCCCGGTCCCCAGTCACAGCGGATGGAGCATGCCACACTCCCAGCTGGAGGGAGAGAAGTGTCTCCAAACACGGAGGGAGGGGCATCTCCGGTGCTAACAAAGCCTAGAGGAAGGTCCAGACGATGAGAACAACAAACAGCAACCAAACCCCCACAGAATATGAAAGGGAGAAATAAGTAAAAGCAGATGGAGTTGTGCCACAGAGGGTTCTTCCCTTGCATTCTCGGCATACCAAGAACAGTCACCTCCCCTGCCCAGATCGTCTCTGTCCTCACTGAACTGGGCAACCCTCGTCCACAGGGAATGCTAAACCTCACAGCCCCAACACACATATTGCAGACAAACTTTTAATCACCTCCCTTGCTCCAAAGCAAAGCCAACCGCACTGGAGTCCCAGTACAATGTAAGTACAACACAGGTACAAAACTGAATGGATTAAAAACCTTTGAAATTTCATCTATCTTCATTGTTTTTCCAGGCAGGTTCAAACCTGGTCACACACATTCTGGTCTAGCCATCAATTTAAATATCACTTAATGCAGAATTTTACCTTGATTCAGTTACGTCAGGGCAAAGACCTATCTGAACAGGATCAGGTTGGCCTGCGCCATGTCCTGGTTCACCTGCAGAGTACTACGCAGGGATTTAACTAAGTTCTTTAACAATAACTTCCATTTAACAAATGCAAGTTTGTGTATAGGTCAATCCTAACCAGTGCTGGGTCTGGACTGGGAAGATCTCTGTATGTTGCATACTCTGGTGTAGATGTGTTTCTAGGTTAAAGATGGCATCTCAAGCACACACAGACCACTTTCATGCTCTCAGTGAGATACTGGTGTTACTTCATCATGGTGAGAAATCATACTGCTTTAGAAGCAGCAGCCCAAATAGAGTGGTATAACTTTTTTGCACAAACCCTCAGACCTTTCCCTGAAAGCAGGGACCAGCAGTTACCTCCGAACCAAGAGAACCATGCAACAGTGGCATTGGATGATTTAATTTGTTTTCTGGAAAATGCTGCATTCAAGCCAGGCCGATAGAAGTGATCCAGTACCCGAGGCGTTTTTGCCATTTGTTGAAAACGCCAAATTGTCTTTCCAGTTAATTTACTAGCATAAATTCCAGTACATTTTCATTGCTGACTAATTAGCAGAGATCTTACTGGGCCTGTGCCTTAGGCCTACTCTGAAGCTGGAAACTGTCAGAAGTGTCCAGGAAAGACAAACGAGGCCTTTGCAGGTTCAGAGCTGCAGCTGTCAAGGAAAGACCACACCAGCATGAGGAGCTTGGCTATATCTCGCTGGCAGTCTACGAGAGTCCATGAAGAAGCAAGTGCATTCATAAATGTAGCTCCACACAAGTCCTTGGCTAGCTGAAGGTGAGGAAGCTCTGCTGTACACTGCACAGCCGAGGATCTACTTCAAAGAGATCATTCCCCGGTCAAGCACTTTATATGCACACACAGCGTTCACAAAGTCCCACCGTTGCAATTTGGTATCAGTAAAAAGAATGGCTTCTGAGGGATAAAGACACAGGCTCAACATAGAACACTAAACACTCCTGCTTGTCTATTAATCATCTTGCATGGGTATCATGGAAATAGAGGCAAAATCATTTTTAGGAGATTGTAGGTGACAGTGGCTATGCTTCTTCTGATCACAACTTAACACATGCATTTTACCAAATGTCTGGCAAGGACCAGTTGGTGTTGTTCCACCATCTTTGGTGCTGATCTCCACTAACCATCAATACAGGCCAGTGTTTTTATGTAGCTGTCTGTATCCTATGCAAGTAGCTGCCCCGGATTTGACCAAAGCTTTCAAAGTAGGCATACAGAGAAAGTTCAGGTATGATTTATGGTTATCATGAGGGCAAAGGGAATTGACACTCCCTTCTGATGTTGCTCTCTACTATGCAGATGTGGCGAAGACGAGCCCACGTGCATCAAGTCTAGCACATATATGTATCTGGAAGACTGAGGCAAGAAATGGACAGCCCAGGAGAATCACCTCCATGTTCTGTCCACCAGGGACTCATATGCTCAGCTCACAGGAGCACCAGTTCCTCACAGAGATTCCCTGAGCTGACTCCAAATGAGCTGGGACATCCAGCCAGCATGATGGAGGCCTGTACAGAGAGACTAGATTATTCTGAAGAGCAGGAGAACCACATCAGCATGGCCTGTGGCCAAGCCCAGCCAGCCTCCCGAGCTGCTAGGCTCAGCCACAGTATCACACTGATACGAGCACATCCCTCCAAGTGCTAGAGCTACCTTGGGCATCTCCACAGGGCATTGCCTCACACAGGGTAGAGGCGCTCAGAGGCATCACAGTCTAAACATAGGCCAGGAAAGGGAAGAGTCATGGAGTCACTTGCCTGAGGTTATGTAGCTGGTCAGCCAAACAGCCAGGTACTGCGCCCAACTCCAGCCTGCTGTCCACTTGACCACACTGTCAGTCTGCCAGTTCAATATATGGTTTAAGCAGCTTGCACACATATGGTTGCTGCCATATTGCTCAGAAGGAAGACAATAACAGACCATCTAAGGATAACATAATACTGTATATCAGATAATGCTGAGAAGGGCCCAAGCCAAGTAGGCTTTTTCCCCTCCTGCAGTGAAATTTTCTTGTGTATGCATGCTTTATTCCAAAGAAGACATTTGTTCACCTAGGAGAGGAGACTATTCTGCAGGCTATTTTATTTTTAAAAAAAAAGAATCATCACTAGAAAATTTTCCTTTTTTTAAAAAGGAGAGACCAAACACAAGAGAGGCACACAATGAGAATAAAGTGAAATAACAGAAATAATGGGAAGAAACTTATCCTTAAAGCTTGCAGATTAACCCCGCATTTTCTCAGCCACGTTCAACTCATGTATATTGTAATAACCTGGTTCTCCTCTGCATCCAGGTCCGCTTGGCCCTGCCAGGGAAGTTCCTTTCACGCTTCCCCACTGATCAGGTGAAACCCAAACAGAAACACAGATAAGTCTCACTAATAAGATAAATAATAAGAAACATGAAAGAGCCTCATCTAAGATGATAAACAGCCCTGAGTAGTTTTAATGGGTTTTATGTTTCCAGCCAAGATCGTACCTTCTACTTTTTCATCTCCACTGCCTTTTCCCGTAGTCAAACCACAGACCAGAGACTCACCTGGGAGAGATAAGTTCATGGAAAAATAAGGACCTTCTCTATTCTGTGTATAAGAACAGTCACCCCCACATCACTTTACCAGGGTCATTTGAGCCACCAGCTTCACTGTTTCCCAGCCTGAAGAGTCCTACTATATGTTTCAGCCCTTTTTGATGGCTAAAGGTTCTTCCAGTAGGACACACAGTAAATGGAAACCTGCAGACAATATCTTTACTTTTCTTATCAACCTTTCACCCCTAGACTGTAGGTTTTCCGAATATAGGTCGAAAATTGTTTATCTAGTTCCTCTCCCTCACATCCTTCTAGCACTCAAGCAATTTAATCCTATTCATTGTGCTTGTGAACTGTCTCTGAACCTTGTACAACTTAGCAATTAACTACTATTTTCAGTCTTATCACATTCTCCCCCTACACCTTAAAAATTGGTACACCTTAGTATCACAGACTATTTCAAGTTGCAAAGGACCTCTGGAAATCATCTAGTCCCACCTCCTGCTCAAAGCAGGGACAACTCGGAGCAGGTTGCTCTGGACCTTGTCCATTAAAGTTCTGAATATCTCCAAGGATATCGATCTCACAACACCTGTGGGCCCCTATTCATGTGTTCCACAATCCTCAAAGTGATGGTTGGGTTGGGTTTTTTTTTCCTAATATCTAATAGGAATTGCCCTTTTTGGAACTTGTGTCCGTTGCCAGCCCTATGACTGTCCAATTCTGAATCAAACAACCTGGTTCTCCAGCCTCCCATTGGGTACTTCTAAAGAGCGTAAGTGCTCACGCAGCAATTTCAATCTAAACTGAAGACAAAAGTTGGACTTCCTCTGGGAAACGAGAGCAGTTCCTTTCACATCAATATTTTTCCTTACTTTCGGCAAAGGAAAGCTGAATGCTAGGAGGACAGTGCAAACGAATTCCTAGCCAAAAGTTAGTGACGTATCTGGGAGTCTTCCTATCACAGTCAATAAGTTTTAAATTAAATCCAGGAAGCAGAGAGATACCACAGTGGTTTCGAGATGCATTTTCTTAGTAGCTTAAGGCAAACTGTTTTTAAAATTTGTCCCTGCATGCATGGACTGCATAGCAGATCCCTTTTTAATTCCTACTTGCAAAAGCAACAACAAAAAACCTCTCTCAGAAATATCACTTGGTACTCAAAGAATGCTTGGCGTAAGCTGGGGGGGATATGGTATAACTTTTCACAAGTAATAAGTGTTTAAGTCATGCTCGAAGTACAAAATTCAATTCAACTTTAATTAGAGAGGCGTCACTAAAGCTCTTATTATGATTTTATAGGCCACAGAGGAGATCACATCAAAGTCTCAAGTTACGCTGAATGGGACTGAAAAGGCGAAGAACAGATCACACACGAGACAATTCAGCTGATCAACACTCTGCTAATTTGTGTGTTACCATCCCAATTTACCTGATCCAGAGCAGACTACTCTTTAAGGATCCCTGGTACAGGCTGCAATGCTACTGCACAGGAGAGCTTCAAAAGCACTGCTGCCTAGCCAACACTATGCCATGGAGTAAATCTTTGGAAGGAGCCTGGGGCATGTTGAGCAAAGTCTGCTAGGCTATTAGATCAAGTATGATCAGATACCTTTCCAGCCGCAGCAGCATCAGTTTTGTTATAGGCTAAGGCTGTTGGTACATGTGCCTTTTTTTTCTCTCCCCAACATAAAAGACACACCTGCATTAGCATAAGTATGCAAATATGCCTACATCATCCTCCACAGGCGTCACAACAAGCCGGCTCTCTGTGACAAAGCAGCACATCAACCAGCAGGCGTAACCAAGCGAGTGTAAAACAATCAAAGTGGTCTTCCAACACGCAGAGCCAGAACTCCAGCAACTGCAGCCAAGGCAAAGATACAGTAATTATACCACAATGCACTGCCTGGATTGTTTTACTGAGATTAGGAAATAATATTTCTGCTTAAAAATAAAGAGCTGGAACCACAGGGACACAGCCACAGGTATGACATCACTGGTGACCTCCAAAACACATGTGTTAAGAGGGAGACATAGTTCCACCATTTTTCATTTCTTCTGCCACTTAAGGCAATAACTCATCTCTTAACTCTGGCTGAAGACACGCGATTTTATGGGAACCACAAATCAAGGCACTGCGTGTTTTAAAGCCTGACAGGTTTACTTTTTTTAATAAGATTTCTTCTTTGATTCAATAGTTTTATTTTGCAAAGGCAAGTGAAGAGACCTATCGTGTTTGCAACAAAACAGATAGGTAGTCACAGCGAGTCCTACAATAATATTTGACAGTTGTGCACTTTTTTGCATGTGTTGCAAGAATAGCTGGAGAGTAGGAAAAAAAAAGAAAAAGAAAGCAGAGAAATGTACAGTAAGCCATAGAAAACGGGAGAAAAATGATGTTACAGAAAATACAAGTCAGAGGAAATATTTGGACAGCCAGAGAAATGTCATCACGCAGTAATGGCATCAGTCTACAAGTGTCTGCAGCACTGTTATACCAGTAGGTGTAACAGTGACCCAGTTAGGCCAGATGACGATAGGAAACCATACCTTGGACAGGCCCCATTAAAAATAGAGGTTCACGTTGCACGGGCCTATTCTGAAGTTCTTAAGAAGTCAAGCAGCAAAGTAGTTTCTCCCTGGTTCCTGGGCTCCAGGCGACTCTGAACAACATGCGATAGGAGGGCTGAAACAAAACCAAGATATACGGAAGGGAAGACTGGAGCAGATAAAAAATAAAATAAATTTTAAAAAGCCTTCTGGAAAAACAGAGGTTTAGACAAGGCTTTCCTGAGGAGGATCTGCCCATTTGAGCAAATCAAGAGGAGATCAAGGCCTTAAACCACCCAGCTTGCACGACTGAGGCTTAAGCCTCTGAGAAGGGTCCAGACTATGACTGGCACCCGGAACAGCCAGAGGAAACCACCCTGGTAAAGTGGTAAGCAGTCAGTCAACCCAGCACAAACTTTGTGGCAGATGGACAATACTCAGACACTGCTGACATGATAGAAAAATCCAAAATATGCCATAGAAAAAGGCACGGAGGCAGAAAGGCACAGGTAACAGTAAGCCAGATGTCACCAAAACAACACCTGGAACAGGCAGGCGGTAGGAAAGATCAGACATCTGCAGAACAGCATGCGGCTTTGGAAAGTGCCTGCATATGTAGAGTTTGGACAAGGAGGACAAGATGGCCACCAAAAGCTGAGCTGCAGCAGGAGCCAAATGCCTTCCAGCCTGAAACACAAGCCAGGATATCAGCCCCAGTTCTCTGTTGTTGCTGTGCAAAGATACACAAACCAAGGAGGTACCAAGAACCATGGTGGTATTCAGATACAGCAAACGGGCAAAAGAACGAGGTGGAAAGCTCTGATGACGCTCACCAAAGAAAGACATGAACTATACTGGGGAAAGGGCAAGCTTCAGTGGGTTGGAAAGAAGCTCTTTGCTATTCATGCTTCACAAGACACTACGTTAAGAGGTGGAATTGTCCACAGGTAAAATCTGGGAATGACAGATTAAAATACTTCCCTTCATGGTAAGGAAGGGCAGACTCCTGGTAGCAGTAGTAGTAGTAGCCTATGGTTATCTGTAACATCAGAGAGCACCTGTTGTTCCTTTCAGTCACCAGTCCAGCCCAAACCATGTCAAGTCTAGACAGAAAAGTGTGGGAGAGGATACAAGTAATTTATTTTGCATATAGGTCCAACGTGCAGAACTACATCCACTATCTTTACTTTGAAGAAGCCATGTACAGATGCAGAGCATTACCATAGCAGGAAGGACAAAAGCCATTGGATGTTTTCCTTTTGTTATTCCTCCTTTCTCATCACCTGCCTTTACAGTTACTGTTTGCTCAGTGGCAGAATTCCTAGCAAGTGCTGGCAGCGATGCAGATCAGGAGGATTATTCCCACAAAGATTTACTTTGAAAGAAGCTCATCCCCATGTCAGAGTTGCCTTTTCCCATTCCACACACAAGTTATGCATGTTCAGTACATTTCCTTGGCAAACTAAAGTCTGCAAATTTTGCCACCAAAACAGGTACTAAGGCACCAGATGCTATCATGCACCAGAGACAGGGGGAGAACTTGGTGCTTTGATCCACCTCACCCATCTAGATCCCATTGCAACAAACTGTGCTCCGTGATGCCTTCCTCCTTCCACTGCACATCCCGTTGTCCGCTTGGTTACACGCTGTGCTCCTACACCCCCTCTCTGCTTGTTGAGACGAGGAACCAATTAGTTAAAGCAATGCACTGAAACAGTTAGGCAACTTGTTCACCTAACCCAAGAGACCTGACGAGTAAAAGAGAACTAACTGAAAACTTTGAAGACAGACAGACACGTAAGAAAGATCACAGTGTTTCTTACCCAACCTTTCTCCTGGGATCAGAGAATATGGTTGTGAAACATATCAGAATTCTGTTTTCTTCTTTCCTTTCCTAAGTTTGTGTCTGAGGGCTTTTTTATTGGGATGGTGTTGCAAACAAGCCAGCCAGGGGCTTCAGGAAATGTCTCTATCCCTGATCCTTCACAAGCGAGTCCAAACATTCTCCAGTTGGTCTTTGGAAATTATCTGAAGCAAAGGGGCTCTAACTCTGATGTGGACATGCTTAAAAGCTGTAAGAAGCTCCCTAGGCCTGAATGGCACCTACAGGCTTAACATATTTACATTAATCAAGAGTCAGTTAAAGGCTTATTGGCACTCTTGGTCTGTGTGCCTGCATTACAAATAGCAACAGAGATTTCTGGGAAGGTTTAGTCAAGGCCTTAGCATAACTTGCAGCTACAGTACAAAAATACATAAACCATATAAGGTTACATACTTCATTAAATGTTAGCAATATGCTTAAAACTAAAACTATGGCATGCACTTTATATACAATTTTGATTGTCTATAATCCGTGTCAACACAGCTGTGCTACAGACCTCCTAAGTCACTGTTAGCAAGTCCATCTGCTTCGCTGAACTGTGTCTAGTTTTCAAATAATGGCAATTTCTTTAACGTTTTATGATTCCTGACTATGAAAACTACCTCTTGCGTGAGCCAGTGTCAAAATCTGACTAATGTTGCAAACTGTGTGGTGCAATGTGATTTTGTTGGCAGTTGGAGAAACATAAAAATGTTAAGACACTTCGCAAAAGTTTCAAAAAGGAGTCACTGAATAAATCTTTTAATCTCAAGTAGCACGTACTTCATTACATCAGCATTTTTCAAGGAATGTTCCTATTGTCAATGAAAATTAGCTCCAAGAACTTGAAAGCATAAGGACTTAACAAGGGAACCAAAATCCCAGAATTATGGCTTTTGTGTCAAGCATTCCGTAAAAAAACAGACTTCTGAAAAGCTGGCTCTTCCCGCCTTACAAACACAAGCCTTTACTACCCCAATAAGACCAAAGCAGATAATCTTTACAGGAAGATTTTTGATAGTTCTCATTTAGAGAAATGTCATCATGCCCATCTGTTTTGCTCTGTACTATATCCACAGAAACTTCAATGGAAAAGAGAGGACAAACCAACTTCCCATTATCAGTGACAGGACTAAGTTTGGGACCTTAACTCCCAGGCTAGACTCCCTACATGGTCTACAACAGTAAGTATTTATAATGACACTCAGTTTTTTTGTATTTTCCTCAACAACAGCTGCTATCCAAGTTATTAAGGAGATCTAACTATACAAAAAACTTTGAAGAGCTGGTGATAAGTTGCTTCTGAGCAGAAGGAACACAAATACCAAACTCTTAAATTAAAATAATGTTTCATGACTTACTGACTGACAAGCGCACTGATCAAATTTTTCCTCCCCTGACTTCATTCAAATGCTATCATTTGCTTTCAGAATAGTCCAGCAAGTCTCTAATCAAACCTCATTTTCCCAAGGACAGAGAAAAGCTGTAACAGAACATTGCATAGAAGCAGGTTGCAACTTGCCTTATAGAAAAGTCAGCATTTCTCCATAACAACAAGAACTTTAAATAACTCAGTCACATAAGACAAGAGGCCACGTAGCTGCCACCTCTTAAAAGTACCCTTTATGTTACAAACTAAACAACAAATCTAACCTATTTGCAGACTCAGCAATTGCTGTGGATGTTTGTCCGGCCTGATATACGGGCATTAGCCAGTGCTGCAGTGCGCTCTCAGAGGCAGTCTGTTGCACAAGTTACTGTATGCTTTTTGGATTTTGCTCTGTTCCTTACAGGAAGCCTAGATGTTTATACCTTCAGTAGGCATCTCAGTTATTATTTCAAGTAAAATGAATAATATTTGGCCAGCTCACGGCTCAACTGAGAGAACCAAGAAAAGTGAAGCGGGTGAGTCAGCAGCTAGGGCTATTGCTTATAAGTGGATATTAAGTTTACATCGGAGACCAGTGTAACGCATGCATGGAGGTCTGTCTTCCTCTGCCATGTGCATAGTGGGCTGATCATTACTAAAAAGGCTTTTCTCCTTGCCAAGGACTAACCTTCAGAGTGACCTTCTCTTGGTGTGAAGGCCAAGCCAATGCTACAAGGGCTTCACAGCTTGGGAGGAGGTAGGAATACGCAGGGACCATCACCCACAGAGCATCTCTGGGGAGAGCGTGTTTTAGTCCCCTCTCTGCTCTCTCCCCATTTCCTTGTTCTAAGGAGAAAGACTCCATTGCTTCATCCTTTCATGCAAAACAACTTCCCCCTACATGGCCCTCCACTTTTCTCCTTGGAAAAAGAGGGGGCAGAGCAGCCACAGCAGAGGCCCTCTGCTCTCTTCCACCCACCTGGCTCACCGCAGGGAGACATCCCAGCCTCCAAGCTGTGCTGTGACCAACCTTGAGCTCAGAGCAGGAGAGCAGAAGTAGCTACTCCCGTCTGCTTCCTGGCACAGCTGTCAGGTGTGCCAACACAGCCCTTCACTACATCTGCTTCGTTGCACCCTGATCGCTTCAATGAATGCACACAGAGCCAACCTAGACCATTAAAAAGGGATAATTCAGGGAAGAAACAATTTAAATGTCCGCTTCTCTTCTACTCTTCTATTTTCTCCACCCTCCCCCTCCTACGGGAATAAATCCATCTAAAATTTCCCCCACACTGACACTTGGAATACCAAAGGCAAACATCTCCTCATCAGCCGGGGACATCCTTGAGTGGCTGCTGCTGCTGTGTGGGGGGGAGAACATCATGCACCCAAATCCATCACAAGCCATAAAGCCACCTCACCAAAAGGCTTTTGCAGTTCTCAGAAAGACGACGTACTTGCAGTAACTGGAAAGACCTTGACCTGGATGCAACGGCCCAGTGGTACTGCTCAGGCTGGGATCAGAGAGAGGCAGAGGCAGTGCTCCAAGAGGGCTGCGCTGCGAGCCAAGATACACACTGAGACTTGGGACCTGTTTTAATTATTGTTTCATTTCTTTTACTGCTCAGGAACATGTAACAAGCTGAAATGTGCGTTGTGCCTGTAAACATTTACTTTCTTTTGGTCTTGTGCAATGCTATGTCTCATTCTCTTGGATGGTGCCTGGAATGCAGGAATAGCCATAACACGTCGGCCGAGCAACTTGTCGACTCAACCGTCCGTCTCCGACAGTGACCAGCACAAGCTGCTTTGAAGGAAGTTGCTAGAAACCCCACGTTGGGCAACTGTGGATTAGGTTGCCTCTGAGGGAAGCTTCTTCTTTCTGCCATGCAATTTGTATTTGACTCATGCCCTAAAAATCAGGAAAGTCTGCCTGTCCATCCGATAATTATTTTTTTCCCATGCCACTTCAGTGCTTTCCACTCGCGCGTTTGCCAGTTCCTTCTAGTGGTGTGCTACACAGGGTCGCAGAGGCTAATCATGTCCTGTATGGAGGACCACGTACCTTCAACAGTCGGACACGCGGGGCTGTGGTTGCCGTAAGCTTGATGGCACACAGATGCTCTGAGTCAGCCTCAGCACACGCTTTGCAGATCCCAGATGCACTTTGTACCCACAGCCTGCGAACACCAGGCGTTTGGGGATCCTGCCCCTCTCACTCGCAAAAACAGTTGTTTTCGAACAGCGCAAGTGAAGGGGCACGCCACGCCATCAACAACTTGTGATCTTCTCCAGGCCTTCGGCAGAGAAAATATCTCGCAATTTGGCAAACCTCACCAGATGCACAAGAGGCTGGCTGGGGCAACAGCGAAGAGTTTGCTAGTCTGGGATCGCACCAGCCTCCCCCACCCCTCCAGCAAGGCCGTCTGCCTCATGCTGAAAAGGAAGGGAACCTTTGCCCCTTCTTCTCAGTCCGGAGGAGCATCTGCAGGACTGAAACCAATCAAAGCCAGCTGTGAAAAATGAAGGGGGGGTGGAAGGCAGGGAAATGCTGATTATTATGACTAGGAAAAACGCTATTAAAAAAAATAAAGAAAAGGGAAAAACTGATCCCATATGGAAGGCAAATGAAATACAAATGCAAAACAGGCCATTACGCAGTGTCTGTTGTAAGGCTGCCGCATTGGGGGCTGCGTTCACGTGTCAAGACGCAGTGCCCCTGGGACCTCTGGAGACACCCCTCCACTCTGCGGCAGGGTTAGTGTTACCTTAGAGCATCCCGGGCTGTGATCACCACTGGGGCTGTTGATTAGACAGCCTCTGCAGACTGACCAAGAAGTTATCCAACTCCCCTGCAGACACACACAGGGAATAACCTCAGGTCTGCCAGACTTAATCATTCCACCAGCCCTTTTCTGCTTCAGCCACTTATTCCAGGCAATGTCGCAGCTGGCCCCTTGCTCCTTTTGAGGTAAGTTGTTGCCCTCCTCTGCTCACACAGGGTTGCCCACGTGGCTGCCCTTTTATTGTTCCCCTTCTCACTCCACACTTCCCCTCCTTCAGCAGATCATCTCTATCGCCCGCTCCATCTGCCTACCCAACATGTGCCCTTCAAGCTGTTCCTGAGCTACAGCCAAGCCCCTGCAGCCACACATTCTGGGGCAAAACTCCTTCAGCAACAAGGAGGCTTTTGGGGTACAGGCAGCAAGCGCAGTCCAAGCTCAGTCCTCTTTTACATTCCCAGGAGGGAGGGAAATGCCCACCCTGTACCAGCCATACTGCGAGACTCACTCATGATGTTACTGGACCAAAGAGGCTGAAAGCCAGCTCTCATCTCCTTCTCAGTCGTTTGTTCCGCTGCTCTCGAAGCACAAGGAGAGTCAGTGCAATGGGGGGTCATTTATTTGGTGATGGTGGTGATCACTCATCCACAGAAGGAAAAACTGGAGGACAGCAACATGACTTCCCATGTCTGTGGGCTCTGCTCCCCAGAGATAAAAGACTCTCCAGATCTCAAGGGACAAATGGTTAAAGGGTGGGTAGCTCAGTCTGCCCTGCTCTTGTGATTCTGTCAAAGACTCACAATATTTGGTACTACTTTTTTTTTCAAAAGGCCTCTGCCCATATGTGAGTTTCAGTGTCTATTTAAAAGACAAAGAAAGAAATTTCTTACATACTCTAACAGAAAACATAAAAAAATCTGAACTTCAGAGTTCAAACCACAGAAGGAAAAAAAGAATCCCTTTAAGAAAATCCATAGGAAACCCTCCCATTGTAAGTCAGTCTCACTTTTTTGGAGTCCAACTCAGTTGCAGTAAATCCCTGTATCTGCTAATGTGAAGGCAGGAGGCACTTCAGCCATTCAGAGGCGCTGCTCTACAGACATCCCCAAGCCTGGCTTCTTCACTCGCCCTGTGCTGGGGCCTGGGCAACTCTGACCTGCTTTTTGAGAACCATCTCTCTGGTGTCTGGATTTGGGGGAGAAGCAGGAAGAGAGGGGGCCCTGAAGACACTCCATTTCCCTGTATGAGAGTGTTCCACAACATACCCAGGGCCACAGCCAAATGCATTAGACCACAGCACTCCCAGATCCTACTCAAGAGTCTTCATAATTCCTCTTCTCAAGCCAAGAGAAACAGAGAAAGAAGAAAATAACAGTGGGCAAGCAGGAGTATTTGTCCCTTTCTACAATGGCCTTAAGCAATCAGAGAGGTAGGGCTGATGAACCTTTAATTACTTGTGCAATAACGACCTCTGTTTCCAGCATTCCTTGGCAGGCAGGAAGTGGCTGGAGCAGTCAGGGACCTGTTATGCTCTCCTCTCCGCAGGCCTGAAATTGATACGAAGGCCCCTCACCCAGCTGGTCACAAGTTTCAAGACAAGCTCCACACAGAGGTTGTTTATAGCTATTAAAAGCAGTGAAAAGAAAATACAATAAAAATAAACAGCTCTTTTACTGAGGAGTTGTTACTGAATGGCATGGCTCTACAGCCAAGGTGTTCAAAGCTCCCATACTACTTTTTCCAGATAGTTAAAGGAGTGATTAAAAAAAGCAGATTATGAAAGCAGTCTTCAACCTCAGTATATCAAAAATTTGTGTAGTGTACCATACTGAACCATAGAGAGAGCAGAGGGGGCACTTTTCACTAAGGATCCCCAGATGTTAACCTGAAAGACAAGTGTGGGCAGAGGACAGTGATCACCCCTAGATAACTTCTACGACAAAAAACAAAAGCAGAAAGAGAGGTTAAGGAACTGACCCAAGCTCAGCTGAATACAGTCTGGAAGTTAAGTTCCCTCTCCTGATTACCAAGCCACAGAAATTACCTTTTTTTGGGGGGTGGGAATCAAGACATCCACAACTGACACCTGAAGAATGCAGAGATGCTCTACCTTCCCACAGGGTCTAACACACATCTAGACATACTGTAGCTGAAACGGCTGCCCAACTTGCCATCTTTCCTAAGCTCCACCTCAGCTGGGATTCTGCAACACAACAGAGGCTGATCCAGAGGTCAGAAAAAGCAACCCTGCAAGAGACAGTTTGCAGGCTATTTCGCTTCCCAAGGAAATGTCTCTTCCTATCCCCACCTCCATCTGCTGGAGTCAGTAGCCTTGACGCATGTGGCACTGATGACTTCCCAAAACTCTTGTTCTTTTAATATTACCATTAGCTCTTTGATATCTTGGTTATCCACAGAAACAGCCAGAGTGTGTCTGCATCCAGCAAAGTTCTTGGCCCTGATATTTTGTGGCAAAGAATTGCACAACACTAATCTAACCCAATGTCGAGTGAAAATATTTCTGTGTCAGTTTCTATCTTGCCCTCTTTTTGTTTCACTCACAGTCCCCACTCACATGTATCATAAAGGGAGGTACTTCTGGGTAGCCCATCTCTAATCATGTTGCCTCTGACTCCTCCTTCATCTAGAATGAATATTTAAAGACCTTTCAATCTCTTTTCACCAGAGGTTATTTTTTATTTGCTTCCTTAACTACATCACAGCTGGCTCCTGAACTCCCCCTCCTCTTGGAGACAAACTGGCCAGAACAACATGGTATGTCCCAGTATTTAAGGGATCCTTTACAACACAGAAGACATTCACCCCGCCTTGCACAGCACCCTTAGTTTTCTCCCCACTGTCCTTTTCTAGTTGTTTCAGCATTGTAAGACATGAGGAAGATCCGGCTGGACAAAGCTGTCTCATACGCTGAGATGCCAGCAAGCAAAAGTAATGCAGATCTCTACTTCCCCTCCTTCTGCTGGATCTCCAGTTGCGTTGCAATCACTATTAAGCCCAGCTGGGGAAACTAAAGCATTTAAAAGTTGACTGAGTCATCTAAAGGAACAAAGATTAGCAGCAGCAGGCTGCCACACAGCTCTGGAAAAGTCCCTTTAAAACACTAAATCCCTAGAATGAAGGGCTGCATCGGCTCATCCATGAGAGTATCTTAATGGCATGGACGAACTCACCCCAAACTTCAGGGCCAGTTCATTCAGGACGGTTAACAGGAAGGTCGTGGGAGAGCGCAGCACCACCTCCAGTTTGAAAGCAACCTACCAGGAGAGATCCCATGGGCAGAGTGGGGGGCGCTGAGGTGTTAAGACAGCTACTCAGAGCTTCAACATCACGTCTTTGGGCTTCTCAGACCTCCTCACGCTTACCCTGTAGAGATTTGCATGATCAGCCCCTAACAGTGGGACCCATCTTTGAAGTCCATGGCCCAGCTATGTCTGCATAAGCAGTAGCAACATCAGGCCTAACATGCATTGGGCAAAGAAGCAAAAGAAACAGCTCACAAATTCTTTCAGCTTTGTTTCAAAAGGCTTGGAAGTTCCTCCCCTTCTCATCCCCTAGCCCCTTCCATAAAAGCTTTGCATGCAGAGCAGTGTCTCTTGGGTCCCTCATTCTCTTGAGCAAAGTAAACAGACCTCCCGTGCAGCGACAAATGAACAACAAACAGAGGGGGGAAGGAAAAAAGAAAAAAAATCCCGCTGCCCACTTGGAGATTTTTTTTTCAGCATGTTTAATTTAAAAAAAAAAAAAATAAAATGTGCAAGCCATGCCCCAAGGGTGACCCTGCACAAAGCTTTCTGGCAGCTCCAACGTCCTCCGTTCCCCCCTCACATCACCACAGACACCCCATCTTTCCCCATGCTCTTCCCCTGACGCACGCGCGCACATACGAAGCCCTAAGAATCCTGGCACCCAGACGGCTTTTTCTTTTTCAAGCATGCCAAAACAAGCTAAGCTCCTAAATCCCTTTTAGAATCTGGCCTTGTGTGGAAATCTGTTTGCCTCCATCCTATGTTTATTTTCTTTTGTTTTCAGGTTTGTTAGCCCAAGGGCAAATGTTGTTCCTAGCACCAGTTTTGGGTTGGGTTTTTTTTTTTTTGTATTTATCTTTCAATCAAGTGTTCCTCCTTGCAAGGATAAACAGGATGTTTAGAGACTCTGGGTATGACGACCAGTCTTTGACAGCTGTTGTGACACACCACACACTGGGTCTGCCATGTGTGCAAGCACTGGCACAGCTCAATCTGCAGCAGGCTCTCTTCATTTGAGGAGATGGACTATATGACCAAAGAGGCCTTTGCCAGCTCTACGTTTTCAGCACAGGCTCCCGGAAAATGCACCATGCAATCCAGAACAACTCCCCGGCCTCTCCCTGCACTTATGAGGGCATCACCTGCACACCCCACAGCCATTCCCTTTCCAGTCGGCTCATTTCACTTGCTTAGCTACACTAAAATATGCTCTTCCTCTGAGAAATTTTTCCTTTCCAGGTACATACAGGCAGACAACAGTCAAAATACTTCTAAACCACACTGATTCAACAGAGAGAGTTTCCCAAGCCTTATTTTAGGAAAGGAAGTTTTCCAAGCCTTGAATCACCGACATTGGTCTGACTCCTAAACCAAGAACTTTGGAAAATGAAACATAGATAGCATTAACTGAAGGCCAGATCCCAAGCAAGACCTACCTACCTACCTAGAATATCCTGTGTGGCCTCAAGATGCTCTCTGAAGTCCCAGGCACCATGGAAGAAAATGCAGTGCCTACTTCTGCACTGCACAATTTCTCCAAAATACTAATCACTTTTCATTTGTAGTATTTACTAACAGCTGAAGGCAGGAAAGGTTAAAAGACTGATAATCAGTCCTGGTTTGTAATTAAAAACAATTAGTTTGGCACCAGGGCCCTAGGTACTGTGTTCTCAGGCCACAGAATAAGTGATTACAGGATAGCTCACGAATTCTGCAAGCTGGGTGTGTCCACAACAGCAGCGCACACTTTGATAAGCCGTACTATACACAAAGAGCTAAATTCTGTCTAAACAGACATAAGTCACTCTAAAAGAAATGGCTCAGCCAGGATGTCATCTTAGCTAGTCTAAAACCTTTTGCATTTAAAGAAAATAATATTTATAGAAAATTACCTCTCTTCTCTACAAACACGTGACTCCTAAACAGCAACACTCAGTTTTCCCCACCACAACCACTTTAAAAAATTCACAGGACAGATGACAACACGTTGCTGACTTTCATGCTGTTTGGGCCCAGCTTATTCAAGGAAACTCACTTCATCCTGCAACGCTTGTCAAGTTCAAGCCTTGAAATCCATTCCAGGTAACATTCAACCGCAAAATTCTGGACTACGCACAGAAACTACGGCATGAAATTTTATGGTCTGTGTTATTCAGGAGGTCAAAAGGGATTATCACAATGTTCCTTTTTAGCTGTGGTACCTATGAGCCCTGGCATATAAGCCACCCTGGAAAGCCTTTCTCAGACAACTGTTTTAAATTGGACTCTGAGAAGTCCTTGAACTCTACTTCAGGAGAAAGCAGCATTGTCAAGATAACAGTTTTACAGCTTTCAGTCCTCCTAGCATAAATAGTGCTTGCTTTGTGTACCTTGCCCCGTTTCACTCACTAAGCAGACATCCTCTCTCCAACCCTTACCGCTCTCTGCAAGCCGTTCCACAAACACACCAGAGATGAAGAAGCAATAGTCTGTCCTTCAACCTGAAAATTCAAATAAGTAAAATAATTTTCCTGAAAAAATAAACCAACTTTGATATAATTGGGATAAATTGGATGGATCGGGACCTCCCCAGCCATGAAGATGCTTTCCATGGCCTTGGCTAAAGTAACCAAAATTTTCCTACTGGCTTTCCTTCGCACAAAGCAGGAATATTTGTTAGGTGGATTAGAATGTGCCTTTTCTGGAATCCACCACAAGGCTGTACTTATTTTTTTCCTATCATTTATTTTATTTAGCCTTTTTTCTTCCCCTAACCACCAGTAGACTGACAAACAGGGAATGATGAGCAGGACTGTAAAACTGGCCACTCATCTGCAGGCAATCCTTAATCTTTGATAGTGTGGCTTACATACCGAAAATTAAGCTACTGCAGCTTTGTGTCTAACCACTTACCAGCTGAGCTGCACTATATGCCTTTCTACTTCAAGGTAACTGTGAAGATAAACATTTACACTCTCTGAGGTCACGTAGCAAGGCTCAGGTGACACGTGGTTACAAGACACAGTAATTGTCACCTACAAACAGCCAAGCATTCTTATGTCATCCGCTTCAACCAACAAGGAACCTGTTCCTAGTACCCAACTGAGCAGGACTTAAAGCACAAAATGCATTTCAAAGCTGTAATTTTAGGAAAGCCACTGTACATAGTCAGTTCACCGTTTCTGCAATTCTATTCTGTCTCGTTTTAAAAAATAATAAATACAAGCAAACAAAAAAGCAGTTGCCTCGGAATTGTACTGGTGTGGTTGGGACAAAGCTCATGGCAGCTGGATGCCTTTCTCCAGCAGAGTGGCTGATGCAGTCAGTTGCGCATCCGCTGACTGTTCTAGCACATTACACTCTCTTTGGGGGGTTGCACACGTTCAGAGGGGAAAGAAACTGCGTTCAACACCTCCCTTGCACGTCAGAGAAGACAGCAGCTGCAGAGCTGTGTACGCCAAGTGCGGGACGTGGCTTCTCCTGCACCACAGCGAACATCAGCCTCTTCAACCAAGTCATTACTTTCGTCCTTGGAGAAGTTACTCACACGTATATCCAAACCCTTGGCCCACAGGTATGGCTGCTGACATAGCCAAGGACAGCTCGACACCTCTGATAGCAGGGCTAGATGTCACCTCACAGGATCTGCCAATCCCTTGCATCACCCCAAATAAACATTAGGATGTGCTGGAAGAAGCACAGATTAGTGAAGAAAACTACGTAATCCTGAGTCCTTGTCCTAGTTTCACCACTCATTTGCTGTACTTGTCTCTAGTACGTGATATAATTTCTGCCTTCATATTCAAGAATCATCTCTGTTATCTTCTAGCCTGTACAGTTTGGGGGATGGGATTTGTGAAGCACCAGATCATATTAAGCACTGGTACTTCCTCAGAAACACTGGCCAACAAGGGACTGGGAAAAACCTGACATCTTTTTAATCCCACTTCCATGGCAATCAGGAGCATTAAAGCAAAATAACGGCGGGTCAACAGCTTTGAGTTTTCTTTTTTTAACCTTACCTTAATTTCACAGGAATACTATTGTAGATGTAGCTGGTAACATCGCTCTCTTAAGCAGCTTGAGTATTTCCCAGAATTTGGTTGCAGCAACTTCATATAGATACAGGTACACTCATCTGTTTCTTCCCCTTTGTGCCACTCCAGACAGAAACCTGTCTTGAACATCAGCTAGAAATTAGTCACCCACGGAGAAATCACAGAGTAGCAAAGCATGGTGGACCTACCCAGAGGCATTTGATACTCACTCAGTTTAGAGCATATTTGGGACTTCAAATAAACTCTTCTCAGCTTGGATCCTCAACGCCAGTACAGAAGCTGGTGACTCCAACTTCTCCTGAGGACCATAACGGGGGAGGCAAAGAGGCTGACGGCTGATATATCTCTTGCTGTCACACTTAACACGTGGAATACAGCCTCATTTATCCAGAACTATCACATACCTGACTGTTTGCTTGCTCAAGGCTGACCAACCAGTTAGGAAGATATATGGCAGCACTAAATGAATTCTTTTGATTTTATCTTCACCATGGTGAAGATAGAGTTATCTATATTGGAGATGACCACAAAGGAAAGTAAAGAAAAAACAGCCAACTCCGTAACATTATACTGTAGGCCAGCCCCAATATGGATGAGGTCCATCCACACTGAGCTGGGAGTTTGAGNAAAAAAAAAAAGTAAAAAAAGGAGGGGGTGGGGGGGATGCTGTGTACAGCAGAGGAGAGACCCTTGCATCTAGACAAATTCAGTTGTCCTACTTTAAAACTGCAGGCCAGCTCCTGATTTAACCTGGAGTTTCCATGTCACTACAAAACTTGAAGTGTTGGCTTTGCAGATATGCCAAACATAAGAACTGTTTTCAGTGATCTCAGTATTTTTCCACATCTACGATTGTAACTCTGCTGGCAGGCTGGGAGTAGCAAATCCTCCCTTATCTCCCTCCTCTCTGAGAGCACCTCTCTATTTAAGCACCAGCTAACTTAGATCGTCATGCACAATCCCCCCTTGGAAAATGGACCAAGGTGGGGGCTGGGAGAGTCACTGGGGTTGTAAGCAACAAACCACAGAACGAGATGGACTGTCGTGCAGAAGGGAAGTAGTAGGGGGAAAGAGGCAACTAATGAACAGAAGGGGATGCGTAAAATCCTACTTGGATTGCCTCTCTGGGGAGCAGCTGTTTCCTTGTAAACATCTTGCTAGCTGTCCAAACAAGAAGTTCAGACACAGAACAATAAAGGAGAGCACCCGGGTAGAAGCGTGAAAGACATGGGCTCATTCACTACCCTGCCAATTGCTCCAAGTGGCAGAATTCAAAAAACGGGGAAATATTAGCCACGTGTTTAACCCTGAACTTGCTGGTGTTATAGCCAATGGCCTGCAGAAACACATCCTTCTCTATCCGCACTGAAGTCCTTCCTAGTCCTCCTTTTACGCCACTATTTCTGAGACACCAGCAGAGCACATTACTTGACAAGGGAAAAGAGGAAATATCCTCATCAAAGCAAGGAGAAACAGCCGCAGAGCCAAGAAATGAAAAACCTGAACGTGGCAGTTGTGAAGGCTGAGAAAAGTTCTACCACTGCCCTGGCATCAGCAACTTGGAAGCTGAGGGAGTTGCACCAGAAAGAGTAGAAAGAGTCTTTTTATTAGTCCTAAGCACAAAACAGCCTACACTGGCAGAAGCATTTCTATGCCAGTACAACTGTGTCCACATAGGACTCTTGCCAGCACTGCAAGGTAGCTGCAGGCAGGGGAAGGAATACTAGCACAGACGTGCCAGTAAACATTCCTAGGGCAGGCTGGCCACAGAAGGCAGCTACCTGCACTGCACAACAGCAAGCAGAGACTGCATGCAACAGCAAGCAGAGATCGTGCGCCACCTTTGTCTGTTCCTTGATGCTTCTGGGGATCAAATGCACGTGTGCCCAGTCACAATAAAACCTGTCTCCAAAATGCCACAGAACTGTTAACAAAGGAGTGCAGTCAGATCACAGGCACATCTCCAGGAAAGGGGGGATTCACTTTGCAAGGGAGGCAATTCACAGGATAGTAGGACACCGTAACTGACAATAAGGGAATTCTATGTCCTGAGCCGATAGCCTAGCTATCTACACCTTCATGTCTGCCTCCGACTGACCTATCCTGACTTCTACACATTCCATTCAATGCAAACTACATTTATCCTGGGAAATTAAATGCCTCCTACTTTTACTCAGAACAACCCATAGAAGCAGGAAGAAGGTAAACACAATGACACTCTCATAGTCAAAAACGACAACAAGCAATTCCACATTTTAGAAATAGTCAAGTTCCCAGGAAAGACCTGATGCAGTCAGATTTATTTTACCTTTTTATTTCTTTAGGCCCACTTTGCTGTAGTCGTGCACAAGCAGCCAGGAAAAAAAGACACCTAGCAAGGGCTGCTCAAAAATAAACATTCGGTCATTACAAGATGGGAAGAGTGCAAGTTCTGCTCATCAAAATCCCTCTGAGCCTAAAGAAAGGCAGCTGGCTCGTTGCATCAAAGTCCAAACCAATCGGGGACTCCACCTCGTCTGGGGTCACCTTTCTCCCTCTGCTTCTCTCTCTCCATATATTTATTCTTGAAATCATCAAAAGAGCGAGTTTCTGTGTCTTGTTCTTTCTCTGGAAATAGGTTGGGAAACTGAAAGGTTTGTCCTTGGCCCTAAAGAGAAAACAAATAGTCAGAGAGACATTCCAGCCTTTCTGCAGTAGCTATGATGCATAAACTTACAATGAAAGACCACCCTGGAGTTTCAGCTAGTGCAAAATGGTACCTCTTACCTCCCAAGATCTCTTTCCACCCCTCTCCCCAAGATCCATATATATCCCTCCCCCCAGAAAAAAGCTAACTTTCAGCCTCTCCTCTTTTGTGTGCTAATTAAGACACTGATATCTTTTCTTTTTTTACAGATCAGTGGCCAGGAGACGGACACCTCTTCAAAGACTTCAAACCAGCTCAGAGATGTTGTATGTATCATATGGTAAAAGCAAGAAGAGCAAAATAAGTGATTTTGTTAAAGTAACACCATTGGGGAAATACATGGTGGAGCAGGCATTTATTACGTTAACACTGAGGATATGGGTAGTGGTTATAGTTGTTTAGATCTCAGCTAAGGATAAGAGAGAACAGTCCTAGCAGCTGTTACTGTAGGGTGTAATGTGGGAATATGGAATAACAGATATTAGAGGTCTGTTATCAACGGGAATAAAGACTATAGTGTAAAACAATTACAGTGGGAACAATCTGTCTCATACATCACTGATGAGATTAAAGTGATTACATCTGCATCAGTCATTCTGCCTAACAGACAAGTCATTTTAGTGAAACATCATCATCAGATCTATGTCTCCCACTTGGAAAATAAATATTTGCTTGGTCTCTGGTTTTTATCTAACAGCAGGAAACCATTATTCTGTGGAAATGTTCTATCCCATTAACATTATCTACTTACTTTTTAGTGGTGTTTGCACTGAGCACAACTTCATTAAACTCGACAATATCAGCCCTTCCATTCAGTATGGGACTTTGCATAATAAAACTCGTAACTGACAGCTCCTAACTCCAAAATTACTCTCCAAAATACTTACAAATCTTACCATACATTAACTTCTTTGGCAGAATACCACATACAGAAATCTCAACAACAGCATTTAATTGCTTCAGATGAAAACAGTTTTTTTTCAGATTAGTCATTCTTTACATTTGTGCAAGAAATATAATCAAACAAGAGGCCCAGTTATTAAATGGTTCCACAAAGGACATGAAAGGAGCCTTCCACAACACAGCTACCTATACTACATTTTGGGATCAGAAATGTGACATAATTAAATCAAAAAAAACCCGTCACCATGCCCCTGACCCAGCTGAATGTGTGCTATGTTTCATTTAGCCATATATACTCAACCTGGTAATTTACAGGTGTGAAAATATTTAAACCTCAAGCATACACTTTGGAAAAAAAAAAAACCACACTGACTTATCCCAGTTGAGCTTATCCAGACTAGAATCTAGGAAATATCAACTCATACTAAGCAATACGCCGGTTGTTTTTGTAGTGCATACTTCTTGGGGGTTTCCTAAGAGTCTGACCATACTACAAAAACAACAAGGGAGCTGCTGTGTACATTGCTCTGTCCTCAATTCTAGCCTGGATAAGATCAACTGGAACAAATCAAGGTTTTCCTCTCCACAGTGTACACTCTGGGGTTTCAACTCTTTTGTACCTTTAAATTACCAACAGGTATGCTTATAATAGCTGTCCTATAACAATTAAAGCATAGTTCCACTTCAAGGCACAGAAACTGGTCTTATCAATGTCCTTGAGCAATGCCAAAGCTGTAGCCTACTCAAACTCTTCCTGTAGTAAGATCAGCAGCAAACACCCTTGAGGCCAAGCACTGCACAAGATTTTAGCACACTGAAGTATTTGGAAAAGAATTTGTTTATATTAGAAAAAATTACTGTGTTTTAACTGCACTGTGGGTCAGCCACTCAGCCCCGTGGCACCTATAGAACCGACGGGGCCGATTCTAAGGACTCGTCTGCACTGGAGAGGAAGCCATTTTAGTTAAACAAATCAGAAAACAATTCAGGCTAACATGGTAGGCATACCACCTACACTGAAAATTCGAGAACTATTTATATTGGTAACACTGTAGTAAGGGACTGTTCTTGTTATGCAGCACTTCCATTCTGGTATGCTTCCAGCACCAGTGCACTTCCCTTATTGGAGAATGAAGGAAAGCTGTCCCTAAAGCATACTAACAACATCCATGATAATTCACAAAGCATTGCAAAACAGTTATTATTTTAAAAAGAGGGAAAAAAAAACAAAAACCAAAAGAAGGTGTGCACAGAGGCTGTAGTGAAACCAGACAAACCTTTCAGCTGTTTATCAAAGTGCTCACAGTTCCCATTTCAAGGCTGGTGAAAGTCAAATATTGAGCTGAAAATGTCAATCTGTATCTGGAGTCTTTTAATAAATCAAAATCAGCACAGACAAGTTGGCTCTTTCCAGCTCTTGTTTTGTGAAGAAATTCCAATTTTGGCTGGCAGCCAGACACGATTCGAAACAGCCAAGACATTATACCCTGAGAACTGAAGGTTGATAAATCTTAAATAACAATACTATGCAGTAATACTGCACTGTAAGACTCTGAAGTGATGAAAGCTGTATGAAAAATAGCTGTTGTGCATGCTCAGTAGCTAGTTTTCAGAAGAAGCCTGTATCTTGGGTATTTCAAAATTTCAAAAATACCAAAAAGCATCAATTTACATAAAGGACTGCGAGACTGTCCAGGCATATTTACATTCAGTGCATCTTTCACACGATGCCAGAGGCTACTGAGGTTCGAGCTCATATGCCACCTTCTCAAAAAAACACCTACCAAAGGAACGGAGGGATTGTCACTTCTTTATGCAGTGCTGCTTTTTCTTACACTTTTGCTTTGTCAAAGCTTTCCCTTCTATACAGCAGCCATTTGACAACCATATGATAAATGCATCCTCAGAATGAAATCCTAACCAAAATAAAGCAAACAACTAAATTTCTACCAAGTTCAACGGGGTTTTATCTGGTTTGCAAACTGCTAAAACGTGAAATGCTGGCATATTCAACCATAAAGCAAAATTTTTACTTATTCCTAAACTTTGCATTTGTTCACTGTTTCACCTTTTGCAAGCCATTTAACCAAGGTCGTCCTTTTAATTACTGAAGTTCACATAAACTGAAATGGGCTCTAAAATGGCTAGGGCTTGGTCCTCCTTTAGAACTCCTGCCACATAATTACTTTAGTTAGAAGCAGAGAAAAGGGAGAAAAGAACACCTTCCTACCTGACGTAGCTGTGTTAAATGAAACCCTGTAAAAAAAGACAAGACATTGGCAAAAAAAAAAAAAAATTGCTAGGATAATTTAGTCTATCTTGGACCTGGATACTGCACTGTCTGTAGAAGAACTATTACATCAATGTGAGGGGATGCACTGATACTCAGGACTTTGTCAGGATACGCTCTACCACCACATGCTTTTATATCTAAGTGAGCCCTTATAATGTTTAAAAAAAAAGAAGAAAACAAACAAACAAAGCAAGTCAGAGAGATGGTATTAAAAGATCAAAAAAATAAAGACAATGTGATGATTTTACACATTGCTATTCTCAATTTAGGGTCTTCCCAGAGACCTCCCTTTTTCCTACAAATTATGTACAAGTGAGATGTGTGGTCCCGTGTTTAGATTACAGAAATGGGAGCCGTTAGACTTCTGTTCCTGTGCAACTCCAATCCTTGCTTCAGCATTACCCAAATGTAAAACATTTATATACAAGGTCTTATGAGGATTCATTTGTTAAATGCTAACATCCTTCAAGATAAAAAGTGACCTAAGCATCAAACATGCATTTTCCCCTTAGATTTTAAGCTTTTTTCATAAGAAAGGCTGAAAACACACCTTGTTCTCTGAGTCTGTAGAAGGAGTTATCATATCGAGTGGTACAAATTGCCTCCATTCATTTTAATGAGAGGTTAAGTGACCATAATTAGGCCTATGAAGTCAAGTGTTAGCCTTTCCACTGCTGAGCCTCAAGACAGAAAATTGCTGGAAGGATTATCTAGCACAAACTCACTTATACTTCTGTGACCTCTGCGTCCCTTGAAAAGTTTAGGAATGGAAGGTCAGCACAGATACCATTATGTAGGAATGACGCAGCAAACACTGAACATGTAAACAACTGTGAGATCTTCTGATTATTTAGATAATTGAAGCACTTACTACTGTCCTTCAGAATTAGAAGAAAAGTGATGTTTATAGTATCGTTAACTAAAAAAATGTTGGACTCGCAACAGCACGGGATTTGGTCCAGCAGTAGCAGCAAATGCAGCTAAGTTTGATAATCCAGTGCATTTGAACAATTCTCCTACTATTGCAGTGCTAGCATCTGATGATAAAACGTATGGCAAAACAGCATGGAAAGCAACTTCAAAAATCCACACAGCAATGACACAGCGTATGGAGCATCCAAGTTTCCTCTGAATTCACTACATGTCAAAAGAAAACTGCTGTCACATCAGATGTGTAAATGGGTTAATTACTATGTCTGTACCGGACACCTTAAACAGGGTTTGAGGAGAATGCATGTGCAAAAATTTTCCCACTGGTGCCATCATTCATGTAGCTAAATAGGTGTTAGTCCTAATGTTGACAAGGTCAGACTCCTTTTTACAGCCATCTCCACTAGATTTCTCAAAACAGGTTTAATTAAAAATAGGTCTGGATTCCAGAGGCTTGTCTACAGTTGTGCTCCCACGGGTGCTAACACCTGTTGAGCTAAATGTGTGAGAACACTGAAGGAGTAGGAGGGAATGTCATTGGTTGTTTTAATTTCCCTGATGTTGATGCAACTGTAAAGTTTCCCACTGGCTTTTTTTTTTTTAATAACATTAGAATAATTATAACTGTATTGCAGTAAGGAGAAAGGTTGCTGTATTACATTCATTTTATATACTCCGCAAAGATATATAGCTTTATTTTTAATTAAAAAAAAAACAGTGTAAAAAAAAGTATCATTTGATACCCAGAGCTGTAATTCTCTAACTTAAACCTTTCTCACCACATTCCAAAAGGGGGGAATAAGGGCAGGCAGGCTCTGGAATGGCAAGATATTGTTGATCCACAGCCTTCTATGATTTGAGGTATTTTTTTAGTGTGAAAATATTATGCTTGGACAGATCATGTATTTGTCCAGTTACAGCCTGAGAATAAAGTAAACAGCTCTGAATCTCCAAGAAATAGTATTTGGAAAAGAAAGGACAACAATTCTTACATGTGGAACAGCTGTGGCACTAATCTGACACCTAAGGGTATGTTGACTATGAGTTCATACACCTTCCACCTTTCAGACACTTGCAGTAAGTTAATGGATATGTATATTGCGCTGGGACACATAAGGTGATGTTTTATTAAGCAGGGAAGCGTAGCTGGTCATGAGAATGTACGCAATTTCATTCAGGTAAACCACACCACCGCGGCTACCAAATCATGCTGGAAAGAGCAATACTTCCACCTAGTGGGCAATAGAAAGATCAACCCAAGACCTTCCAAAAACACATCCCTATTTTTCCAGTCATAAGCAGTTTTAGCTTGAAACTGGATTAATGAGAGAAAACACAGCTGGTAAAAATGGTGGGAAAGCCCAGCTACTCTGACTCGCGGCAGATGCAAACTAATTCTCATGAAAATAAGGATTTTACAGTGGTTACCAAAGGCTTTCCTAAATTAGGCAGATATTAACAATGGACTGCATGGGGCCTGTTATGGCCTGAATCACCCCATGAATGGGAATGAAGGCAAAACCTTCAGTTTCAGAAATGACACTGGGTTTCTGGCCTCACCCACTGTTTAAAGCTGGTGTGAACACAGAACTGGGAGGTCATTGTCTAAGACACCAGAGCTAGTGATGAAAAGCAAAGAACAAAAGGAAAAAAGAGAAAGGAAAAAAAAGACAGACAAACCTCAATATTAAGGGAATTAACAGACACCAAAAACAATACAAAAAAAGAGAGCAAAGAGACTAGGAATGAGGTGAGGAGAAAATGCACAGACCAAGCTTCACTGTTAAGTGAACAGTCAGGACATCCCTTCACTTGGGATGAAGTACAACATCAAAAGGTGGTCCCCGGACCCCTCTCACAGGTCAGACAGAAAACACGGCATTCTTTATAAACTTATGATGATACTACGGTATAGGGCAACACAGTGGCAACACAGTAAGGGACACCTGCTGTCTCATGCACCAAGAGTAGTCCTCAGCCACAGCACCACAAGGTTCTGTGCAGGCTAATTTGCCCAGCAGACAAAATGACCAGAAGAATTTCATTGGAGAAATGACCTGAGTTACTGCTGTCCAGCTGCCTCTAGTACCAAGCTATTTGGGTAATTCTCCTCACCACTGTAGAGCTGCCCTTAAGGTAATGGCAACTACTCTAGGTTCAGAGGTTTGATGTAAAATAAATGCACAAAGGCACTGCCTTAAATGAGTGACTTACTCCATGGAACAGCAGCATTTTGCTTCCCACTGCTTCCCCCTGAGTATCTAAGGGTTGCAAACTACCTCCTTCTCAACTCAGCAGCCAAAAGAAACAAGACTGCACTAAATACAGTAAAATAAAATTTGAGAACTGACCACAGTTCACTGTGTCTTCTTGTCTGCTTCAATCTTGGGAAACAAGTCTCTAAAAGCAAAAACGTCACTAACAAGAGGCCATGACAATGGGAAGTGCTTGAAATTACCTACTAAGGAACAACACTCGGAGAAAGCAACTTGTAAGACACAAGATCACTCCTGGCATTCAATTCCTTAGCTGTGTTCTTAATGAATCGCTAATACCTGATCTCTCGCAGACAAAAACCTAGCACAGACAATCCAGGAGGGAAAATTTGCCCACCAAAGCAGAGACTCTTCTTTGAAAAAGGAGTGTGTTTTTTAGCCACCACAATGCAAAATCCTCACGGATATGAGGTTGCCTTTAACTTCAGCACAGTAAATCAAGGTTAGTCCTCAGATAAATACAACTCTGTTACTTTCTATTAACATTGTACTTTATACTGTTCTTTTAAAGATAAGGGCTGTCTAGAAAAACACACTCTTCTCACTTGTTTTTCCACTCCCCTTCCCGAAGAGGCTTAGAGAAAAACTTATAAGTACACCTAAGCTTTGAAAAATTAAAAAACCATCAGATTTCCCATTGTCTGTGCCTCTTTAGTTTGACCCCAAGTTTGTATGAAGTCTTACGCAGCCTTTAAGATCACAGAGCGTTCCCCTCCACACTGAATCCTTGTCCCAGGATGGAGTAACACTGAGGCTGTGTTGCCAACAGCAATTTTGAGCTTATGGTTTTACAACCATAAATAGCATTCCTTTAATGTAATTTTGGTATGTGAAGAGGCTTTCTGTCACTGGTTGCATTTCTTTTTTACACAGAGACAGGTAAGCCCAAGAGAAGTCTAAACTATAATATGCTCCTGTTATGAAAGAAATTCATAAGAACATGAAGCTCCTTTTCCACTGGGCAACCAACATACGTTTCAGAACCCAGTTTAGCCACAAAGCATGCTTGTTAGACATGACTAAAAGCTCTCCAAGGAATATGCCTTAGTCTTCTCTGAAATCCAAAAGCTTTAATAAGAAGTTCCCTATCCTTACAATATATTCTTTCACTTACCGGACATTTCAGCAATCAACCACACAAGTCGTGAACCTTCCAGCACACAGAGTATAGGGTCAGCATGAACCTCACTGGCAAAGCAGCACCATATGACATCAGACCATAACTTACATACAGACCTCCAACAAACACCGGACTTGAAAACTAACCATTTGTTTTAATTTGATTTTTAGACTAAGTCATTTCAATCTCTTTACACATTCTGGAACGTATTAAAGAAAATTTCATTATTAGAGGATTGGCAGAAATATTCAGCCAACCAGACAATTCACTGAACATTACTTCTAGCTTGGCTGGTTAACAGTCTCTTCCTCTTTCCACACAAGCATCCATGTTAACTCACCAGCTGTACATAGGCGACCTTGTAATCTGGCTTCTTCACTCTCTGATTCTTGTGATTCCTCTTGTTGTTTGCACCTGCAGAAATAAAGAGTCCCACCTTTTACTTCCCAGGATTTCCAAGTTCCCAAAGCAAGGCCAAGCTGAAGGGGGGACTTCACTAGTTCTGATTTATTGTTAAGAGGAATACTTTTTCTTCGGTACCAACACAGTATCACAATTACCAAAATGTACTGAAATTGGTACACTACTCTCCTCGTTTACAAGTAGGGAACCGAGGCATCACCAGACTTAGGCTGCTGACAGCCACTGTGCCTTCACGTCACACACAAAGTTTGCAAAAAAGCAAGGAGGTAAGTCTCCTGAGTAAGGGGCCAGGAGTGATAAACTGTCCTCTCAACATCAGCAGCTTCAGAAAGACAAGGAGGAAATGACCACTACACAGCTACAAACTTGTCAATTTTTACTACCCAGCTAATGAGCTGCATCTACTGTTCACACACCAGGAAATCACACTCCACATCAAAAAAAAACAAAAAAAAAGCACCTCAACCTTCTGCAAGTATGCTGGTCACAACTGACTGGGAAGTTCAATTTATTCCCTGCATGTTAGGCAGATGTTAAAGCTCCCAAATTATTACACATTCTAACCGCCTTTCCTCTTTTATCCCTGAATATATACATTCTACCACCACTTCCATCAGCAGTGGGGGACAAAACGGTTATAAGGACAAGAATGAATATTTTTCAGTGTTATTTGGAACAGCGTTTGGTCTTTAAGACCTTATTTAATTCTATTTTTCACATAAGCATATTACAGATGATCTTCCTCTTTTCCTTTTCTTCTACGTTCTGAGTTTTACAACCTTATTGTGAAGCTTTTTCTTTCATTCTCCATTTTTTCACTATAACAGCTCTTTTTTCCTATCCCTTTTTTAAAATAATCCCTACTTTTACCCTTATAAACACATCAATCAATTCCCTTGCTAAAGTCACTGCATGAAAAAAGAAGAACCCAGCCATCAAAGATGTTCTAACCAACAAGTCACTCCCCATTTGATTAATGCACTGTCTTGGTGTTCAAAAAGGTAAGTAACTTGAAAATTATATTCCTGACTTCGCACTGCATCCAAAGTGCAGTCAGAGAAGTTCTGGGGAAGGAAGCATTCATATGTAAAGGTGACCTTATACAAATTTAGCTTATTTCAGTTACAGGTGAGTCCCTCTGCTCCAAGTGAGAGTTCAGCATAACTTAAACTAGCAATGTTTCTTCTTTTTCTTTTGGGTTTATGTTGGTTTTTTGGTTTGGTTTGGTGGTTTTTTTGTAGGATTGGCACAGGGGAGAAACACCAGGAGTGGAAGCACAGAAGTCTGTAGTAGAAATGTGGTAATGACAGGTGATGAAAAATTGAAACTTTATCAAGATGTTTTTCTGACATTATCTACTGGTCTAATAGAGTATTTTTCTTTGCTCTACAAACTTTGCCTTTCGTTAGGCCATAACACTTCCTCCATGTATGTGCCTGATGATCTCAACTCACTTTTTTTTTTAAAAAAAAAAGGCTATGGCTGAAATTAAGTTTAATTACTAATTTCATTAAAACACATGAAGAAGTTCCTTCTGAAGTGAGACACCCACTCATCTTCAAGGAGAAATGGTACCAACTATAAAAGCATACAGCACAAGCTAGATAACTGTCAAGATGATGAGGCTTTTTAAATTCAGATTTTTCTTTTTCAAACTAAACTTATGTCATAATCTAATCAAAGCATTCAAATATGAAGCGGTGCATATTCTTTTGAAGGGACAAATTAACAGTTAAGCTGACAGACATCACCAGCTAAGCACCTGGACCCAAAGTTTGTTGAAATCTCATGGACCTTTTGAGAGGAAAAGTGTATTCTGGCTCCACAGGGATGCTGTATTCATCCCTTTGGATTACTCAACAGCACTTACCATACTGTATCCTGGTCCTCACAGCAGCTACCGGCACATTGTATATTTTTTCAAGGTAATTCTTGATATCCACTTTTGTCATCCTAGGCAATGCAAAAACATTTTGGAGAAAGAAAGATAGAAAAGTATAAATATTTAAATAAAATAAAACAGACCCAGAGTATTTATAGACTGATTGACACTCTGGAATAAACACGTCTTCTCCTTTTAACCAAGGAAGCTTTACTGCACAAAAGTATAAACTCAACATAGATCACACACTGTTAAGTCAATCCATTATCCAGAAACTGTAACAATGACAAATATTTTATCCTCTGTAGCCTCAACAGTCAAGACCCCAGATAGATTCTGTATTCAGCGCGAGCGGGTAGGCTTTCTCGCTGCCCAAGCCAAGAATCCTTTCTAATCTCAATAGTATTTTCTAATCTTTTCAGGACCTGCCACAGGCCTGTGGGCTTTCGTGTGTGCGACCAGACTGGTCAGGAAGAAAGACAAATACCTGAACACCACCTTGTTTTCCCTGGATTATTTTTATAAGCACCTTCTTCCTAAGCCTGTCCCTGGGAAGGCTAAGCCTTACTCACACTCAGGAAGACGAGCCAAGAAAGCTCATGCTTTAAAGCTCTCACAGTCCTCTAAAAGGCATCCCTGATGCAGAAGCCCCTTCCCCCAGCCCCAGGGGCGCTACCTGGCACCTCGCCTTCCCACCCCTCAGCCAACCACTGAATCACAGAATGGTCAGGGTTGGAAGGGACCTCTGGAGACCACCTAATCCAACCCCCCTGCCAGAGCAGGGTCACCTACAGCAGGTTACACAGGACGCCGTCCAGGCGGGTTTTGAATGTCTCCAGAGTGGGAGACTCCACAATCTCTCCGGGCAGCCTGTTCCAAGTGCTCTGCCACCCTCAAAGCAAAGAAGTCCCTCCTCGTGTTTAGATGGAACAACCAAAAAAGCTGCAGCACAGAAGGAGGCGACAAGAGGCAGCGTGGCGCTATGGGTAGCACTGGGGGATGTGGCGGTGCTCTAGAAGCGGCGAGGGGGCCCCTCTGCACACACACCCCCCCGGGGCGACGCCGGGCCCTTTCTGCGGCAGGGCAGGCCCAGACCCACACCTCCTGCCGCGGAGGGCTGTGCTATGCCCGTGCCGTGCCCCGTTCCCCCCCTCTGTCCACGCACTCACTCCATGGAGACGCGAAACTGGACGGTGTCCTCGGGCTGCGGCACGCCGGGCCGCACCGCCAGCATGAAGAAGTTGGGCCGGAAGATCCGCAGCTGCGGGCCGCCCAGCTGGAACAGCGGGTACCTGCGGGGACACCAT
>VZSZ01010719.1:383779-406608 GCA_013398815.1 Ibidorhyncha struthersii | reverse complement strand
GGGGTGGAAAAGGCCTGCAAAATGGCACCTCAGCGGGGATTTGCAGCCTTGGCTGCCTTTCGCTGGGTCTTTTCCTCATGGTTACAGGAGGGAGGTGATTCCCCTCTGCTCCGCTCTGGTGAGACCCCAGCAGGGTGCTGTGTCCACCTCGGGTCCCCAGCAGAAGACAGGCATGGACCTCTGCGAGCGGGTCTAGAGGAGTGCCACAAAAATGGTGGGAGGGCTGGGACACTTCTCCCTGACAGTAAAACGCAGAGAGTTGGAGTTGTTCAAGCTGGAGAAGAGAAGGCTCTGGGGAGACCTTATTGCGGCCGTTCAGTACTTAAAGGGAGCTTATAAGAAAGAGACTTTTTACAAGGCCTGTCATGACAGGACAAGGGACAACAGCTTTAAACTGAAAGAGGGTAGGTTTAGATTGGACATAAGGGAGAAACTCTTGAAGATAAGGGTGGTGGGACACTGGATCGGGTTGCCCAGAGAAGCTGTGCATGCCCCATCACACTGGAGGTGTTCAAGGCCAGGTTGGACAGGGCTTTGAGCAACCTGATCTAGTGAAAGCTGCTCCTGCCCACGGCAGGGGGAATTGGACTAGATGATCTTTGAAGGTCCCTTCCCACCTGAACCACTCGTGTGACTCTATGGGGGCACAGCATGCGCTAATGGAGAGCCAGAGTGTGAACGTGGGCACCAGAAACAGCTAGAAGTTTGGAAACATGGGGGAGAACCACCATCCCTGGTTGGCTTCCCTCCAACAGGACATTTCAAGGGTTGGCAGAGACAACAGGCCCTACAGAATAGCTCACATCCCAAATTTACTAACAGCCACTTTGTGTTTTGACATCTACACTGAATTAACCAAGTAATTCAGATTTGAGTATTGGGCTTTAGTATTATGTGTAGGTTTACTGCCTCAATAAATGTTTTAATGTAATATTTGAATGAATCATTCTCTATATTGTACTGTGACTTGTCTGCATTTAAGAAATATTGTGTGCTGAAAACTATCACTTCTATGGATTTGTTCCTTTATTCCTGATTCTTTGATTCCCTTCATCACTCAAACTTTTAAGTCAATTTCAACTACATTTGGCATCCAGATTACGAGCTCCCCCAGAACAGAGTGGGCTTTTGTTATCTGCCTGTATGGTGGCTGTAAAAGAGGCCTCTGATCCTGGGTCTTTGCTGATGATACTGAGCCTCATTCCCAGGTATAGAGCTGGATCAAATGATATTAAGTAAGGATTTGAACCACCTCCCAAATCCTTGCAAAATGGGATGCCATTAAATAAAATATGAAACACCATTCCGGAGAGCTGTCATTGGAGTAGGTACTGGTCACGCTTTATTTACAAAATCCAGAGATTTGTAGACAGCAATCTATAGGAGAGCATAGGGCTGGTATCAGGAGGATGAAGGACATGCTCAGCAGGAATCGAAGATGCCAGGCAAGGAGTCATCTCAGTTTCACAGGGAACCTACTTCCTTTTGACTGAGGAAGCCACCAGACCCCTCCGGGAAGAAAAGGAAGAAAAGCAGCAGCAATAGCCAGCCCAGGCTGATGTTGCGATTTTTGTTATCATTGAGGCGTAGGAACACAAGAGATAGGTGAAGGAAGAAAGAGGAGACCAGCAGGGTTTCAGCACACCACTAAGGGCCATCCTGCCTGGTTCTTTACTTCCAGCGCCCGCCAACCTTGCCCTTGGCTCCTGCCTTCTTGCTGCTACAATACAAAAGGAAAGAAAAACATGTCAGCATGATGGAAGCGGTGGGGCTCTGTGACCACTGTGCATTTCTGACTCTTAGATTAGGATCGAGCTACTTTCACTTCTCACGTGTTGGGCACACCTGCCATAGAGCACATCCTGAGAAAAATATTGTCGATATTGTGGAAAGAAATACCTCCTCAGGCTCTTAGTGAAAGGCCAGGATGTGCACGCCTGGAAGAGGTGGACCCTTCCAGATTCCTGCATTATCAGGACAGAAGTCCAGGTGGTCTCAAAACTAAATGACAGGCCTATCCAGCCACAGACTTGATGTTTCCTGAATTCAAATCTGCTGTGATCTGGATTTTAGGATTTAGAGCTGTTTCTGGCAAAAATGTCCTCATTATCAGGAAGATTATCAGGTCAGATTCCCCAAGTGGTCTAGTCATCTAGCAGTGGAGGCAAAAAGCTGAGCAATAATTTAAATACAACTAAGAACTGCTTTTCTCTAGCAAAGGCAGAATGGGTTCTGCCTTCTGTCATGAGAGCAAGAGCCTCCAAAACAATCCAAACAACTGTTTAGGCCTCCCCCCATATCAGTATCCCTGTCTTGCTTGTGGTATGTGTGGGAGCAGTCCAGCTACACTCCCTGCACAAAGAACCTGAGGCAAACTCTCCAAATAGTATCTTCTTGCACACAGAAGGGCAATCCTACATGCAAGCCACTTACCTTCTGACTGAGAAACAGGCACGCCTGGAGTCAGAGAAGGGCCAGGCATGAAGTTAGTTGGGTTAGATTCTGCACCGGGTCCCGTAGGCAGTACCTTGGCTTTTGGGGTTCGGCACACCACCAAACCTTTCCATCTCACACACATGATGATGAGGCTGCGTCTTGAACCAAAGCACATGCAAACTGGGGGCAGCTCTTTGACGTGACAGAGCATAGGGTTGGGAGCAAACCACAAGGCAGTGGCGTCTTGCTATCAACAGAGAGGCTTTCTTCAGAACCACTGGTTCCTCCAGGAAGCAGAAAAAAATGTGGATGACACATCTGGGGAGATTTTTGTGTTGCTGCCCCATGGATTGGTTCAAGAGCGCTAGCCATATTTACGGAAGGATGTAGCACAGTGACACAGACATACACACAGCGGATACTTTACCTTTTGACCAAGTTAGACTTGGTCTATTAAAAAAATTGACCTTTTACACGAGAGAGAACAGAGCATTTTCTGCTTATCTTAAATTCATCTCGGTGTCGCTTTTGCCAGCCTTTCCACAGGCTCAAAACTCAGTATAGGAACTGCATAGCTCCTCAAACGAAGGCAGAGTCCTTTTATCTCCATAAGCGCCTGCGATGTTTGATGTTATGCCTAACCTTTAGAGTGTGCTTAAGGAGACTTAATAAAGTCTGAAGCAAAAGGATCACTTGATCCTTGTATAACACATTAGCAGACATTGCTTTGGAATGATGAAGTCTAGTGTGGATAGAAATTTAAGTACACAGAAATCTCACGAGCTGTGGGCTTCTCAGTTCAACCTTTTGATCAACCAAATGATGTCCTGAGAAGGAGAGTATAATGTCTTTTGGGGGAAAAAGCATGCAGTAATGGGTGGTTGTTGTGGGTGGTGTGGTAGTGCCCCTCAGAAGAGCAGCAACACCCAGAAAAACCATGGCATCCTTCTGCAGCTTCACATTCTGCTGAGGTTTAACAGCCTACAGCTCTGTACAGAAAATACCACGGGAAGGTCAAGCCTTATGTTTGGTGTCTACAGACAACTGAGCCCCCAGAGTTACATTCATCTGACAAGGCAGGGTGGCTTGGGGAAGTGAGGAGGCAGTGTCTGGTCACTGCTGTCATCCAAAGATGTCACCAAAGACCACCATTTCATTCCTGGCATGACTTTGCTAAGAAGATACAGAAGCACAGTGAAGATCAAATCCCACCACTTCAGTGCTCTCCTCCCTTGCTTCCCTGCAATTCCTTCTCTGTGTCTTAGTTTTCTGCATGCCTTAGGCTCCAGGCTTTGTCTAGCCCTGGTCTTTCATAGGTTTACTGCAAACACGTAGTATAGTTTAAGGTATAAGACTCAAAAAAAAATCTAATGAAATAGAAGTCTTGTGGGGAAGGAAAGTGGGAGAGAGATGATGAGTGAAAAGAACTCATGATGGTAATCCTATGATGTTAGTCTTGTTACACACCGTTCCTTATGATCTTAGCAACCATTTGTTTACCCTTCGTAAACAAGGGTTGTAATCCCGCAAGTATTCAAAGCACCTCAGTCAGGTGTTTGAAAACCCCAGCAATAAGCAGATGGAAATTTTGCAGGCATGGTGTAAAGAAACATGATTTTTTTTTCTGGTTAGCTGTTACATACACTTCAGTTTCCCCTTCATTTTCTCAATGTGAGGCAGGATGGGAGTTGCCCTTCCATCCCTAGCCTCATTTCATTGCAACAAGAAAATGTCGGTGTTGAGGCTGAAGTGAATACTTTGAACACTGAGAAGATATCCCCAAGCCAGGAGCTAGGAAGGGGATATAGGTACTTACTGCTTCTGAGCCTGATCAATCCGGTTCCTGAGGGTGACAATCTGCAAACAACATACATGACCAGGGTTTTTATAGATAAAGAAACCTTGTTCCTTCACAGAGAGGGAAGTTTTACCTGCTGAAGTGCTGGAAGCAGGTACCTGTGGTAGGGATTAATACTTCCTTTGAAATAAAAGCTCACCCTTGCTTGAAGGAGAAAAACGTTGCTCCATGGCAATAAATCTGCCTGCCAATTCCATATGTCAAGGGAAAGAAGAGCTAGAATTTTATAACCCTTATCAGTAGAGTTCCTGTGTATACAAATTAATCTCCTATGAATTCAAATGTCAAACTGCAGGCAAGTGAACCGGAATGAACATCACCCTGGCCAGCTGGAAAAGCTCTTGCATGGCCCCATCCCCCTGTATGTGTCAGCCTCACCTTCTCACTCTTCCCCTACTCCTACACATTCAGAAGTGTATAAGCTCAAAGAGCTTTGGTGGACTTTGGATGGGGTCTCAAGAATGGAAGATGGATCACACATTCTGCTGGAGTACCTTTGTTGGTTGGGAGAGCAGGAGGTGAGTAGCTTGCAGCAGCCACCACCTTCCCAGCCACTCATCTAATAAGAAAAGATAACTTTTAACAGGGCTAAAGAAGAAAATATTCAAGGAAAGAGGAAAAGGTTGGAGTTGGGGCTCTGAACACCTTCCCAAGCTCTGTGGATGACTGCAGGCCACTGGAGAGTCTGTCCTACAAGACGGAGCGTCTCTTTGTTTAGCCATAGGTAAACTGCATATTTCAACCTGACACATGAGAAAGCAAACACCTACCTTGCACAGGATGAGCACTTTATGGCCTGACTTAGCACCCCAGTCCTGGCCCATAGCCCTGGACTCGCTACTGAAATCCTGGGATTCTTCCAGATCAGGTACTGGAAAAGCCCAGAGGAACTAGGGTGTGATACGAGAGCCCTCTTTTGTCCCTTCACCTTCTTATTTGTAACTGAGTCAAGGTTCTACCTAGTTTTCCTGGGGTGGAAAAATGCACTTCCCAAGACATGTGCTTTGCTTCTGCTTTTGGTGTAATTCAAAGTTCTCCACTGGCTCTGCAGGTCCAAGAACTAATGACCCAACATTTGAATATTTTAAGTGGCACTTGACATTCCTCGCGTGTGAAACAAGAAAAAAAAAAAAAGTTATACATTCAGGTTGGGCCAAAACCCGGTATTTCCTGGCTCATGTCTTTCCAGGGCAAACAGAAACAGAGTAAGAGACTGAAACATTAGTGGGAACAAGACAACACGAGGAAGGAAAGATCAGCAGATCAGCTGCTTTTGTACTTACTCATGGAAGTTTTAGTATCTGCAGCAGCGGTTTAAATTATTTTTTGCAGCTGAGTATTTTTCCCAAGTGTGGAGGAGAACCAGATGTCTTCAGTTTGACCCAAGGACTTAAGACTTACCTTCACTGATAAACTTGTGATAGTGACTATGACACTCAATGAAGCACCAAAGAGCAACAGACACTAGAGCTGAAGAACAGCTCCACTCCTGTGTCCCCAAGTTCCTTCCTTTGTCTCTCCCTTGCATCCTTGCTTGTGTCTCCTTCATTCCCTTTGCTGTTTTCACTTACCTTTCTCCTCAACTCTTTTTCCTGCTATAATCTTCCCTTTTTCTTCCACTTTTCTTCTCCTGTCTCAGTTGTGCATTTTCTATTTTGTTCATTCTTTATACTTTCTTTCCTTGCTTTTCATCAGCAGCCACCCATTTCTTTGTTTATGCAGAGGTTTCATTACCATAGCATGTATGTGCACTGCCTTAATTCCTGTTGTTCCACACCCAGCTAACCTATTATGCTTAAGACAGCCCTGTCCAGTATTTTGGATCTGGATAAGCATGTGGCCACAATCTTTCCAAACCCCGAACCATTCTTTTCTGTGAAGTCCAAGCTATTACACATGCATCTCTCAGCTTCTGCATGTATCCTAGGTGCATCAGGCTGACTCACCCACATGTGTAATACCAGAGGTTTGGATAGGGAATTATTTTAAAGATGGTCTGAGTGGGTTGCATGCCCTGTTCTTTAGCTACATCCCTGTTGGGCCCAACTCTTGTCCTAAATTACCATTTCATCTATTTTCAAACAATGGAAAGGGAGAGAAAAAGGAAGTGAAGGGAGAGACACAAGATCCAGTTTTCTCTTTTCTCTCTGCACTTAGAGCTAAGTGCCAGTTTCTGTCTGGCACCTGGCCTCTGACCATGCGGCAGGCTCATGCATTTCGTAGCCTTTGCTGCTGCAGTTACACAGGCAAGTTCATTGTACTTACAACTTGGAAAGCTCCTGCAGCCTGCAACGCATTGTTAAAATCTAAGAGAGATTGAGATAGTTACATTGCTGTTGCTCATCCCCTGTCAGCATGTGTCTGTGTGACTGGAAATTAAAAGGAGAGCAAGACAGAGAGAGATCCAGTAGGATTTCTTGGCCACTGAAACCTGACATAGGTGAGTGCAGCCCTGTCCTGGGACTGTGAAGGAAACATGTCCATTTTCTGTTACCATATGACACTTCAGTGAGATGGTCCCGTCTGGAGACAGTTTTCCATGACTCCAGAGAGCTCAGTCCACAGGGAATCTGTCTGGGATGGGAATAAAACTTACAACATTCAAGTGTGAAATCAAAGATGGGTTTAAAAGTATTACTTGGCAATGGAGGATGAGTGAATTGAGTTACTGATTTTTAAGGCAACAGTTACCCATAGATAAACAAGAATGCACAAGATGTGTTTGGACAGAGGGTGGAGTCCATTTTCTATTGGGATTGCACTTCCATAGGGCACTGAAAACCTTGAGTGTGGTGCATTCAATTTCAGCCTAAAATGTGAAATCTGGTCCAAGTATGTACGTTAGGGGAATGCAGTTCCAAGTGTCTTGCTGCTTATATATTGCAAAAGGGCATTGGAGACCCAAATGATGAGTAACTCCACATGTTTTTTGCCAGAGGAGTCACAGAGATTTTTACATTTTGGACCCAGGGCCAATAGCAAAATGGCTTCTCAACTCACCTCATATTTTTTCCTCTTGATCTGCTCTGTAAAGTCATACTTTTCAGTCTCCAGCTGATATAACCAGTCCCACAGTTCCTTAGCCTTGTCCCTGTGTGTTTATGGAGAAAGGGAGATGGGAGAAACACATCACATCATATGTTTTCTACTATTTTCACACCAGTAGTAATGAGGCTTTTTATTACATTGTATTTAATACAGTTCACATTTTCCTGCAAACCCTTTCCATCCTCTGAAAGTTACTCACCATTTTCAAGGTCATATTTTTCTCACCTTCTCACCCGGGAACCTTTTAGACTTGTACTCTTGCATGTGTCACACACTAACATGTTTCCTACAGATTTATTTTTCCCCCTAACTCTTAATGAAAGAAAAGAGTCCAGGGGAATCAGATGAGAAGGAAGGAGGACTCTGGAGGCCACCCAGATGAGCAGAACAGCTTCCATTGCACAATCTCATCTGTTTCAGGGCTGAGGTGAGTCAACCTCATCTTTCAATCATGTGTAAACTCCAATGTGTGGAGTCCAAATTATCATCTGATGACTGCTCTGCACCAGAGCACTCAGCTCCCAAGCCTCCAGCTTCTGTGGAGACCCATATTCATACCTTAGCAGCTCAACTCACCCCAGGAATGTTACAGATACCAATCTGCAGGTTGTTCAACTAATCTTAGAGCTGGGTTTAAAGTTTGTACCTAGTCCCATAAATCACTAGTCCTAATTAGCAGGAGAGGCTAATAGAGCTATGCCAGGAGCATGGCTAGATGGCTACCAAACCATTTCAACAATTCCCCACATCCCCATTTCCCCTCCATTCTCCAGATCAAGGAAGGGCACAACTTAACATTGTCCCTTGATGGATTTCAAGGAAGGCCCTCTACGTCATTTTTTTCACCAAAGAAGACTCCAGGAAGGTAAGACCAAATTTCAGTGTATTATATTCAGCAAATTAGGATGAGCATGTTACCTCAGCTTGTCTTCATTAAGGTGGTCGATGTTCAAGGGCTTGCGCCTCTCTGCCAGGACCTTCTTCTTTGTCTCTCTAGCTGTTTGCTTCTTCCCTCTCTTCTGATCAGCCTATTTTCAGAACATCAATTAATGTCAGATTGCAGACATTCAGACTGAATGAAATTCAGTGACAATGACAGAGCATGTAAGACAAGCTGCTAGGGATCGGAAGAAGGAAAGGCAAGCTGTTTTCTCAACTTGTAATAATGATTGTTCCCAGTCAACCCCATGGTTTAACACTTCCATATTTCTTCCACAGATCCATGCTTTTTACCTTAGCCAGGTAGCTGCTGTATGTGGCGCCCATGGAGGACAGAGCCTTCTTCTTCTTGAGATCATCCTCAGCTTTTCTCTTGGCATCTTCTTCCTCTCTCCGTGCCTTTTCCTCCTGTGGAGTGTGACACACAGAAGCAAGTGACTCTAGGGGAGACTCACAGATTCCCCAGCAGCCAGTGTCACTGCAGGGAATATGATCAGATTAGCACACTGATGAGAATTGGCAACTCCTGTTTCCTCCCCTTGCTTTAAGAGGGTGGTCATTTCTTCTCCAGACTGAGACAGGCAGAATCTGTAGGTTTTTTCTGTCTCTAGAGATCTCCTGCAATTTGATGCTGAGACACGGAGAGAGGTGCAAAGACACTTACCGCAAGCCTTGCCTGACGCTCCTTCTCCTTCTCAGCCCGGATTCTCTGCTGCTCTGCTCTTTCAGCTCTGCGTTTCTCCTGCAAGAAGTGGTGGCAGAGGCATTGCGTCATCGTTGTGGCTTTATCTATCTCCAGTATTACACCCCACCACCAAGAGCTTTCGTTCGTAGAGTGAGCCACCTACTCCCTTGCCAGAACATGCAGAAGGGTCTCATGTGCAATTCCCAGATGTAAAACAAGAGGCTGAGAGAGAGGACAGATGTGGGAAGAAGCCATTTGGTGGTGACCTGAGCAGTCCCTTCTGTACATGGCAATACAACTTTCTGCCAGGCTCTTACAGTGGACTGATGGATTCAACTGCTTATCTACAGAGAAGTACAGGGAAATGGCAGTACAAGGACTCACAATCCTCTCCTTGAGGGCAACCAGCTCTTCCTCTTCCTTTCTCCTGGCTTCAAAGTGGCTGTCAATCAAGGCCTGCAGTTCAATCAGGTCTTTGTTCTGCCTTTTCTTTTGGATGTCCTAGAAGAGCAGAAAAATGCATTAAGCCAGCCCATAGTGCTCTAGGAGCATGCCCTGGACGTTCCCAGCACCCTGCCTACACAGAGAAACAAAAGCAGAAGGTGTCTGCAGATACTCATGGACATCTATGGGATTAGCTTAAATGGCTGTTGGTGCAGGCCAGAGACAGTCAGAGACTCATTGAGGTGACAGTCAGGAGCCCAGAAGGGAACAGAATACACAACTTCCATTCCCCTACACTGTATTTTATCCCTGGCTTTGCTTAGCTGGCTCCTCTTCACTTTGAGATATGAATCTTATCTAGAAAATGTTCCTGCATTTTTGGCCACAGCAGATATTTCTGTGGAGATGATTTCAAGACCAGAGTTCCTTCATTTTTCTATCAACTTTCTAGGAAGGTATTTTGATCTCTGTTTATTATTAAAATTCTGTTGTCATTATAGGTAGTGTTTCTCAAAACCAGATGAGTATAGGCCTGCTCTGTTTCAACCTGCAACTTTCAAACCATTTACAACAATGGAACAGGGGATCTGAGAGCCCCTAAAATGCTTATTTCTCCTTTCCTCATATATTGGCTTCAGAGATTCAAGGAAAGAAAAAAAAGAAACACATGAATTAATATTTTAATTTAGTCACATTAGCAACGAATGTATCCAGGGAGTTCCAGGGAGCAGAGAGTAGCCTTTCACTGAAAAGACATGACAAAGCATCCATACTTTTGTCCTTGACTTTATCCTCAGCAGCATCCAATACAGGAGGAGTTATGTGGGTTTGTGCACATGTGTGTGGCTTAGGTCAGACAGACAAACACAGTCAGTCTCAGGAATACTTACATCAAAATCTACTTTCTCGCCCTCCGGTATTTTAGGAGCAGTTAGTCTGCAGAGAGTCAAAAACAAACAAACAAACAAAAAAAAACCACACACAAAAAAAAAAAAAGAAAAAAGAAAGAAAAAAAGAAAAAAAGGGATTTTCATCTTAAAGAGCAGGCAGCTTTTTTAATAGCACATCCTGACCTGATCTGCCTTCAGGAACGATGCTGACAAGGAGAAATGTTGATGGAGATACAGAGGGGTGAAACAGCAAGTCAGTGGAAAACTATTCCGGAATAGCACTCAGGACCATTGTCCTTTGTGGAAGGTCATGCATGGTATGGAGTTACCCTTAAAAACCCTTTTCATTTCCAAAGCCTAAGGTCATTCCCTACCCCATAGAAAGACACTGGCCCACAAGGCTGTCAGCGCAGTGCTGCACGCTCCTTTCTGGGCAGCTGGTGGAGTGGAAAAGGAAGGTGCTGGGGCTCAGAGCCATGAGGCCCATAAGAAACCTTACTTAAGCTGAAGTTGGCCCAGCCCAACGTTTGCCATCCTTCTTACTGTCAGCGATTCTGGATGGATGGGCAGTTTCCCGGCCATGGCCTCTCACAAAGGATTTAGTGTTGAGGCGCCTAGATCTTCAGGTACTGTGAGACTACTGTATCTTGGATAGTTCACAAGTCCTTTTACTCTGTCAGGAACTGATCTTAAGACCCTGGCCAGTAACTACTGCTAAGGCATCCTCTGGCAGAAGCCGACATCCTGGAAAGGCATGCAGGAACAGCTGGATTTTGCACGAGGAATAAAGGCTTCTAGTGGCCATTTGCCTAATAGACAATCTAAAGGCTTCTGCTAGATCAGAAAAATGATCCCAAGGTTTTGAAACTCCCTGCCCCTCATACTTACTTTATTCTGGGCTTCTCCTCTGTATGTGGAAACACGGAGCAAAACAGGAAGGGAAAAAGAGGGAGAACAGTTAGAACAACAGAGATCATGCCAGCTGCTAAAGTAAAAGGAGGGAAGGGAAATTTAATCTTAGGGGAAACGTCCCAGAGAAACTGGTTAAATCTCAAGCACTTCCAAAAGAAATACACACACTCACACACCCATTTTCCTAGGAGTGAATCTGTTTTTACCCTTGAAACAGAATTTGTCAGAAAAGAATCACAAGACTGTATAAAAGTCCCAAACGTAGCATCTGGAAGGCAATGGTTTCATGTAAATGCTAAATTATTTTTTCTCAAACCATTCTGACCAAAGCTCTAAGGAGGACAGCTGGGCTGGAGGGTAGAAGAAAATGTTGCCTTTTTCAATCAGTACTTCTTTCGCTAAAGTTAACTTGAATTAACTTGAAATAACAGTCGTGTCAGTGATAACTAGGCTTCACCAGTTCTGCACAAAAGCCTCACATGGAGGCCAGGAAAGAAAAAGCTTCATGAGACATTTTCTCCAGGTTCACTGACTCTCAAGATAGCTTAGAGCACGTGTCCCTGAGATACCTTGGTGCCATGGGGAAGATAAGAATAAGCTGCTTCTGCACCGTGTTTTGCTCCTCAAACCCAGCTTGGAAAGGCCGTCCTCTCTTAGCCAGCATCCTCTCCTGCTGAGATATACGCAAAATTCCCATGGGTGTTAACGGGAATGATCTTTGCATCTCTAGAGGAGGTATAATGCCCCTGATAGGCAGGCTAAACCATCGAAGAGACTGTCAACTTGGGCCCTCTGGCAATCAGAAGTGTTCTCCCACAACAAGCGGCCTTTCCCTGGCCCTCAGAAATGTGCTGTCTTATGAGTTACTTGCTTAACATTTGTGCTTGTGATCAATTCCCCTCCCTGCTATGCTGTTTCAACTTTAGTTATTAACTCCAGTGTATTGCCAGCAAGTTCAGCACTGTTATTCTCACAAACAGAATAAATTAAACCTATGTGTTTTTTCTGGCCCAGTCTCACAGGGACCCAGGTTGACTTTCATAACCACATGCTACGTTTGAACTTTCAGGGATGCTGCTGGATACTCTCCCTGTGTTGCTTCAGTGGGAGAAACTAAGGTAAAAAGCTCACAGCCTATTGAATCTGGTAAAACCAACCAGCTTCAAAAAGTAAAAGTAAAAACAGCCTCCCTCAAGAGTGGGTACACAAGCCCTGCTATCCATATCATGATACAGAAAGCATATTTTTTCAAATGCTTATTTGCATCCAGCTGTTTTGGGACTGATGGAGGAAATTGGGAACACCAAATGGAACAGAGTAGGATAAAAAAAAATGAAACATTGTCAGAGGGAAAAAATAGCAAAACCTGATACTTAGTGGAGACATCAGTTGCAAGGATGTTGGACAATCAAAAAAATGAGGATGTGGCTGGAAATAGGTTATTGAGATGATTAAAAGATGCGAGAGATCTGAAACGAATCTTTCCTTTCTCTCACACTTTCCCATACCAATTTCAGTAATGAAATTTGGGGGGGGGTAGACTTTTCTCATTTACTGCAAGAACATTGCGTACCAAAACATATCTTAGTTGAGGCTTCGAGATGCTAGAGCAATGCTAATGAAATAAACAGCATGTAATTAGAAAAGTGTTTTAGAGCACTTGTATAAAGGAAGCCACAAATCGCTCCTGAAGAAAAATACCATTAGCCAACAGAGTACTTCTGTATTTCTCCAGTTATTTTTTTAGCTGTTCTGCTCTTCAAATAGCCAGTGAGCTTCTTAACACATTAGTTATATTGTTTTTTTAATCTGGAGAGAGGAAAAATAATCACAATTAACCAGTCTGTCAGGGATTTTATTCACACGGGGTTCCCTTCCATCGTGACATACCCAGATCATTTTCAGAAACATTCCTGTTTAAGTTAAAGCTGCCAGTTAGTAACATTTCAGGGCGGGGGGGGGGGGGGNTTGACCCTGGTTGCCAGGATCAACACCTGTCTGTCAATGACCATGTGAATTTGGTTTCAGCTGCCACCAAATCAGCACTTTAAACTTAAATAAACCAACAAACAATTGTAAAAATAAAAAGAAAAATTAAGATTAGTTCTTCTTGAAATAAGAAAATGTAGTTAGAATATTTAAAGGTGCCTCCAGAAAACCAGAAAAGGGGATAACAAAGAAATAGGAGCCTTTATTAAAATACAAACAGGAATAAATCTTCCTTTTGCAGTGCATGAGCCAGCATGGTCCATACTGTATGCACCAAAAGCAGCCCAGGGGTGTGATTTATTTTGAAATGCCCCTTCTTTCAAGACATCAAGTCAAGGAACTGGGCCAAAATTTGTTGACAAGCAGGAATTGTCATAGCAAATTCCTGTTCCTGTGGTGGATTTTGACTGACGTTCTGGTCATTCTGCCCATGAACCATGGGGCTGTGACGAAATCCCCACATACAACCCTGCCAAAAGAAGGCAAGAGCCACTGGAAATCCAAATGCACTGGCCTGGTGATTAGAGAGCCTCTGAGTTTCTGGTTTCCAAAAGGATTAGCGAAGGGAGAGTGCACACCACCATAAACACAACCTCGCTTTCTCCTGCCCAATCTATGAGATATTCACACAGTGCTCGCCCTTTCTAGGAATCCATCTGAACTGCCTTTATTTCTTTCAGAAATCCCTAAACACCCTCCCTCCTTTAATCCCACTTCCCAAAAGCAACATCTCTAACTCACAGGGTGTCCTTGAACAACAAAAATCAATATGCTATTAAAAACAAAAGGAAAGAGAGCAAAAAGGGAGAGAAAGGGGCTCAGAAAGGTCCTCAGGGTATTTCCCTAAATAAAAAAAAAAAAGCCTGAAAAGCGAGCAAGAAAATTAAAACAAACGAACCAAAAAAGTCTACAAAAACAAAACAAGGAAACACAGGGGATGCAGGGTGGTTTCAAGTGGCACTGGGCTTTGTCTTTGGAAAGAGCTGGCCAGGTGTTTTAGGGGTTGAGGCAGTCAGAACACAACGAAGCTGCTTCAAAGGCCTGTAAAAGTCCATGAGAGTCTTTCTGTGCGTTCAGACTGGTTTTGAATTTGGCCCAGGGGCCTTAAATTATCTTGCCCTCATGCAAGGGCAAAACTGACCCTGCATACATTTAGACTTTTACATGAGTCTTGTCCCCATCCATGTGCTCAAGCACCCACTGAACCAAGTATTATGAACACCCTATCTTAAACCAGTGGCCTGCCCCTCCAGTATGAATAAATGTATTCATCACATGCTTTATGTTTAGCACAATTTTAAGTGCATGGCTGGAGCTGAAGTTTAAATATCTGTAGACTCAGGCCTGAAGAGCATGACCTTCTAAAAGTTGGGCGAGGAAGGCACGTCTATGCAGGGCTCAGCTCCATTTTCAAGCATGTCACTGGGATTTAAGAGATATTTTCCTGATTTTGGGGGGATAGAGAAGATTTGTTGATGAGAGGTGTGACACAACAGGTTCTAGCTAAAAAACAAGTCCAGAGCAAGAACTTGGGTTTCACCATCTACTATCCTAATGAGGATGTACAGGCTTCTCAATGAAACAGTGACCCCCCAAGGGTGATTGGATATGCACAGTAAGCAATTCTTTGCGGCAGAGATGTTTTGGCCCAGTTCCTGAGTTTAAAATCAAGTGAGGAATAAAAACAAATGCAGAAAAAAAAGAGTGAGATGTTAGAAAGATGACTTTGTTGTCCTAAGACAACACTGAGCTACCATCATAGTATTCGCCTTCTTCATCAGCTGTAGGTTGAAGGATAAAAGCAAAAGAGAAAAAGCACAGTAGTCAATCCACAACCGGCGCTGTTCTCCCAAGAGCAACTGTCCCCACTCTCTCCCCGCTACGCTGGGAACCTCGGACTCTCCGGAGATTGAACAAGAAGAAAAAACACCTTTTTGTGATTTGATTTGACAAACATACAGCCCTTTTCTCCATGTTCATCCAAAGCCATCCAGAGAGACCATTTCCCTCCTGTGCTCTGTTTGCTCTTGAACAAGGTCAGTGTTTTAACACTGTTTCCCCAGCACTGAAAAAGAAAAAGGGTAAGAGTCTGTAGGTGCATCACATACCTTCTTCAGGGGCTTCCTCTGTTGGTGTCGTGGTACGAGCAGTGATGGAAAGACAGGAAATAGGGGAAAGAAAAACAGAACAGATATTTAAAGGTCTTGGAAGTCTGAGCAAGAGACCAGGAAGTGCATGAAGGCGGGGGGGGAAATAAAGGAATTAGTGAATTAAGGCAAGGAGAAAAGGTATCTGGAGAGGCTGTCAGGAGTTAACGATGCTGTAAGGTTAAAGTAGTAGTAAGCGTGGAGATTAAAGGAGAAAAGGGCTGCAAGTGATCATTGTGGTTAATATTTGTTTCTCTTGTTTTGTTCTCTTCTACCAACCCAAGACTCCTGTTCTCGGCTGTCTCTCATACACACACACACACACTCTTGTGCTGCAACCAGGTAGAGTAAATCAGAAGTCATGTCACATACCTGGCTCATGAACTTCAGGTGTGAAGTGTCATGGAACAAGGTGCGATGGAAAATAAGAGAATGAGAACGAGAAACCTGTTATTTCACACACCAAAAGAGCTTTTAAGCCAAAGAGGAGGAGGGGCAGAGAGGAAAAGGGGAGAAGTGGGCAAAGTTAAGAAGTAAACATGAGATAAAATAAATTAATTACATTTGAAATATCATATAAACAAAAGTCACAGGACAGGAAAGGGATTCAGTCAGGTGAAACAGGCAGATTTACGATAATAATGCAGTGCTTAACAAAAACTTATGAGCATTATATGACATAAAGCACAACCTGACAGCACAGCGTACCACGGTGTACCTTGATTTGAAATATGCACATGAACATTGTCAGCACTCTCAAGGCGCTATTAGAGCCGTCCTTTGCTACAGCAGTATTTCAGACGTTTGAAATCAGCACAATGCGGATCGGAAACGTGCTGAAATACCTGCTGTAGCTCATCATCAACGTGCAGCTAACTTCCAAAGAAGCTCGGTTCTCTTTTCTAGATCTACGACTCAGGCCACTTTCTTCCTTCAAGTCAACTTGGATGTCTATATAAAGTCTAATGCTGTTCCTCACATTCATTTGCAACAGAGAATTATAAACGGATTACTTTGTAGGAAGAAAAGGTTCATTAAAAGTCTGTGCAGGTCTACGTTTCGTTCTTCTGGCTTTTTTGGCAAAGCGAGAATCGATCAGCAACACAGACTTGCGGGGCAGATTTTGCTGTTCAGCCATATGCACACTACTGAATATTTTGCAAAGCAAGCATAAAAATAATGCAAAATCTCACAGTATTTATATTCCCTGTGTACAGTCAATAGGTCAAATTCTGCCCTGACATTTGAAACAAAGCTTCCGCTATAGGGAGAAGTGTTCATTCTCCTATCACAGTGCAGAATTTAACCCATTTCACAAGGACACTTTTTGCTGAGCTACTCTTTCACGATAGTGCATGTGTTCCCCTAGTTTTTAGTAAAAATTTCGTGCAACGGGTAAGTATCCTCCTACTTAGTGCTGATTACATTTTACTGACAAAAAAAAAACCCAAAAAACTAAAAAAAAAACACTGCAAATGCATGCAAGTTACAAGCTATCATTAACAGATAGGTTGTTGTCTCCTGTCACCTTGTATTCACTTCCCACGCACACTGTTGCAGCAGACAGACACTGGGGAGTTTAGAAGTTAAATCACATACCTGGAGGGGGGGCTTCATTTAGTAGGAAGTGTCAGGGGAAAAAAACATAGGAAAGGAAGATAAAAGAATTAGAAAGAAGTTATTCAGGAGGGGATCACCTCAAACTTTGGTAAGACTGGGTTGAAGGAGTATCGTTTGCAGACTAGGTTATAGGGATAGAGTGTTAATAATAGTGGAAAAGGAGAGTAATTACAGTGGGGTATGAAGCAGACAGGGAGGGGATGCCATAGAAATGAAAGATAAAAGGAATTTGAATGTTGATGGATTGCAACAATTTAAATCATGCAAACATATCAACAGTGGGCAATTGTAGTGACACTGGTGACCCTTACATTCGAAAGAAAACATGCCCGAGATCAGAGTGCTGCAATCATGCAGTGTAGCTTATGTTCCAGCTACACACATGCCCTTTTAGCTGTTGGAAGAGGTGTGGGGATACAAGAGTTACCACAAGGAAATAAGGCTTTAAATGTATCTCTGCGTTTGCCTCTGAAGCTCCACCATCTAAGGTCCTCCACTGACAAATGTGAGGCTTAGCTCTGCAGAACTGGAAATATTCAGGTCTACACAGGGCTTGACTCCGCTGCAAAGGAGTAGAAACCACTTGAGCCTGCATGCCAGCATCCTGCTGCAGGCAACGCCAGTGAGCATAAGCAGCTCCAGTACTCAACTCTCTGCCCCAGCTGCAGTATAGTCACAGCCCTAAAAGTTTTCAGGGGCACTAAAATGTTTATTCTAAGCTTCTCAGAGGGTCGTCAGTTACAAACAATAATAATTATACTTGTTTCCTAAAGGGAAAATAAATTTTAGGCAGTCATAAGAACGGATTGATTCTTCATGATGCTGGTTTTCTTCAACATCGTCAAATTCCTATGTACAGGAATGCTTCAGATTAATACATAGGAATTTAGATGTCACACATGTGCACTTGGTTAGGTGGCAAGTGTCAGTGAAGAAAAATAAAGGAATTAGAGCAAGAATCACACAACAGCAACAACTCTGAACTTGTGCAGGCCAAGGCTGTGACTTAGAAGATGTATTAGGCAAAGACAGCGTTAATAACAGAGAAACTAAATAATCAAAAAGCTGGGACAGTCTCCCTCTGACATAAAAGTTTTCTTCTAAACTTGTTATATTTACATCTTCTTTATAAACTTTCCTTTTTGTTATGCTTTATGTTACAGAGGGAAAAGAAAACATGGGGAGACTATAGGTATGGCTTTATTGTTAATCAGATTACGTTAATACCTGGCGCTTTGCACCAATTTCAAGCTCGTGTATGTCAGAGCTTGAGACCAACACTCAAGTAGTGAGTAGCAATTCAATAAATACCCGGGGAAAGAGGTACAGAGGCAGGCAAAGCAGCTGGGATGGCAGCAATGACCTTTAACTTCTGCAAACCAAGGTCAGAAAAACCTTAGGAGCAGATAACAGGCAAGAACGAATATGGCTAAAAGGAGAAGACAAGGATGCGAAATGAGAAGCGGTGAGAACAGGAGGGAAATGAGAAGCAGCGCACAGACGAATGTTGAAGTGCTAAGTCATGCAAAAATCAATCAGACAGCTTTCACCTCGCTCACTCCAACCCTGGCAAAAGTACTGATCTCGTCTAAACTAAGAGGCTGGTCTTCCTCTGTGGACAGCAGAGTGAAAGAGCTGCGATGGGCCGCTGCTGAGATGTGACTGCTTTAATAAAGCTATGCCAAATGGCATAGAATAATTTTCACAGACAGTTTAGAGGACGCTGCAAGTTCAGTTTCTGCTTTTCCAGATAATAAACATTATAACGTTCCCATACGCAGTGTGAGGATGGCTCTGAGTCCAGTCAGTGGCTATTATTACACCTTATACCTTGAGATATATGTTATTGCATTTCTCATGCAACGGTTAGCTCTTATCTTCATTATTATGCATCACAGAGCAGAGGAAATTATTACTGGTGGAAGGTGTAAGGAAGCTGCAAGTTACAGTTTATCATTAATATTTGACTTTTATCTGTTTTCTTCCACCAACTTTGAATTCCTGAGTATAATATTAGAGTTACTGTCATCATTTTCCTACAGAAATAGTTAATAGTTTCAATTAAATTCCAATATTTCAAAATTCATGTCAATTTAGCTAAGATTTTGGTTAAAAAAATAGAAACAGTTTCACAACCTTAACAGGTTGCATAGATATTAACATCTCTAGAACTAAACCCTTTCATTTTTTGCCTTGTGACAATCTCTCGTTCCAGATTTGTTCTTGCATTTCACTATGTATACCCCACATTATCCATAAAGTCAGTGCTTCAGAAGCATCTCAAATAGAATTTTCATTTCAAAATCTGGAAATCTTCCATAGAGGAAGGAGGAAAAAAAATGTTGAAACAAAATGTTTTGTTTCAACTAAATAAAAAAAATTAATTTTCAATCACTGCCAAACAAGGCTTTCCTCCTTTTTTTTTGTTGTTGTTTGTTTGAAAGTTTTCCATCCTGTTCCAATTCAGAACATGACCCAATTCTGAAATTGCCAAGCACAACTGAATTTTCAGCACACAATAACCCTTCAGATTGACGCAGAGGAATTCAGAAGTCACATACCTGGTTCATGGACTTCTTTAAGAGGGAAGTAGCAGGTAAGGAGATGCAAAGAAAGATAAGAGAATTAGAGCAAGAAACAGAGGATGATTAAAAAAATCTTACACTTTTTTTAGCCAGACTGGAGGGGTTAAAAGCGTAAAAATAATAATAAAAGCGTAAAAATAATTAATAAGATTAAAAGAGAAATAGAGGGCACATATGGATGTCAATTAGAAAATCATGGAGAGGAAGGACAGGGGGTGTTGGGAGATAAAAGATGCAGATGACTAACATATATTCATAACGTTATAAATTAAGTGCCATCGGTAGCCTTTGGTTAACAAAAATATTTACTTGTATTTAAATCAAGTCCATTACCCATAGGTTTGAATGTACAGAAAGAGTAGAGACAACCTGTTCTTATTCATGTGCATAGAAATCCCAGCCTCCGCAGAAATCAATGGGCTTGGAGGAGCTGGCATTGATTTCCTTAGGGCCCAGGATTTCACCACTGGTGTGTAGGACCCCACACCAATGGGGGAAGATAGGTACGAGCGTGTTACTGCTCTTCGACCTGCAGGATAAAGTATCCGATGAAAGCCTAGCTGGACATGCAGAGGGAGGGAGGGCAGAAGGGCAGTTGAAAGGGAAACGGGTTTGGGCTGGCAGACTGGTGCTTTAATAAGCCTGACCTACTATTTTGCTGATCACACAGATCGTCTTACCAGAGCTGGACTTTAATTCACATTATAAAATTGTGCAAAACCACAACCCTGCTACCCCCAGTTTTGCATAATGCATATTAACCCAGACAAAATACCGATAGTTATGGAAAAAGCATGCAACTACATCTTTTCTCTGAATTGGTGTTTTCTGCAAATACGCTGCAACCAAAACGATGCCACTCGGTCCAATCCTTAGCCCAACAGAAAACTCTGTATGATGTGATGTCACTTGTTGCTCATGATTTCAGACGCAAGTCTCTCCGCATCGGCACATATTGCTGCAAAAGCGCATTTTGTCTCTGCGTGGTGGCGGGGGGACAGGAGGAAGAGTTGCGCACGACCGAAGGATGTAGCATTGCCACAGGGCATGGCTGTACCACCTCTAGCCCCGCTGCATGGCGTACAGGAAATGCTTTTGGGAACACTATCCCCGTACCAACTGGTATCTGTACTGATAGCCTGGTTAGAGAAGTCAGAGCACTGGGGAATATATAAGCAATCCCCAGCCCGTGCTTCGGGCATTGCTTTCAAAACAGCGGTTAGTACTTATTACTCATCACATCGCTTATCCTACGAAAGCGAAGCAGCCGCCAGCCAGCATGCAGAGGATGGTTTTGCATCCTCTCCTCTTCAACCACCTCCAGAATTTCTGCACGCGTTACTGCTTCGGACAGAAAGAGAGGAATTCACAAATCACGTCACATACCTTCCTCATGAGCTTTAGCGGGTGGGAAGAGTCACAGAGCAAAATGCAAAGGAAGACAAGAGCATTAGAAACATCAGAACAACCTTTCACTCATACAAGTGGAGGGGGAGGGAGAGCCTGAGAGCATATTGCAAGGAAGTAAGATGAATATGGATACACAAAGCACTAGCGGAAGTGAGGGCACAAATGGCCTGAGATATTAAAAACTTAAAGATGATTTAAGTGGCTGTATCAAATGGTATTTGTCTTATATGCACATTCCTGCAGTCCTGCATGAAGCCCAGAGCAGCATGCCGTTTCACAACCCTGATGCTCGCCCAAGTGGATTTACAGCCTGAGGTCAGCAGGTTTTTGGTGGCACGTAGCTGCACATACTACCATGAGACAGTAGCCTAAAAACTCTATGGCATGAAGGAGAAAACCATCTTTAATCATTTGCAAAGCTAAAGCATCAAAATTATCACCAGTTGCTTTATACAACAGGGTTTAAGCTGAAAAGGGGGCATGTGGAAAGGCTATCGCAAGAACATCAGCCCAGTAAAGGAGGGCAAATCCTCTCCGCAGCTGCAGTGGCGGCAGCTGCTGTAGGAGCAGACTGATCACGGGCACATCTGCACATCGTCCAGAGGCCCGACCCACCCTGAATGGTCCAAAATAAGCCTCTCAGGGAGACCCAACCAGTCTTGGAGCAAAGGCTTTTCAATCTTCATCCTTTTAAGAGGTTTACATTTCCCAGCAGTTTTCACACTTGGTTTTTTTTTTCATGCAACAATTACCACGTCGCATTGACAGTGCATTCAATGTCAAGACAGAACATGAAGGAAGAGAGTACAAAAAACAAAATGGTGGCAAGTTTTATTCTATATTAATATGCCTATTTTTAACTCCTGATTCTTTTTACCGTCTTATGGTTCACTGGCTAAACCAGAGCTTACGCTGAAAGACAGGAATTCAGGAGTCATGTCACATACCTTCCTCCTGAGCTTCTTTCAGTGGGAAGAGCCACAGGACAGGATGCAAAGGAACATTAGGAGAAACACATTATTACACGGGCCAATATCACACGGACTGAAAACTCTGTTAAGCCAGAGGCAGAAGTTTTATCCCAGTAAATGATGCACTAATGACCAGGAGGGGAAGGAATTTGAGGCAGGCATGGTTGAGAAACAACCACACCAAGTAAAAAGAACAGGGAAAAACATATTGGTGAGGGAAAAATCTAACAATAAGCTCAAATAATATACACTGAAATTTCCTGCTAATTCCAGTTTTATAGGAACAATCTCCTGCCATTGCCCGGGTGGGCTTTATGGCGAGCTCCGCGCACGGCACGAGAGGCTGGGTTACCATCGAGCTGCCATCTGCCAGACTTTGCACGAAGAGTGTTCCCGTGTGTTAGCCTGCGGCAGAGCCAGTCATGGAGGAGAGGTGGAAAGCAAAGACAACAGAAGCAATGAGGCAAAGCAACGGGGGTTCTGCTCCTCTCACACCACCCTTGAAGCCCCCCCCCCACCGCCAAGGAGACGGCAGGGAGCAATTCGGAAGGCGATGGCACGTACCTGCTTCGTGAGCTTCGTCAGGGGGGACATGGTAGGGAGCAAGAGCAATGAGATGGAAAATGAGAACAGTTAGATTAAAAGGTGTGTGAATGCAACAGGGGAGTCTAAAAAAGCACAGCAGGTATGAAATAGAGGAACAGAGGAGAAGATGAAATGGAGACAGGCAACCAAAGCACGCACAGGTACAAGAAATGTAAAACCTTCAGGACCTGGATGCTGTATAAACCCTGCAAACCTCTCCAAGCGGGTCTCCCACAGCATTATACCCTTGGTTTACCCTTGTTTCAAATGCGCCCGTAGCACAAAGCTTTGCAAATGTGGAACCAACACA
>VZSZ01010719.1:330919-373632 GCA_013398815.1 Ibidorhyncha struthersii | reverse complement strand
GAGCTTAAAGAGGTGTATCTGAGGCAAAGGCACCTCGGAAACAAATGGCGGGGCCCCCCCAGCCCCGTGGTGCATGGTCGCTGCTTAAAACCTGGTCCTGGCACCCTGGATCTTGCAATCTCAACACACAGCAGCATCCTCTGCTCTCCTGGCCAGGCAGGACCTCTTCCCTGCTGCCCCCCTACATGTCAGTAGCTTTGGTTTGGCTGCAGGGTTAGAGCCTGCGGAGGGCTTGGGGACTTTCTGTCGCCCAACACTCTTTGAAACAAGCAGTCACGGGGCATGTGAGAAGTCAGGAGCGTGCAGCACACGTGCCGCGTGTGTGTTTGTGCATGGGTGGTGTGTGGCATGCACCCAGCTCTCGCTAAGACTACCTGGGCTCTGCCATGCATCAGAGCTTGAGGAGACCTGGAACTAAAAGCAAGAACTCAGCAAGAGAGCTTTTCTGACCTCAAGCCACACTCAGAGCCTTTCTTAGCATGACGCAAAAGCATTATTGAAGTAAGGGCATCTCAGAGAGGGCAAACCCCAGATGGCTGGACCCCACCTAGGATCCTCTAGGTGCCCAGAGGGGTTTTGCCGCCCAAGCACCCTCTGCAGTTGCACAGCTATGCCGGCAGAGGATTGCAGCGCCTTGGACAACCCTCTGGCTCACGGTTTCCATTTCATTAAACCTCACAGGCTTCAGCTCCCCATCCCCTCCCTCCCACCCCTCTCGCCTTGGCAGGGCTCCCCGGCGGGTGCAGAGCATGCCCTCCGGTGTGCCTGGCAGCTCCAGCAACCCATTTCTCCCAGCCTGTAGGAGCAGAGAAAACCTTTAGGCGCTGCAGGGCAGGCAGTATTTTTGGCCCAGGTCACAGATCGATTCCTGCCCACTCTTTCCCTGCCACTTGCAGGAAAGGGTCCCCAACCGAGGATGTAGAGATGAGCTTTTAAAGCCGTGGAGCAGGAGCACAGCGCTGCAGCCTCCCATTCACCAGGTAACATGCACGAGCCAAAATCCCCTCTCCAGTTTGTATTCTGCAGCTGTCTGGCAGCTTATCCCCTCGTCTCCCTCCTGCAACCCAGCTTGCGCCAATGCTTTTGCAATTCGTTGGGTGGGAGGGGGACAGTACATCATCCATCCTCAGTACCCTGACTTTGGCCGGGAGGAGTTTGCCAGCTGGGGGAGCCGGGGTGGGCACCCTGTGCTGCCAAGGAGAGTGGCACCTGCATGGGGATGTGCAGCCAGCCCAGGTATTGTAGCCTCTGCTCCCCACCCTATCTCAGCCAAAAGCGCTAACGCAGCAAACCAGCCTTCACACTGCGTTTTCGGCACCATCAAGCATTTTTGCCATCTTCCACTGGCTCATTTTCTTCAGGCACTGCACCAGCTGGGCACGTCTCCAAGAAATACTGTATTTGCCCAAACTGGCAGCGGAGCGGGAATGTGTGGGAGGGGAGTCCCCCAGCTGTTTCTCCTTTTATGTTTGCCATGGACCCAGTTTGGCAATGGTATTCACTAGCCTCATTCACCTACCTGCCGGTTATAGACTGTCCCTGCTGCTGACAGGGCATTGAGACTCAGGTCTCCCACACCAAGGGTTGGATCAATCAGTTAAAAAGGAAATGTGTGTGTGCAAGTGCATGTGAAGCCCGGGCGGTTCTTGGCAGATGCAAGGCTGAACGCTCCCGTGGTCCTGTCTGGCCCATTTGCTCCCATTCTGTTGGCAGGAGCAATGTGAGCATCTTGTGCAGCTGCACAGCTTCTGCTGGAGCAGTGCTGCTTGTGCACCAGCAGCAGGGAAGCACTCCACGTCACTCAAATTCCCCTCTAAGCATCTTGACAGATGTGACGTTGATGCAGGCTAAGGGAGGGACAGGTAAGCAGATGTTTTCACCTGCTGCAGCTCTGTTTTCAAATAGATGAGATGCAAATGTTGGTCCCTGCAGTTCCTGTACACAGGCATCTGCGCTCAGCTCAGTTCCTGATCTGAACACATTTGGCATCTGCTCCAGACAATGTCTGTCTTTACATTACACATCATGTCCATGCCCCATCTTCCCCATCACCACCCTCTGCGAGCATGGCCCATCTGCTTAGTACTGTCCCAAAGGACGTCTGTGCATCCTACGGGCTGCTTCTGTCAGAGCGCTTGTGTCCATGTTTCTTGTCTCCAGTCCAGCATGATCCGGTTCCCTTTTCCCACAGGACCGAGGGGATCTGCTCCATCCCTCTGGAAGAGAGCTTATCCAATGCACACATCCTCTGTTTGTACGGCTATCACCTGGTTCACAACCGAGGCTCATTCCCCACAGCCCATTTTATGTTTGCCCTTTCTTCCCTTTGTGGGTCTCTCTATCTGCTTCAGCACATAATCCTCTCAAATATTTGTTTCAGGCCTTAGCCACATACCCTGTATTTTTCATACATACCCTACATCTAGTACTTATTTCACCTCTTGATGCCGTCGCACACCAGTTTCGTTCACAGACTGCAACATTTTCATTAGCTTTGCCTCTCTACAGTAGATCGTCCTGCTCAAGGATATATATTTTGTGCTGTCTTGACATCATCTCTTCTCCCTGCATCAGCAGCAAAGTGTACTTGGACTTGCCTTTGAACTGCTGCAGCGCAGCCCCGCCAGCCAAGAGAGCAAGCAAACCACCACCGCCAACCTCATGCTCTCTACTGATCGCATGGACCAGACGAGAGAGAGAGATGGTCGCAGCTGCGGCCACATTTCTTCCAAAAGCTATCAGATTTTCTTAGGTGAGGGCACAGCGAGCACCTATCTTTGGAGAAGCCCCTCTCACCAGCTGCCAGGTTGGAAGATAGCACCGAGGCCGGAGAGAGTATGCATGCAGGTCACAGACAAACCAGAGTCTCAAACTGCATAAAGTCCCTCCGCCTGCTGACCTAAAGCCGGGGCCTGGCATGCTTTTACAGGGACAGCATCTCCACCTGGGAGAGGATATAGCAAACCAATGTTCCTCCTTGAATTAGGAACTAGAGGTTGGGGCAGAGATCTAGAGAAGTTTCCACTAGGCAACCTAACCCAATATCACATTTCTTTTCGGTAGCTAGGAGCACCCAGACTGGTTATTTGAGATGGGCCACAGGAATATACAGCAGCATAGCAGGGCCGCTTGCAGGGGAGCTGTAATCAGCCCTTCTCATCTTTTCTGGCTGTTGGCTGACCTATTGCAGCAGCCAGTCCGCTCAGCGGGAAACGCCTTTAAATACAGCGTTCACACATTAGCCCCGATAATTTTACAAATTGTGTAAAGATGGGCACTTTGGCCAAATGCATGTCTCTATTTTTTTTATACCCTCCCCCCCTTGCTCATTGCACACCAGTCAGTGAGCAGCATTTCCGTGGATCACTGCCTCCTACAGCTGGATGGCACCCAGCCAGAAAACTGAAAAAAATCACTGTAAAAGAGCATCTGAAAACCTCTACAGCCCTGGAAGTCTGAAATCCTACCTGTGGCTTCACAGTCATGAAAGACTACAGAGTTTGTAAATAAAATCAAATACAGTCTTCCCATAAAACAGGTGCTCTTTCACAACCCAGGAGAGATCTAACTCCTGAAAAGAAACGATACCTACCCCTTATTCACCAACTACTCACCAACACTGAGCAAACCAACCTAATACCGAACCAGATCCTGCTTTGGCATGCAAGTTGGGCCAGAAGACCTCCTGAGGTCCTTCCTCACCCAAACTTGCCCATGACTCTGCACTTACACCTTCGTGACAGAGCTACAGAGGAACTTCCACTGACAGCATCTTTTGCTGGAAACTGGTTAAGCTATCCAAAGTGAAATTGTTTGCCAGGAAAATGTGTTTTACTTGAGTCGTTCCATCATTCACAGTCTGACTGTTTCTTAATTTTTTTTTCTCCATCTCTGAAGTCATATTTGAATGCTTTCAAAACAACATCTTTTTATTTTTATTGCATGATACAGTTATAGTGATTTTAGTGTGTTTGTCCACTTATACAGACATCAGCACTGAAACACTTGAAGTTATGCATGAAAATGTGACTGGGAAAGGGCAGGGATGTGTTTTTCTGTTTTGTGACAATTTCTATTATAAACTTTTTACCATGATTTGGGGCAGGCAGGAAATGGGAATCACAAAAGCCATTTGAGAAGGAAAACTGAATTCTTATCCAGTTCCATCCCCGCTCCTTCTTCTCAGGTTTTCTGCAGTGGGGTTTAATCAGCAGTTCAAGGTTAAAGTAGATGCCCTACATTCACCAAAACACTCTTTCCAATTTAATTGAAGCAGTTGCCAATAAAAAAGCAGATCAGATAGTGACTAAGTAAGTACGCTCAGAGAAAGGACAGAATAGATATATAATTAATTATTTTATGTTCCTGGGTAAAATCCAATGACCTGTTTTATGCAGGTGGCCAAGCAGAGATCAGAATAGCCTTAAACTTTAAAATCAGCTCCTCTATTTAAGTATCAGCAGACTGCTGCCATTTTACTGGCGATGACGGGGGATCCTGAGGAATCTGAAACACAACTCAAATGGTCCGAGCAAAGACCAGGCTTCCTCCCTGGCTCCTCTAATACCCTGGCTTGGCATTTGGGCTCAGGATCTCAGTCCCTTCCCCAGCTAGAAGGGACCTGGTGCAGTGCTTGCCATGCACAGAGATGCACCTCTTGCAGCAGGGGAGAGAGATACCCTGTATCTTGCTGAGATATAGGGGAGAGCAATTATTCACCAGGTTGTGGATTCACCTACCTGAATCCTAGAGGGTGGCTGGGGAACCTCAGGGTACCGGCACCTTTTCCTGATGGGGCTCCATGACATGTCAGAGGTTCAGAGGCATAAAAATAAGAATAAAGGGCAGCAAATAACCTTCACTTATTACCTAATTACCTTATTACCAAATTACCTATGTATGCCTCCACCCACCTTCCTGATACTGCTCTTCTTGCATCTGGAGGGAGGGAGTCAATCAACACATTCGCGGAGGATTCCAGCGAGTCATCCTTTCTGTGAAATTCAGTCAGCAGGAGAATCTGCAGCTGTCTTATCCTCTCTTAGCCTGCAAGAGCACAAACTCTACATGTTTGCATAAGAAATAGGGAGTGATCTGAATACATCCTACTTCAGCATCAGATGCAAACATAAGCCAGCCTTGTGCATCGTTCATATGGTGCATGCTGCAAATACACTCATTAGGCTGGTGGGGTTTTGGTGGTGACAGTGGCAGAGCAGGGTACAATGTGTCCTTGGGCATTTTTAAATTCTGTTGAAATTTTGTTATTCATAATGGTTTTTTTTTTTTAAGTTTCCAGTTGGATTGGCTCTGGTTGTTATTATCTGTTTTTTTTCCCAGCAACATTTTCAGTGTTAGAGACACACAAAGTTACAAGCACTCCTAAAAGGCAATGGAAGTTCTGAGTTGTTAAAGTAATCAGTCAAAGAGGAATTAATTGCATTAGGGTATTTGCATGAAGGATTGAGAAGCTACCCCACAATCCTTCCACAGGTCTAAGGAGCACTGTGTCCTGCAGAGCCAAGTGTTATCTCATCACTCGTCAGGGAGACAGGGAGAAAGCAAATGAAAAGCTCCCCTCCAACACCTACCCAAAGATGCATCTGCATCTCTTCCATGAGAACTGGCCTCATCAGATGGGCCACACCTCTGACGGATGTGGGAAATGCTTTGCTATCTTCACCCATGACATAGTGACTCAAAGTCAGATTAGAGATACATTACTGCACAGGGTCAATGAGCAACAGGGCTTAGCAGGGTGGTACTGGAGAAGAAGCAAGAATTTGTCTTCAGAGTTGACTTTCTGGCATAGCTCACCAGTATTCCAAAAGCCATATGGAACAGACCAATCTTAAGCCGCATGTAAAGCTGCTTCGGAGACCTCCAGAGAAACTGCTCTTGCATACCCCCATTTCCCTATGAACACGTTTAACCTACCAGCTGCCTTGGCACCCACACTAAAAGGCTCCTGAAAGGCTGTGAAAAAGCAAAGCCCAAACTGGGATGACAGCTGGAAGAAGGGCTGAAATGCCCAGGGGCCAAGAGGGGGTAAATAACTGCATGGCTTTTGGGCAGCTCACACATTTGGCCAGGGCAAAGGTGGGTATCGGTGCCATCCTTACCAGCTCACTTTAGCAGTCTCTGCCCTGATCTTTGAGTCAAACTGCATGCAAATCCCCAACCAAAATTCACCAAACTGATCAACTCCAAACCCCCTCTGCTCCCAGCACAGCACATTCCATGCTTGCACAGTCTGTACAGCACATCCCTCACCAGGAACAAGCAGAGACAGAGCCACAATTTACACTCTTCCTCTGTGGGGAAGGTAACCATCAAAGCATGGCTTCAAATTTGCATTTTGCAGCCCTGACTTTTGCAAAACAGTAAATCTGACCGGCAAACTTGAAAAGCCTCCAACTGGTTTTATTGCCTAGAGCTACTCTGCTAGAATATCTGTCCTGGCAACATCACCATCATCTGCCCTTCACCTCTCTGGTACTTTAGATGTCAAACTTTGCAGGGCCAAAGCTGGGAGCATGCAGTGGTGTTACTCGATAGCCCTTCTTCATGCTAATTTTAGTTGATGGAACTTTTCATGCTTTGAAAAAGGAGTCACTTTATTTATTTTTGAGAAAACTCTTGTATTTATTGCCTACTGTAAATACTCTTTTCTATCTGATGTTTTGAACTTACCTACAGGGCCCTAAAAATAGCAAGAAAACAACACCCAAAATGATCTCAAAGGAACGATGACCTGTTAATTCTGTAAACCAAACCGACTAACATGATGCACCCAACATGCAAGTAATTGCAGATGGAAACAAATTACACATCGGTAAGTACTGAATTTCATCTTTCTTCAGTTAATATTGACTCCCGATTTTTGTGGTAGATTGTTGCTCTATCTGCTTTAGACATCTAATTCCTGTGGGATTCGGGAGATCCTCCTTGGACACCCTAGATCTAGGCTAGCTGTCTCTGTGAAGATAAGGGACCAGGCTAGACAACTTGAGACATAGCCAGGGCCTCACCCTCAGGCTTTTTACACCTACATGGATGAGACAGACAGTGAGGACGAAGCCTGAGCAGCAGGATGGGAGCCAGGACCAGTGTCTGGAGCTGCTGTTTTGGCCTGGCCCCCAGAGGAAGTAAACAAGGCAGGAGCCCAGCTGAGGTGCTCAGAGCAACCACCCACAGTCTCTCCACCACCTCAGGGAAGGACTACCTAGCCAACCGAACACCTTGCTGCTTTCATATGCCTGCTTATATAAATTCCAGAGAGATTTTCCCCTTACTTTGCTTCAACCTCCCGTCCCGTTCTTCCCATCACCCTGAAAAGCCCCAAGCCCATGACACTTTTTTCTATTTATTTGAAGGATGAAGAGCGCCTGTCTTTAGCATTGCTAAACCACTGTTACTTAGAGTTATTGTGAAGAGACTAAGCACCTTTCTGAAATTTATGATCTAAATCAAATTGTTGCACTGCAACCAAAACCCTCAGGGGACCCAATGCAAAATCACAGGAAAGTCACTTGTGGTCTGTCTCATTATCATTAGCAGGATCCTTGTAACAGGCCCATCATGTCTGAAGAAAATACTATCTCCAATTGCACTTCTTGTCACTGTCAGATCCATTCTTTACCTGCTTTAAAATATACGTATCACACGGTATTAGTGAAAGTGTGTTGAGCTGGCAAGAGTTACCAACAGACCAATCTCAGAGCCTCGTTCAGTAGCATATCAGCTGCCACCTCATTATTTATAGCCAACTCACTCTGCAAGCTTGTTTATTTTCCTTCCCTAAGGTGGTGGTGTCGGGAGGGGAAGCTCTGACATTCAGGCCCAGGTGTCTCCGAGTCTGACCTTTCCTTCAAAGAGCAGAAACTGCAGACACATTTCAAGGAAGAAAGTAATTTGGAAACTTTAGACCCTCGTGTCCACCACCTCACTGGGGGCCCAATGCAGAGCTGCAAGCAAGGCTTGAGCAGATCTCTTAATTAGCCAGCTCATGTACAAAAGGATGGTCATAAAAAATGAACCTATAATTATTTTATACCTGGAAAGAGAACCAGATGAAGTCTAGCCCCCAGTCTCCATGCAGAACAAGTGCTATATAAAGACACAACATTCAAAAACAGACTTGAGTTTTCCATCAGCTAAGTTTTCCCCAAGTTTAAATAATTCTGGGTTATGGCCTGCAGGAAATAGGCATTGCAATGGTCGTGGGCCATGTTTTTTAATCCCATCTCACATACACTCATGTAGAATCATCTGTTAAAGCTCATTGGGAAAAAAGCAGCCTTGAAGCCTGCTACCTAAAGACAAGCAGCCTGTTTCAGTATTACTGTAGCCCCCAAAGATTCATTTAATAGCAGGTGCTATACAAAAGGACGTTCCACTTCTGCATAATCTAAACATACAGGACAGGGAAAGAAATTGGAGAGAAGCAACACCTTGAGGTGTGCCTCAAGGTCAGAGTACTGAGAGCCCCTCTCTTTGGGAACCGTTGACCTGCTGAGGGGGTGGTAATTTGGACTAGCATGACAGCACAGGGAAGAGACAGCCAAGAGATACAGGGACCAGGAGAGCATTGCTTTTCTCCACCAGTCCTGAAGCAAGACACTCTCAATGCCTCAGCTCGTGCTTGTTACACTTAAAGTGCAACAGTCCCAGGAGAGGATACTCCTTACAATGAGTTGCAGAGATGCCAATGCTGTAAAACAACCAACCAAAAAAAAGTTTGATATTGTGAAAAATGAATGTAGAAAAGACAGGGAGCAGTCAGCTACTGAATAAGACCAGACCAGTAACTGCTACAGAGAGGCACAACCTGCTCTCCTTTACTCAGACGAGCAGGATGGGTCCCCAGCAGCAGTCTCCACATCCCTAGGAGAGCAGCAGTCCCAGTGACATGCAGAGACGCACAGGAGAGCTGGAAGCAGACTGCCTTTGCAAAGGTTGCAGCATAACCACCACCACACACAGTGGTTTCTCCGCAGCAAATTCGCCTGCGGAAGCTTTTCATTTTAGCGAGGGGTGAGCGGAAGCACTTCATAGTAACCCCACTCCCCCCCTGCCGTGTGCACCATGTTAATTTAATTGTGGAAAAATTTCCCCTGGCAGATATAGGTACCTCATAAAAAGCTACACCCACCTGCTCCCAGCCAGGTCTTTCCCTAGTTCCTCACCAGCACTAGTGCTCTGGTTTCCCTGGAGAGTTTCCACATAACCTGCTCCCTTCTGTGCTGCAGCCAGAACCTGAATTATACCAGTTGTTTCTGTTGAAACCACATCTAAGTCCACATGGGCTTTAAGTGGGGAAAATATGCCCTGCAAATTAACCTTCCTTAGAGAAGGAATCTCACACAAGCAGCCATTCGGACCTCTTGTGCACTCTCCAAGCTGGCAGGGCACAGGAATAGTAACACAAGAAGTTTCTGGCCATCCTTTCCACCAGCCAGCTGCAAAATGAAGTCAAAACAAATTGGTGCAGCTAGTTTGCACACATGCAGGGGCACAGTAACACTGCTTTCACCTCCTGCCAGGACATCTCTATATACCCCATTGCTACTGCTCTGGCCTCACTTGAAAAAAGTCACACCATGGCAGAGGAAGGGCTGAAGGAAGGAAGATGGGGGCACATGGTATCTGTGCTCCCCAGTGCTCTGAGGAACAAAGCTCCTTTAATTACTACCTCCAGGAGGAGCTGAAGCAGAGGATGGAGAGGATGAGGGTAGCAATAAGCAGAAAGACAACAAGAAGAGATATCTGAAAGTGTTCCTGTTCCTAAAACTCAAGGAAAGCATGGTAAGGATAGCACAAACTATTTGCTCTCTCTACACCACAGAAATGTTATTACTTGGAAGATCACTCCCATAAGAAGGTTTCATCGCATGGTTTCAGATAGGGTAGTCAGCTCATTAGAGTGCTGGGTTCCTGTACAGACAGCTATATTGACCTCATCTCAGCTGTATAAGCAGGCTATAGAGGATTTTTTTTTTTTTTTAGTATAGCTGACATAGCCAGTGATTTTTGTTGAAGCCTGTGATGCTGCTCAGGTCTACTAGCTGGGGAGCCAAGCTCTCTGCGTCTCCTAGCTGATCACTCCATAGGAGGTCTTCTGCGTGCTGCTTCATCTGTCACCCAAACACCACTCATTCTCATTTTAGTCAGTTACCCCCAATAACAATGAAGGATGCAGCAAGATGACAAGGACCCACTAACGTGGGGCAGGCACACGGAAAGCCCCTTTCCTTCATACATCAAGCTCCTTTTCTTGCCCCTCAGCCTGATGTTTCTTCTTCTCCACTTTCTGCTCAAGCGGAGAGCTGCAAGGTCTTGGAAAACAGCATTGCTGCAAGAATTCCTACATCAACAAAATCCTCAGAGTTGCCATCATTACAACATCTTTCTCAAATTTTATTAAATGCTTACCAAAAAAAAATAATCCAGGACACACAGTAAATATCAGCAGAAAGCAAACTGATGCAGGAGGAGAAAGAAGCTGCCCTCCCTCCAGGAGAGCAAAAACAAGTTACAAAATTATGTTGACAGGGGAAGAGGGCAGGAATAAAACCTCAAAGAAGGGATGAGGAACATGCTAACACCATGAAGTATGAAGAGGTGGGAGAGCTCAGAAATGGCCCTGGGAGCCGATTTACAGATCTCAGGTCCAAGGCCAGAGTGCCACTCTTTAGGGGCTCAGTTTCCCCATATTCACAGCAAGCCCTAACCTCCACAAACAACTCATTAGGATACCTTTACACCAAGGCAGCTTCCAGCATAAGAGAAGCAGCTATTTCCCAGATATCCTGTCCACCTCCAGGAGCACAGCAGGCAGGTTATCAATGTGCCCATCACCTCTGACATTCAGAAGTGTTTCAGTCACTGGCACTGGAGCCCACAGGTTAGAAAACAAGCAAATCCCTTTCCCAAAGAAGGGAGATAATGCCAGTGACCAGAACTCCTCACTTGGGAAAGGAGACTTCCAACCCATGTTAGACAGGGAGAGGAAGGCAGCAGCTATTTCAAACAAAGCTGCTATTGCCACCAGACAGAAAAGTGGCAGGAACATTTTGGCATGGGTATGTAACTGTGATTCAAGGATGATCTGGGAACTAAAGAAAAAAAAACAGAACTAAGTTGAATGTGATTTGATGTACACAGAGCGGACAGAAGTCCCTCAATGCATATGTTGCAGAGGGACAGAGGCTGCATTGTAAACAGGGGAAGACTTTACCCACAGCTGGCACCAACAGGGTGACAAGCAGTCCTTGCAGTCTCCTCACACTTGCGATCTGCCCATTGCCCTCCTTTCAAACACTGATTCTTTTACCAGGTTTCAGCTGAGCTCCTTCTTTCCCACCACCCAGCCACCAAGAGCCACAAAAGCAGAAATTCTTCGTCATGTAGCAAAAGCCCTGCCAGCTCCGCAGGGCAGCAGATCCCTCTCTTCCAACACTTGAGAAAGAAGAAAGGGAGAGAGGGAGCAGAGCCACAGCCTCCCATCTCCATAGCAGAGGCAGGTAAAAAAATAAAAAAAAAAGCCAGAGAGTCACGTAGAAGGTTAAAACAGGGATGGGTTTTCCCAGCTGATCTAGTTCCTTTCATCCAACAGCATAGGGTATTGCTTACACCCCGAGAGGAGTCAGGCTGCATTGAAGCAGACTGACATCAGGCAGGAGAAGAAGAGAAACATCCTTCAATTATCTTCTGTGGAGCAGAGGAAATAGTGGCATCGAGGGTTGCATCGAGTCAGGACCAAGCTCAGCTGCAAGACAAGAAAACAAGTTTATGCATACCATTTGGTCTGCCATGAGTGATACCCTGGGCTCTACAGGGGCAGCATCTTTCTAGCAATTACAGGTGGGTTTTCCCCCCCCCCACATTTGCACAAAGCCCTGTAAATCAGCCCATAAAGCTTCAGCACTGCAGGACAGCAAACTGTGCTACGTGCCCATGGCAGAGCAGATGCCAAGGGCTGAACACCCGACAGAGGTCATGACTGCCCGGGTAGAGGGAAGGACGTGCTCCTGCTCAGCCATCTCCTCCCAAGGAGGAAATTAGCAGGTTTCCTTCAAACTCAAGAAAGCCACTAAAGCAGAAGGTGTGTTCCTACAGCCCCCGGCAGCCGCAGCTCTCCGCTTGGGACCATCTGCAGCAGTATTGGGTTCCTGCAGCTCTCGATCTGCTCCATGCGTGCGACAGCTGGTGCAGCCAAGGGACTCCAGTGTGCAGATGACTTTTCCATTGCATGATAAATTACTCCTCCATGCCAACACTCTCCCCACCATTCTCGGTCTGGGGTTGACTGCAGATGGAGCGAACTCCAGGAGAACAGTTGGGGTCCAAGAGTGGTCGAGATGTCCCCTTCACCCACAGGCACTCAACTAGCAGCAGGGAAACTTAACCCTTTGAGAGCCTCTTGACTCAGCTTCTAGCTCAATTTCCTTCCAGCTTATCACAAACCCACCCAAGTTTCTCAGGCAGCATTTTCCCTGTTGTCCCTGGGTTTTCAGCTCCGGCCTTTCCACTGGCAATAAAGCAAGTCCATCTGTCCCTTTGCTTTTGCTTCATTATGTAGCAAGGGGGAAGATGTTCACAGTCTTGCTTGTTGCAGAATTTCTCCTGAGCGCACGGAGCTCTGAAGGAGATTCAGACAAAGCCAAGCATGACAGGGAAGGCAAATAAATCAAGAGCTAATTTCGTTTTGCTGTCTCTTAACATCTCCGTGCCTCACTAGTCAAATACACATACTTTGGCACAGTCACATGCCCTGGAAGTTACCACCCACAAGGTCTCCAAGACCCACGGCACAGCAGGTTTCAAGTCAGCTGGGATGCTGAGATAGTAGCAAGAGTGACTTTAAGAGCACAGACTATTGTAAGAGACCACAGATCTTGAGGTTATAGGACACAAAGCCACCTCTAACTTTGGGAATAGAGGGGAAAGTCTTCCTGGTGCATGCAGATTATATCTAAGCTTCCCACTCCAAGAACTCCCATGCTCTCCTCAGTAGCATCTGGCAGTTTGCCACAAATCCCAGGCAAGACACTGCACTGACCCACGTGGGAAGTTGCATTTTTCTGGGGTGCAGCAGTCCACAGGACCAGGAAAACACTCAGAGAGCTGATCAATAGTTGGGAAGTTCACTGCCCTGCCTCTTTAGTATTCCCAACACAACAAACCTGAAGCAGGTCAGCCTTACAATTCTGGCTTACCAGTGCTGCTGGACCACAGCTTATCTTGTAGTACAGGCCGTCCATAGGACCACATTAAACAGGAGCAGATGAAATCATTCCACAATCAATCCTAAGATCAGATGCATGTACTAGCTCACCTTGCAGCAGATAAAAGTCACCTGAGCAACTACCAGTTCCTATACAAACACAACCAGAGTAGCACTGCAGAAGAGCAAGTATGCACTTCCAGCTGAGGCATTTTGGCTTTCTGACCCAGAAGAAACTAGAATATACACAAGGCTGGGGAAGAGAGCAGGTATATGCTGAACGAATGGTCTCTCAACCTTTTTTCAGGCTGCTGCAGACTTGTTTCTAAGAGTAGCTCTTGGAATAGAGCAAGTCCTCATCCCAGCCTTGTTCCTAAGGCATGAAGCTGATAAGCCACTGGGAATGCCCAACAGTTGTCACCCCCAGCTGGCACAAATCCCCTCCGAGCCCCTCGCCAGAACATGCGGGAGGTTTCTCATGCCTGCAGCCAAAATAAATGCATCAGGTGGTAGCACTGTACCACTTGCTAGACACTGCCCAAGCCCTGCCTCTGCTCTGGAAGCCAGCTCATCCACGATGGTGAGGAGTGGACCTTGAAGGCTTTGTGCCCCACATGCCACCTCTTCAGTGCTTTCATTTGCTGTTGCCCTTTTTTTTTTTTTTCCTGAGGAGGGGAAGAATGATCCTTCTTTCCCACATCCACAACCAGTTTTGGCAGATACACCATCTGCTTGCTCTGTACAGATCAGCTTCCCAGACCAGTTCTGACAGCAGCATTGCAAGCCCAAAGAGAACACTGGGCACTCAAGCGCACATAGCTGTTCAGCACTTAAAGAGTTTTATTTGGGATAATTTTCCCACACAGCAGGTATCACACTACACACCCACACTAACCAGAGCGGGTTGGGAGCCACCAGGAACTATGCTTAGCACATACAATAGCCCCTCTGAGCAACCCTGACACCCCCCCCCTCCTCTTCCTCATTTCAGGATGCTCAGTTGCATCCAGCACCAGCAATTAAGGGGCTCAGTGCCTCATTTCATAGCAAAACTCAGCAACTCTGCTGAGTGAGAGCCAGGGCAGAGACAGATTTCTTTTTGGGGGCTGCCAAAGAGTCATGGCAGGTCAGAGGCTGGGTGCTTGCTGTTCCCCAGCCTTGCTCAGGAAAAGAAAGAGGAGAACTTAGACTAGGTGTATCTTTCTATCCCCAACACAGACCCTTAGCTCGACCACAGGAAGTCTGACTGGTGCTCCAGAAGAGATGGTGGTGAGTTAGCAACAGAGAGCAAGAAAAGTAGTCATTCAGCCCCCTAGGAGCAGCACAGTGTTGGCCAAAGAGGGTCCAGCTGCAATTGCCATTGGGCATAAAACCCAACTCAGACCACAACCCATTTCTGTTTCACTGAAGAATGGGCAATTCAGGGAGGACAGCGGCAATGCTCCCCAAGGGAGAGAGAAAACTAGGTTTTATCTTAAATTGAGCGCAGAAAGAAAAGGTTGCTGCTGTGCTTGACACAATGAAGAAGCACCAGTCAAGAGTTAGCGTTGTGACGAAGCACTTTCTCATCAGATAAACGCAGCTTAAGTCCTGCGTTTCATGGGGATGTCTTTCTGTCAGCTGAAATCAATCAAGGCCAGTGCTAACTGACTCAAATGACACATGTAGTTTATGGCTGTTCTGTTGTACATAATACTGTATGAGAGTATTAATAACTGGAATTTGGAAAGCCATGAAACATTCCTGATTTGTGCCTCTGGAGAATGTTTCAAAGCTTCAAAATTTCAAACCTGCTCTGTTTCTCTTGACATTTCCTTCCAAGTCCTGTTAGAACTTGCCAAGACACAAACATCTGGAGTCCCAAGGAGATCTCACTGCATTTTGCACTAATGCCAGGAGCAGGAGGGCTCCAGGTTTGCCAATACAACTTGTCCCCAATACCTCTCCTGCCCTGCCACACCACCCTCAAGACTGGCTGAGGCTACCTTGGGAGACTAAGGAAACCAAGACAGATGCTCTTCTCCCACAACACTGACTCCAAACTCAATAGCTTTTGGAGGAGGCCTTATGTATGAATACTTCAGAGTCTAGCCCAGGGCTAAGCCCACGCCAACTCTAAGCTTTGTGTTTTCTTCCAGGAAATGACAATGCTGATAACAGTATCATCCTCCATCCAGCCTGTTCCCATCCGCCACCACCTTTCTCCCCCTCCCACCCTACCAAAGCCCGGGAAGGACAACCTGCGGCTCCAGCGGCTGCTAAAGAAGGCAGCCAAGAAAAACGCCGTCCTAGCTTCAGAGCAAGTCAAGTCCTTTCGGTCCAGTCTCTCACCCGTGAATGAGGCCAGCCCTGACCTAGAGCACAATGAAAGCGCTCCCCCAGCAGAGACCCCCGAAACTGCAGCAGCCCCCTCTGCCAGCCTCCCAACCCGCCTCTCTGTCAAGCCCATCACCCACCGTGTCCCCTCCCCTTTCCGGAAGAGCAAGCCTTTCACACTGAAGGTCACTGAGCAGAGGCGAATTGCCGAACACCTCAGGCTCACGACCTCCTCGGCCATGCCCATGCTACACAAGCCAGGTGCTCCTGAGGCTCTACAGCAGCCTGAAGGCACGGACACCCACCTTCCCTCTCCAGGCGACCCTTCCATAGTTGTTTTCCCCCAGCCTCCTCCTTCCAGTACACCCAGTAAAGAGAGGGCACCAGAGATTACCTATGTCACCAAGGTGCACACTTATTTTCACAGTGTCAAGCCACCCAGAGCTAAGACGCCCACGTCAAATCAGACCCAAGCAAACAACAGCCATGAAGACAAAAGGCCTCCTTCTCCAGCAGCTGAAACAAGCTGCTCTGAACCATCTCCAGGGCAGATACCCACCCTGCTCAATGACAGCAAGGCCATGACTCCCACACTGGAGCCTCCTCTCCCTTCTGCTGCAGAGGCAGAGCCTCCTAAGGAGCCCAAGCCTGCTCCTACTGAAGAGTCCATCAAGGCCCCTTCACCCCAGCCCAGCACCTCCGATTCCCACACCAATAAACCTACAACACATGGAAGTGACCCAGAAACATCTGGATCAGAGAGAGCTCCTGAATTACCCAAGCAAGATGGCAACATCCTAAAACCATCAACATCCAGCACTCCTTGGAGGCAAGCACACCCACAGACAGCAACCCCAGCACAAGCTGACAGTATGGGGGCCACCTCCACAGACACCAAGGCAGAACATGTCATTCAGTCTCCCTTGACCTCTAGCTTACCAAACTCCAGTCCTTCCCTCAAAGCTGAGCCAGCACTACCATCCAGAGAAGAAGCAAGACCTCCTGGAGCTAATGCTGGTGGCTGGCATCGCCTCAGGAAGCACTTGATGGTGCAGCCAGAAGCACCCAACTTCCCAGAGCCTGAGACGGAAAAGCTGGGACAGGAGGAAGGGAGCAAGGAAGACAGCTCTCAAGCTATCATCAGTCAAGACCACAGGCTGTTTAAATCAAGGGCCGCAAGAATGTGGGATGCTATTTTATACCAGATGACAGTCAACAAAGAGAGGAAGCAGCAAACAGAAGAGAAGAAGCTGAAGAAGGAAGAAACCTGCTTTCTTCCCCGCCGCTTACCCATCCTTCTCCATAAGCCACGCTTCGATGCCAGGAAACTGAAGGAGCTGGCTGCCAAACCCATGACAAAGATCACCACCGTGTTCGAGGTGGGCCGGTTTAGACCCAAAGCAGCTGAGGAGCACACCAAGAGCTTTAACAGAACGGCATCAGGATGGTCAGTCAACTGAAGCCAGGCTGCTCCACCAGGCCCACATCTCCGGAGGTTCCTACAGGGCACCAAGGAGGAAAGCACCTACATCTACGTTTGCTGCCCAGCACAGCCAAGTGTAAGGAAAAAAATAAAATTAAATAAAACCCCTCCAAGCCAGCAGCCTCATGCTGTGGGTTTAAGGGTTACTCTCCATATGTATATAAGCTTAAATGCATAACATACCACCATCCACAGGGCATGAGCCAGGAAAACAGACATGCGCTTGTTGTAAAAAGAGCCAACAAGCAATGTATGCAGTAATATGGGGAAGAGAGGGGAGGCAAACAGCGAAAAGGACAAATTGCCTGTAGAAAAAGCCCAGTTTAGAGGAGGATGATGTAATCTGAATTTATTTTATTGTTTTTATTTAAGACTAGGAAATCCTAGAAATAAATGCAGTTGTAGAGACAACATGAAGGAATCTGGGTTGCTCCACATGTCCTCTAGGGATTCTTAGAAACTGAACACAAAGAGGGTATACATCATCTCTTTAGCTTCTCCACTGAAAGTGCTGTGGAGAGCACCTCACACCCGTTCACTGAGAACAAGGTGGAAACTCGTCCCTTCATGCAAGGCACATACAAGGGACAGCATAAGATATCCATCCTGCTGTCACATAGCAGTTCCCCTGCCTAAAACACTGGACATCAGCATTTGATGTCCTCTTAGCTCAGTCTACTAAGCTGTAGCACAGAGAAGACAACTTTGTTGTAGTGATCAAGTTATGTTATGTATTTTATAGTGCTTTTTAAAGTACAGCTAGGGTTTAGTGTTTTCATGATAACCAGCCAGAGCCTGCTTCAGCATGTGGGTATACAACTCCCTGTATTTAACAAGGTGCTGTTTTCTGGGGGTTCCTGCTAACCACATGTCTCGTTTTCAAGAGGCAACATCATAATAGTTGCATACCTACTGGTGCCTGATGCCCTGAAAAAAGGTATTTAAAACAAAATCCCCAACTCTGTCCATCCACAGAGACAACTGTGCTTTCCAGCATTAGTCACCCTTTGCATCTCCATCACCACCAAGCTTATGAGCATGAAAGCTGGAGATCAGCTATTTCTGTTTCTCAAGGGACTTTGTCATATGCTGGGATATTCCTACACATCTAATACAGGATTGCTATGTTTAGTTCAAATAGGAAACTCGATACACAGCTCTTTACATTCTCTTCATGTGCAGAGGATATGGAGCTGACCAAAATGTCCCCCCAAGCCAAACTGCAAGCAGACTTACAAGCAAAACCAAGAGACACTTTTGCCTTTTTTAAGTCCTCCAATTTTGCAATGATGCTACCAGTAAAGCTCAGTTATAATCAAAGTTTTCACTTTGCTGGTCTTATCCTCTGTTTTGTAACACCTTCCCTATTCCAAGGGGAAAAAAAAAAAAAAGGAAGGAAGAATAATGCAAGTATCTAAAGTTTGGATTTTTCCAACCCCACTAGTTTTCCAGAAAAAAGCTGAAGAGAGGTAGGTTGGAAATGCAGCAGTAATCACAAGTAGATCCCAGGTAAGCCTTTGCAGGATAATTCTACATGCTGCAAGAGAAGGCTACAGAGAAAGATCCACACAGCAACACAAAATCAAAAATAGTGCAGCTTAAAACATGCAGAATGCCTAATGCAGATAAAAGATGACCTTACCACACAGTGTTAAAATGGCACCTTACTGTAGCACTGATAGTTGGATGCCTACGCACAAGAGTGTGCATTCACAAGGTCCACAGCATTAGTATGAAGCTGAACAGCCAATATTTATTACGCTTGGAAGACTAAGTGAATCTGGCCAGAGAAGATGGCTTCAGAAGCAATTGTGCTTTAATTCACTTTGTCCTGCAGTAAGGACAACCACCCAGAACAAACCAGCGTCTCTCACACAACGATGAGGAAAGGCTTATGTCGTGCACCTACTGGGCTTCCCACCAGGCTGCATCCACAACCCAGCCCCACTGCACAGGGATGGAAGATGGAGAGTCGCTGGTGAGAAGAGCAATGCCCACAGTGGGAAGCAGAGGGAGGCAGGTTTGGCTGCATGGTTTAGCCATTCTGCCCCAAGAGTAAAGGGCAGAGGCATACAGCAGGCACAGAGAGTCCTACAGAGACAGACCCTGGCACGAGAGTTGGAGAGGAGAGAACAGGTGCCTGGAGGCAAGAGGAGATTTCCACCTGTGTGGTTGCATTGCAGTGGTTCTGCATTGGGAGCCATTGCAGCATGTCCCAGCTTGAGCTGCCATGCTGAGCAAGGGAAGTAAAACACCACTGGACACAGAGTTCAGTTGTTTTTCAATGTCAACCAGCCTCAGGCAGTGGGTAAGAGCCCAAATTGCCACTTACAGAAAACCTCTTGCTCTGCAGCATCCTCAGAGGTCCTGCAGCTCAGGGAGGGAGGGAGGGGAGGAGGAAAAACTGTATCTGTGCTCAAGCAACTAGAAAGCTGATAAGATGGTGTTGAGTGAGTGACATGGGGGTGAGCCAGAAGGGTTTGGGAGCAGAAAGGCAACTGTGAAGGGATCCGCCAGTAGAGAAAAAGGACGAACATAGTTCAGAGGGGTGGAGAGGAGCTGGGGAGCAGGGACCTCTCAGCACACAAAACAGACAGCTAAAAACCCAAGAACAGAAAAAAGCAAAGATCCTCCAAGCCATCACGGTCATTTTGCTATTCGCGGTCAAAAACACCTTCCTTTTGAATTAGCCCATAGGGCAACAGTGCTGTGCGGTGGTTGTCTGGAGTGCTGCATGGATCCTAGAGGACATCCCATGACAATTGCTGGTCTTTCAAGAAAGGATGCTGGAAAAAGATCAGAGGTGAGGGCACTTTCATTTGAGCTGCTTGCAGAAGCTCAGGTAGGGCAAACAAAACCTGCTGACAACCTAGCAAAACCTCTTTCCTATAAAGAATTGAAGCTCACTGGGATCCCACCTCGTGCATCAAAACAGACTTCAGGAAAAAGAAGAGGAGTGATCAAAGAGGAAACCTTAAAGTAGATTTCTGAAAGCCACAGGCAGAGAAGCAAGTTGACAATACAAGTCCTGTGGGCTCCTCCTTCTTTACATCTAAAAACATAGCTTTGGGGAGGCTTGGGTTTGTACTGCAGCCCGTCTCAAAGTGGCATTCAAGACAGCTTCTATTTTAAATGGGCCCCACAGAAGTGATAAAAAAAAAAAAANAAACAAAAGGTGTTTTGTAGCAGACAGAGCTATTTATAAGCTTGGCTATGAAATAAAGCTTCTTTTTTATAGTAGGAAAAAAAGAGAGTGAGCTTGTTTTCACCCCCAACAACTTCCTCTCCTCTCACAGTGCCAGATGCTGCCCAGTTGGATCCAACCAGTTATCACCTCCCTCTAGGCCATTCCTCCTTATTGCTGCAATCCTCTACTATCATCCACTCAAGATAACACCAGGATATCTATTAACATAAACACAATACGAGCATGAGATCCAAAGACCGTTTCAAGAGGGCACAGAGACAGCAACCCAGCTCTGCCTTCCCCCTTGCTACACTTCAGAGGACGGTCCTTTCTGCTCTCTTCATCTACTCAGCACAGCAGATGTCCATGTCCTCCCTACTACAACTCTGTTATGGACTGGTTCCAAGAGGTTACTGAAATCATTAAAAGTTTTTCCCCTGATTAATTCAGTAAATCGGGGAATTAGACCCCAGAAGCATCTGAATTTCAGGAGTGCATCAGCCCCTATGCTCAGTCAAAATGACCTCCAGCTATCTACTTCTTCTTGCAACATAAGAGAGCATAAGAAAAAACAGCAGATAGACTGTTCCTTTGAACTAGCAAAAGCAAACATCTTCACCCAAACAGCAGTAGCTAAGGGACTTATTCCGCAGATTACACTAACACAGGTATCCAGCTTCCTAGAAGCCTTAGAAAGTCAAAGACCAAAACAAACCCCACTGGGTACCCGCTTCCTTCCAGCTCAAAGGCAGGCATTTGCCCAGAAGCAAGGCTCCAGCTGTTACCATACAGTACCTTCCAGCTCCCCCAGAGTTTAGCTGGCAGAAACAACCCCCAGCATCCCACCAGAACAGCAGCAGGATTTTGTTACACACTGCAAGGTCATACCCCACCTACCTGGTTAATGAGTTCTCCAGGCATGCTATTGCTCTGCGGGATCATCTATCAACACCTTCTTGTACTGGCCATGGCCTGTTGCAACAAATTTATACTTTTTGCCAGAAGGAGCGGGCTGAACAGAAGACAAAAAAAAACACCCAAAGTCAGCATTTTTCTCCCTCAAATAGGCAGTCAAGATCAAATAACTGAAACAGAGGAGCATGTGAAACAGTCCTCTGTACTCCCAGAAGGCCTGGACATAGCCTACTCTGTACTCCCTTCTTGCACCTTCCATGTAAACTGTTTGCACAGACTGACCACCACTTTCTAGAAGCGTAAGGTAACACAGCAAGCGTGGGATGTGTAAGGAAAGGGAAGGCACAATGCCGGGCATCGCGAGGGAGGGCTCACCTAGGAGCCCCGGCCCCCCCATGCTGGGGATGGTTTCACCCATGGCAAGAGCCAGTTTAGTTTACCACCTACTGGCAGCAGTATGGATCCAGGAACAGACGATACGTTCATCTTCCTCTCCCAACCTGGACAGTTCAAGCAGCAGCTGCCTGCTGCATTTTAATAGGTGTTCCCACAAACATACCAGTAGGCACAAAACCCCAAGTGTTGATACTGTCTTTGCTTCCGTTCCACTTAATTTTGCATGTTGTTTTTACCCTCAAGATTAAAAAGCATAGTAAGAGCAGAGCAACTAACAATTGCTGTTCAATTTTAGCCTAGAAGGCTGGGGATCCCAACCCATGGCCTTAGAACAACATGATATTCAAGAGACCCTTCAGTATTACTGGTTATAAAATTGGTTTTGCCCCCAGTTTTACTAGGGCTGAAGCAATAGCAGCTCACTGTTAGGAAGAGATCTTAGGTATGCAATTGCATTGACAGATACAGGCAGCCCTTGTCCCTACAGAACATCACCATCTTCTCAATACTTCCCACCCAGATAAGAGCTCTTTTCTTTTTCCCAGCAGAGCAAGTGCTTTCATACTCACACAGACGCTAACTCACCTTGATGTTAGTCTCAGGTTTGGGACTGCCCTTCTGTTCCCAAAGGCTCCTTTTACTCACAATGTCTCCAGCCACAATATCCTGAGAAGATGATGTTCTCATTACCATTCAACTGCTAACACTGCTGAACGTGTCTTTGTTCGTGTCCCTTTCAAACCCACACATCTGACTTCCTTTTTTATTTATAATATCACATCATCTGAGCTATGACAGCTGCAGCTAAGACCCATGCCTGTGAAAACTTCTTCCTATTCCCAGTATATCCTATGTTTTCCTCTCTCTCTTCAACAAGAGCCTGGATCAGAGATCCAAGATGTTTATTTTCTTAAGTTCGTTAACTATTTAAGATATGTTAACATCAAGGTTTTTTTCATGTGGAAGGAATTTTGCTCACATAAACGCAGATTTGCAACCCATGTGTTAGAGAACCAGCCTTACTCACAATGACCAGAAAGTAAAATTGAGAGCAATTTTCATGTTCTGCATTTTCAAGTTTTACAAGATTTATCATCTTAGTACGAGATCCAACTTTGCGCTCAACAACTGGAGCTCAGTCCTAGTCCCTGCAGAAGACGTACACATTTTCCACACCAGCTGAATTTATTCCCACTTCAAAGCAGAGCCTCAACCACCACCACAGAAGCTTTCCTCTGTGGAAAGAGGAACAGGTCCACAGTTCCACCATGGAACAGGTCAAGACCATAGCACAGATGATGCAAAGCTCTGAAGTACAAGGCCTTATACGCTTATGAAGGAGATGGCATCTCTAATATAGATCCTTTTGGGCTGGTGGGCACCACCAGTGAGCCATGCCAGTAGGCTAATGTAAGTGTGCCAGCTGTGCCCAGAGGCCAGCCCCTCTTCCCCTGCACAAGCAAGGGAAGTCATGCGATTGCCATACCTTACAGGGCAGGGACTTCGCAGCAGACTGAGCTGCAACCTCTCCAGTCTCCCAGAGGCTTTTCGTGCTGGCTACCATCATGCTCGTGGTGGGAAGGTCCAGAGAGGGCTGTCGGACAGGTTTTGGAGCCTTTGTGGATGTCTGGAAAATAAATGGGGAAAAAAATCACCGTCAGGGAGAGTGTTTCCCCTGCCCCGTAATTGGAGGTCCTCAGTGATGAGGGGCTGCAAAGGGAGACTTTTGATTTCTAGGGTCTTGCTAGTTCCTGCCAGATGCTCCCACCCTTTAAGCAAGGAGCGTGAGGAAACAAGGATGGGGCGGTTTGCTAAAGAAACCTACTCTATGCCGTGAAGGGAGATACAGACAGGAAAAAGGGCTGCTCCCATCCAAGAGGAGATGATTCAGTTGCCACCTCCCAGATGGTGAGGCTAAAAGGCATTTTGGTAGAGCAACTCCTGGCAAAGAGGGCTCTTTGGAGGGTGGAGGGACAGAGAGACACCACAGCAGCCCACCTCAATAGCCTGAGTGTACTGCTCCAGTCTGTCATCGATCTTTGACACTGGGAGGGGAGGCTGGGTCTTCTTTATGCTGTTACTGGAGAAGCAAGAAGAGGATTGAGGTGATTCCCCAGTACCACAGGCAGAAGGAAGGACTTTGAGGGCCACAGGCAGCCTGTCACTCCTGCCCATACCTACAGCAGGGCCTTCTGGCATCCTCCGTTTGGAGGAAGGGACCTGCTTTACCCCAAGGCCCATATCAACCCTAGAGATACCTTTTCTTTATTGAGCGGTTCAGTGACTCAGTTCTGTCCGTGATCTAAAGTGGAAGAGAGAAGACAAAGATATTACTTTTCTCCATGGACCTCAGATGGATGTAGGTCACCTTGGCTGACCATAGTTCAAACATTTTTCTTCCCTGCTCCCTCACCCAGATTTTGGTTAGAAATGCCTCACTCAGTCCCATGTTCCCATACTGACCATGCCATTTCCTTCTCCTTTCCAAGGCAGGTAAACAGAATCCCAACCAAAAGCATCAGTGCACAGTAGCAACCCAACCAGTTTCAGGGGCAAACCAACAACGTGCAGCTTGACTGACAACTGAAACAGCAACCAAGACCATTTTCCCCACTCAGGAACCAGGTATCTCTCTCAGACACTTGGTTCCCTAGCCAGACACAAGAGAGAAAGTGACAAGTGTGGACAGAAAAGGGGGAAAACTAGAGGGACAGCCAGCCATATCTGCAGAAGAGGAGCCAAGCCTAAGAGGAGCACAGGCATGAGTTACAATGCGGTTTATCCCCATCAAAGAAGTGCACATACAGGGCAAGTCAGCTCGTGGAGCCACCTGCAAGGCAGCCCTTCAGGTCCATCAGAAAAGAGTTTTGCAAGAACTCTTTTGTCAAGACAGGAAGGCAAGCGAGCACTTCACAACCACTGAATAAAGGAAAGCCGAAACGTTGCTAAACATCACAGCTCTTCTGTGCCCCAGAAAACAAGAACACAGAGAGAAAAGTCACTTTCAAGTCAAAGGGGAGTCTATTTTTTTAACAGCAGCTCCTATGGAGCCAAGGAGCAGCGACCAAGTAACAAGGAGCCTTCTCTCCCTGTATACTGCTGCCTGTCCCATGGGAAACATCACCTACCAAGTTAGCAGATAAAAAGCAGCACTAAGTGCTCATTTTAAGACACTTTCAGGATGCTGGTGCTAAGTTTTAGCTAAGCAGAAGACAAAACAGTGCCACAGAGAGGACATGTTTAACAGCTGTGCCCAAAAGAGAAGAGCACAACCACCAAACAGTGCAACCCTGGCTAATGGACCAGGGAGAGTCACTCTGCAGGGTCCCAACACAGCAGTGTGACAGACATCCCTCCAGACAGCAGTTTCTGCTGGGCAGGCTGTCCATCTGCTGCCAGCTTGCTCCTTTGCTTGGTGCTGAAGGAATTGGTGCATGCCTGAGCCATGACTTCAGAGACTGGGTTGCCCATCCCTCTGGGACATCGATGGGCAGGCTGGCACCTCATGGGTCATAACAGCACCTGAAAGGGGAATCAGATAGATCCCTGCCCACGTTTCAGCTTCTCAGCCACAAGCAGATAAGATATCAACAGGAAAAAACCTTGCCAACCCTGCCAGAGAGATGCTGTGCAAGTGTAAACCAACCACAGATGCTTCCAAAAGGTCATAAATAAGCATCAAGTTAAAGAGAGGGGCCTAGAAACAGGCTGTAGGTGACAGTAGATCTCAGCATGACAGTCTAGGTGGGAACAAACTTTTCCTAAGCTATTTGGAGACCACCTCCCTCTGCCCTGTAGGGCAATTCCTTGCAGCAAGTCATGCATTTCTCCACCCCAAAGCGCTTTCTAAAGGCCAGAAGAAACCACAGTTGCTCACTCAGCCAACCTCAAAACTCAGAGCTCACAAGCAGACTGGGACAAAAAACAGGGCTGGTGCAAGGCTCCCCACCTGCCACCACCCATCCATTTCAGCCCCCAGACCACACTGGCCCTCTGAACCCTAAGTACACCACCGCACTACACCCCAACATCCACCTGCCCCAGCTGTGTACCCAGCCTCCACCAGCCACAGCCGGCAGGGGAGCTCATCGCCCGCTGCAGATGCTCTCATCTTTCCACTGCAAGCAGCGTTTCTGCTGAGCAATCCCGTGCCAAAACACCTTCTTGGTGGTCAACGTGGTTAATTCCTAGTGTTCACTTAAAGCCCTGCTAGCTGGGGTGTGAAGAGCCTCCTTCCTTTGGAAAGATTCCAAGCTCGTATTTTTCCTGAACAGCTTTGCATTTGGCTTTTTGTATTGGTGACCTCTGACATCACCGTTATAAAACACAGAGACAATATTTCTACACCTTTCCCTGGGCTAATCCTAGCCACAGCAGTTAAGCTCAGGTCAGGAAGCTGAATGTGTTTTGGGGTTGTAATGATGAGAATTTCAGCGCATAAAAGGCAACTGGAAGTGTTTCCCACTTTTCCCCACTGGTCCCACTCTGGGGATATGCTTTGGCAACCCCCACCCCACTTTTTGAACCTGACATTAGCACATGGCCTGCATCCAAACCCACTTTCTCCTCTCTCTGTCTTTTAAAAGGCTTCTCCATAAAGAGCAAGAATCTGATGGTTATAGATGATGAAACCTTCCTCTTACAATCTATTTACTGGTGCAAGAAGAAGTGGTCATACAATCCTCCCCATCCAGGAAATACTTACTAAGAAACAAATAGCACAGATATAAATGCAAAAAAAAAGCAAAGACAATACCAACAGCAGATTAACAGGCTACCCAGGCTCCTCACCATTTCCCTCACTGCTACAGTCAACAAGCTTAGGGCTTAAAAAGACAAAAAGCCATTCACTACAGAAACCACTTATCTGTAGCTATTGTATTTAAAAGCACACCCACAGAACTGAGGATTTGTAGCAAACACAACAGAAGTCATGAGACGCAATTCAGGTGGTGTTAAAAATAGAAGTTTTGCAAGAGCATCAGTGCAGACAGATGTGATTGGGAAGGACACAATGCTTCAGAGATCAGAAGTCCAAGTTTGTTTAAAAAACTTAAGTCATACTTTCTGATTTTATTCTAAGTAAGATAGGGAAATTCCAGTGCTTCAAAGTTTTGGGGTTTTTTTGGGGGGAAGGGAAATTTCATTTTCTGATAAAGTCCCATGTCTGATCTTTGAACAAATTCACAAGCTTAAAGCACAGACATCTTTCTCAGTATTACAATATTCCCTGGAGTCCTTAATGAACTTTAGACATTTACAGTGATTGGCAAAGTATACACAGAGACAGTTACAGCTTCCAACAGCTCGAGCAGGCAAAGCAAGAGGAGAGGAGGCTGACAGCCAAGGAAGATGAAGGAAACAGATTGATTTGTCCCAGCCTGTAGCAGGAGTGGAATAACAGGATTCACCCTCTATGTTACCTGGGTCATCTTTCCTCATCATTAGTTAGGTGCTCTGCTGAGATAGCTGCCCCCGCCTCTAGAGCTGCCCCAGGAACACAAACCTTCATGGAGCACACTGCAGTGTGGTCAGAGCACAGCTCCTCCTCTTCCAGGCTGGCAGGGCTTGGGGCCTTCTGGCGTTTTTCTGGTGTTTCTTCTTCTTCTTCATTTCTCCTTCTCTTCTTTTCCTGAGCACAGAAAAAACGAACAAGCCAGGAAGTGAGCTGGTCAAAGTGCTTACTATGCGACAAAAGTGATTTTTCCCCTGTCTCCCAGGCTTCCTGCTTTACACTAAACAAACACGTGAGCACAAAACTTTGAGTTCACATTATCTAATTTTGAAACATCCAGGAAGAAGGCCATGTGTTAATTTTTTGGGGGAAAAAAAATATCGCAGAAATTTTGCGGGTTCAAGGTTCCAAAATAATATGGAAGTGGGTCCTTGCATCAGTTAATAAAGATTTCTTACCACTATTGAGATAGAAAAATGTGACTCTCTCACTTAAAGGCTACAAGGAGAGAGAGCAGCTACCTTTAGAATGAAGGGCTAGAAAGAGTCACACAGAGTTCAAATGCAAAAAGCATACTAGCCTCAGCAAGTCAAAATCCATTTACAACAGAAGATATCTGCAGCTCAGCCACCCTAACGGACTTGCACACCACTCAAGTTCCAGCTTTGCCTCTCGTTTACCAAGAATTACTCCTCATCAGAAGAGCAAAGAAAGCCTCAGCTGGGAGCAAGGCAAGATTTAGAGAAACATCAAGCCAAAGTGCTCCAAAGGTGCGATAAAGGCTGGAGAGAGAAAAGGAAGCAGTAACATTTAGATTTGAGCTCTCCTGAAGAGCTACTCACTGCCCACAAAACCGCAGGAGAAATAGTAGCACTTTCCTTATCGGTATTGCAGAGACATGACTTAAGCACCACAAGCTCTGGGAGCAAACACACCACCCTCACAAGAGGGCAGAGGATGCCTGCAAGAGTGGCACCAGCCTTAGGTTATGCCATGACAACTTGTCTACATGGGCTCAATACACAGCAGTGTAAGCAGTAATGGTGAGTTGAGTTCTTGGAGAGCAGCCCCCAGCCTTCCCACCAGCCCCGTGGAGAGGACAAAGTCAGCTCCTCCTGATCCCACCTCCTGCTCGGCTCTCTCCTCTTCCTCCTGCTCTTGGATCTGTTCTTCCTCTTGGCACAGCCTCTCTTCCTCCTCAGTAACCACATTCTCCTCCCGGATCTCCTCCGGGCTTTCCTGATCCAGCTGGATCTGCTCCAGTTTGACTTCAGCTTCTCTCACACCACTGTCGTCTTCTTCATATGACTGTCGTGGAGACCTAGAGGTGGGGGAAGAGACATCAAAGCAGCAAAACACATTGTTATGAGCCTGCAGACACCATCAGGGGCCTTAGACCTCTAGAAATCCAATTTTTTCACTCCCTCAAGCCTACAGCTTGCTGGGTGTTTTACACCAGGGCTCATAGCCACTTCCATGGTCCCATCCAGCTCCAGACACCCAGATGTAACAGCAGTCACATCACATTCCCACACTTTGAATGTCCAGGACATGGCTCACCTAGAAGTTGTGGCAGAGCTGAAGGTATCTGCACCTTTCCAGCCTCACCACAGGCAAAATCCACAGGAAAAGAGAGATAAGACAGACCTGAACACCAGGTTCTGGCTTCCGCTCAGACTCCTGGCAGAGAGGACACTACCACCATGATGTGGTGCTGGCTCAATTCTCTGCTCTGCTACAGCCGAAATCCCAAGTCAACCAGCGTGCTCTGTGGTCCTGGTGCACAAACACCAATCTGACACTGCCTGCCCCACGGTTCCCAGCACCAGTTCAACGTGGAGCACCAAACACAGCCTCCCTCTCCCAGCTTCCATGTTAACAGAGCCTCTCGTTGGAGGAGAATCCAACCACCGACATGTGAATGTGCTTCCTAAGATTCCACCTTTTCCCTAGTTGAAGCTGAACTGCAGGGCAAGGCTGCACAGTCACTCGCATGGGGTTGGGTTTTTTTTTTGTTTGCAAGGCACAGTGCTTCACAGGCAATGCTATATCCACACCTGACCCCGCGCCCCACTTTTACCCACCCACCAGAATAAATGACACCTCTACTCCTGTCACTCATGTCATAGCCCAGCAAAACAAAGCAGTCCCAAAGTACCCAGGGTCACCCCTTGGCTTAGGTTTAAAAAACCACGACGGGGTTTGTACAAGAGGATTCCTCCAGGTCTCTGAGGCTGTGGAGAGGAGACCCAGGCGTATGTTTAAGCAATCAGCTTTGCAAAAGCAGAGCAGCCCATGCCTATGGGCACAGAGTCAGTGTGAGCAAGTAACCCCAGAGCTCTCACTGGCTCACAGCTGTGCATCAAGATGTTATTGCCATCTTTCTTTCCCTGGCTAGAGAAAAGCTTTCTCCTCCCACCCATTTCTTAGAAAATCACCTGGCTTGTGACAGCAAGGCTAGAGAGCTGGCTAGCGGGCAGCTGCCAAAGTGCAAGGCTGACTCACCACTTTTGCCTCACCAGCCAGCGCCAAAACATGAAAAAAAAAAGTCAAATGATGCTTTTCCACCCACCTCTCTGCTGCTGGGAAGGCAGCTCACAGGACAGCCACCGTCCAGCCCTCCCAACTGACCGCACACGGAAAAAGCTGATGCATATGCTGGCTCGCTTGGCTTGCTACTAATCATCCTCCCACAACAGTGCAGTCATCACATCAAACAGGCTCTGAAGGTTTTATAGTCCAAATAACTAGTGTCTCTTAACCAGGATGCCAGCAAAGACTCTAGCTAAAGTGCAAGCTCACATTAAAAAGTTAGGCTAGCAGATATGATGCAGTCTACAGAATGCCTTTTGCACCACAGCAATTTTGTATGGGAGGCAGCTAGTCTGACCCAGCTCCCACCCTCTTGCAAGCAGCTGGTAGCTGTGGGGGCACAGCTCTGCCTCCGCAAACTGGGGAACCAGAACCGAAAAGAACACATGTCTTAGCACCCAGGCCCTTGGGGGATGCACAAACTGTTTTAGCTCCATCCAAGGGAGAGCAACTGTCTCCATCCCCTCAGTTGTAGCTACCACCCAAACATCCTTCACATGAAAAAACAGGGTTTACTCCATATTCAGTTAAGCAAGAGAGAAGGGAGTTGGGAAAGCCTGGCCACAACGTTGCTTGTCCCAGCACAGAGCATCACAGACAGACACACAGCCTACCTGGGTTAGCACCATGCTCCAAGCCTGTCCTTCAGGTGAGGCAGGTGAGCAAGGAGGAAGGGAAAAGCTGCTGAAAGGACTTTACAAGGCACAGCCACGCACTAGGAAGCAAGTCCAGCTTTTGCAAAAAGCCCACAGGATCTGAGCCCCTTCAGCTACCTCTCCCAGCCAGCCTCCAGCCAAAAGTCTGCTCCCATACAGCCGCTGCCTTTAAAGCACCACCCCTCTCTGATGGGCTTCACCTGCCACGGGTGCCACCTCCCCTCCTCAGCACACTCCTGCCACACTGCAAGAATAAACACCAGCATCACATAAAAACCCAAGGAGCAATTTCTGGAGAGGATAATGCAACCCTTCCAGCTAATTCTCTTTTGAAGGCTAAGAAGGGAATAGCAGCAGCCTTTCTCTCTAAACAAGCTCTTTGCAAGGGGGGCAGAAAAAGAGGCGGCATGCTGAAAAGCAGATGGGGTTGATTTTTAATTGCTCTCACAGATGCAATCATCAGTGCTAGACGAGGGGCTTGAGCAATGCTTATAGGGTCGGGGCTGCAAAGGTATAGTTTGCAAAGTGGCTTAGCTACAGTGTTTGGAAAAAAGTAAGAAAGAGGTGAGCTCTATTTATTTGTTCAGCAGTAAATATTAACCTTAGGCATTTTTTCAGTCTCAGGGGTAAAGAGGAGGCTGTGTCATCACAGGGTAAAATTCCCTATAAAATCAAGCTGCCGAGAGAGCTGAGTCACAGAGTTCACATGCAGGTAGACAGTGTCCAAGGGAAATGGTTAATGCAGGACTTTGGTTCAGCTCAGCAAAGGGAGAGTGGTGGGAGATGGGGACTAAACAGCTGTCACACAAGTACCTCTCAGGGCTCTTTGCGGCCTGTTTTCCCCTGCCTAAAGAGGAATCAAGCACAAGGTGGGCTGGGGCCATAACACCCACTATGCTGCCATGAGGCAGGAAGGAGCAATATCTTAAGAGAGCTTTTTAGGCTGGCCTGGATTATGTTAGAGGCCGTTTCAGCCCCTGCAGCAGCTCAGGTGGCTTAAATCTGCTGTTGTCACTCCTCCAAACTCAGGCGTCCTGGCAGGCTGCCATTGCTTGGAGTGCAAAGCTCAATCCAAACATCCCCGAAGTCCGTGGCAGCCCCCAAGCCTGTTCTTCCCCGCTAGCCCAAATGGCAGGCAGAGAGCATCTGTCCCAGCAGTGTGGGACCCATCATGCCCCTCCTCGGGCACGGTCCTTTTGCTGGTTGGTTCCCCTCCCCTCAGTCCGGCTGTGTCCTACCCACCTCTGTTTGCGTTGCTCAAGCTTCTGGGACCAGTCACTGAACCCCTCATCCTCCTCCAGCTCCGAAGTCCCGGATGGCTTAAAGTCATAGCTGAAACAAGCAAGAAAGAAAACAAGGAGAGAGATGCAAGAAAAAAAAAACCAAACTTGGTCTGAAAGAACCCCAGCCTGATAATGTCCTCCTCTCCCTCCAGTTGCTGCATATTCTGTCCTCTGACTGCTCCCAAATCCCACTTGAAGCCTTATCCACTGTTGCAGGAAAGACACCTTTGCCATGTGCTTAGGAGCACCATTGTACAAAAGGAGTCTCTCGGGACATCACTGAGCGATGGAGAGGAAGGAGGAGCAGCCCCGTGTCTCCAGCAGGAGCCTGCCTGCCTGGTCTCTGGGGCCGCATGCTGGCAAGCAAAAGACAAGCGGCACATCAAAACCAAAAACTCCATGGTATTCTTCTGCACCGTAGCTGGCCCTAGCTTGTTTAGACCAGAGGTGTTTCAAACTTGGTTGTTGCTTGTCCTATGCTTGTACACAGCCACAAAGAAAAGAAATCAGCAGGAGTTGGCCTGAACAGATCGCTGGATGAGGAAGGCACAAAGACCCAAAGATTAGGACACTGGCTCAAGTTCTGGGTTGGATCCTCACGTTCCCCTACAGCTTTGAGCCAGTCACATGCACTTACGTGACTCTGGCTCCCCGCCTGTGAATACCCTAATGCTGCACGGAGCCGCAGCCCTCCCGGGGCGCGCAGCTGCCGGCACCAGATGTGGGCTGGCCGTGCATGGGGATTGTTTTTTTTCTATTTCTTTCCTTGCATTCGCAAGGAGAATCGCTTCCCAGCCAGAGGTCCTAGGTGGGCAGCTACGTTGCAAGAATAGGCCTGAGCAGGTGGCTTCATGGATGTTTTGGGGATACAGGGCAGTGATGTCATCAGGGAATGTGAATTAGGATGTGGGACCCACAGAGATTCAAAATATGTCATAAAGGTGGGTGAGTCTTTTCTTTGCCTTTCTGGGCTCTTAGGAGGTGTCAGGAGATGCTTGGCCTCCTCCATGACCCTGGTGGCTTGAAATATGGGGCATTTCTCTGAGATTCAGGAGTCTCATATTGAACTGACTGCAGGAGCTGTGGGTTTCTGAAAAACACGTGCCCTCACCAGGGAGGGTAGCAGGGGGTGCAGACTGAAAACGGCTACTCAGCCACAAGTTTGAGCACAGCCCATTCCTGCCACACTTCAGCATCCCCTTGGACTGCTGAGCACGATACTGTGTTGGTCTAGGACATAGCAGCCCAGGCTGGGTTATTTTCTGCTGCGTGTGTAGCAATAGCTTGTGGATGTCCCAGGACAACACTCAGGAAATTTGATGCAGAGCCAGGACAGGACCACAGATCTGCTGAGTCCCAGGTCACGGCTTCACGCGAGCTGCAGCATTGATGATGCCCAAGGCAGAATCACTCTGGTATTTTTGGCCCCGGCCATAAACCTGTGCTCAAGCTATCAGAAAAGCTCCCAGGTAGCAAGGGAGACCAGCTGAATGATGTTTGAAAAGTGATTGCTTCCCTGTGCCCCTCTGCAAACCTGGCCCCAGAGGAAGCACCGAGCCAGCACAGCCCCATCAGTACCACCTAAGCTGATGTCCATCCCCCTGCTTCCCAGGGATACACGTGCTTTCTCTGCAAACTTGTCGTTTTGGGGGTTTTTTCTTTTTTTTTTTTTTTTGTTTTAGTGAGGGAAGGGAGGAAAGGAGCTTCACTGTGTCCCTTTGGTGCAAGGAAATGCTGAGGGCGGGTTTGTACAAACAGGAGTGACGTGGATGGGATGAGTCCCAGCGCGGGAAGAGTTGAGGGAAGGAGGGGGCAGTGTTTACACAAGAGAGAGCGAAGCGTTTCAGAAGATTAATATCCAGGGCTGACCCCACTGTATGAGCAAGTCCAGGTGGCTGTTAGCAGCTGCAGAAGAAACCAGGGGATGGCCAGAGAAGAAACATCCTTCCCGGTGAAGCCTGGCCCAGCAAGCTCAAGCAACGTGGAACAGGGAGCAAACTCTCTCATTTTAGGAGTTGTTCTTGTCATTAAACCCTTCGCAGATGTTTAAGCACTCAAATTTGGGCACTGCCAACGGCCCTGTAGGGTCAGCAGCATGTCTGTGCCTGTGCCCACAGGACCAGAGCCTGCAAGCTGGGTTACTGGGACTGCTGCACGCTGCTCTGTGCCCGAGGCCACTCATAGCATCTCCTGGTAAAGCAGAGACCAAAGATCTTGTTGGCCATTTTAAAGACTTTTCAGAATTATTTTCCAGCCCCAGTGTGAAGGGGAGTTTGGAAAAGCAAACAATTATTATTACTTTCCAGTTCTTCTGTTTGCTTTTAGGGCAGACTGCAGTGGGTTTGTCTGCAGAATATCACTGGGTGTATTTCCACAAAAGATTTTGAAGCTTCTTTGCAATGGTTTTAGATGAAAAAAAAAAAAAGAAAAAAAGAAGTCCTGAATAATTTTGAAAGCATCTGAGAAAAAACTGATCTTTTAATAGAAAAAATACATTTTTATAAATAACTTTTGCTATTTTTCCAGTAAAATGAAGCTGCTGCTTCTCTCTGACTGTAATCCCAAATCCTTCTGCCACTTTTCCATTATATTTAATATATTTAGAAATAAGTTGAACACATAAATAGTGGGAAGACTGGGGTCTTTAAGACAGACTTTGGCAACTCAAGAGTGCAGACTGGATTTTGTGCCACCCACAGCACCTGGGCTGATGAATCGTGGACACAGGGAGGCTGTGTGGGGTGCTGAGGTGGGATGCTGGGGACTTGACCAGTCATCCTATCCCTTCTCCAGGGGTTTCCTCTTTGACAGCAGACAGCTCAGCATCTCCATAAATGCCTCCTGAGCTATTTCCATTTACGACCTGCCCCATTAAAGCATCAAGTTAACTTTAACCCTTGAAGCTGTGAACTGCACCAGCTCAGGAGCTGCTCCACGCTCCCCACTGCTGGGGCAGCATCCTCCGAGGGAGGAGTGGGGAGCCTGGCTGGGAGAGGTGATCGCTCACTCAGCCGCCAGCACCCTGACCTGCTGGGGGTTGTGCATCACATCCTCAGGCGAGTGTCTGTCTTTGCACGTATCGGGAACTTCCATTAGTTTTGGCGTAGGATGGTTCACAAGCTGAAATTTAACCAGGCACTGAAATCCTTGGCAATGGGGACTCCCTCCCTGAGCTCAGCCTTACCCAAGCTGTCCTAGTTTAAACTCTCAGGGCAGTAAAACACCCAGCCTCCAGCCGAGAAAAAGGGGCAAGGCAGGGATTGTGGCTTTTTCTGCCCAAACTAGAAACACACTATTTGTTAGTCTCGGCTAAATCCCCCAACCCAAACCTATTAGGGAACTTCCCCATCTCCCCAAACCACCCCGAACAACAGAGACGCCCGCCCTGTGGATGCAGGAGTGTTTTGCTGTAAGGGGAGAGTGTGTCACTGAAGGATATATCCACGGGTATTTCTTACTGGTTTTCCTGCGCTGGACCTGCGCTCTCGGAACAGGAGCTAGTGCCATTCAAGCCTTCTTCTGCCTGGGACCTCAGCTGCTTCTCCCGCCCCCGCCGTCGCCGCTCTCTCGCTGCTTCCTCCTCATCTTCCACACTCCACTGCGCTGTCAGCCTGCCAAGCCAGAGGGAAAACCCACCCTTAATGCCGCAGGGTCTGCAAAACCTGGTAATACCCACCCCTGAGGTGCCTGGGCTCCCCCACCCCCGGCAAGCAGGGGGCTCCTGCAGCGGTCCCACCATGAGTGGTGGTCCTNCCCCCTCCTCCCAGATGAGCCACCTCCCCACGGGCTGGAAGCCCACTGGGAAGCACCGTTTCCTGCAAAGCAGCTTTGCACCCAAGGAGGGATTTGTAAAGGGTCTTGTAGTGCTGCAGGAAATCCCACACCTCCGTCTCAAGCTTTGGCCATGGAGGGCGAGATCTGCACCCTGGGGGTGAGTTTCCTTAAGCAGTTGAGCTGCTCCTGCCTGACCAGAAGCAGAGGGAACAGTGGTGGAGGGCAGCAGCTGTGTCCCAGTCGGCCCTACCAAGTTTCCTTCCTTCCCTGCAGAGAAGAAAAACCTGCCCTGGCTTCTCCCAGATGTCTCAGCTGCTGGATATTAACACCTCTGTCAGCAGAACGGCCTCTCACATCCTTGAGGAAGCGATAAGGCGGCTGCCGCATTCTTCCTCTGTTGATAATGTCAGTCTCCGCATGGGATTGGCTCCTGCTCCACCGCTGGCGGCACCGGCCAGCATGCAAGCAGCAAGGGACGCACTGTGGTGGCAGGGTCACCACTAACCCAAAGGGCCTGCGATGGCAGCCAGAGCAGGGGAGATCTAACTCGTGGTACTCAGGGCTGATGCTGGGGCAGATGCTGGGGCAGGTGCTCCCTCACCCCACTGATCCCTGACTCGGCCGGGTCAAAAACAGACCATGAAGGCTGTTTCGCCTGGCATTTGCAAGCCTATTTACAGAAATGCCCTTGTGCAAGACGCACATGGGAGTCGGGAAGGCAATCTCCCACCAGCAGCAGGACCCAGCCTGACCTGTGCGTCCCCACCCCGTTCACGCACACCCCAAGGACTGCAGTCCCTATAGAGTGAGCCTGCGCAGTAGGAGATGCGGTGTGACATGGGGCAAAGATCTTGTGGAAAGGAAAAAAAAAAAAAAGAAACCAAAAATGCCTTAGTTGAGACTTGTTTCAGCCCAGTTCCAGTGAACAAGGGGCAGATTTCAGCTGACCCCAGAAGTTCCACTTTGCCAGCCTGCCTGGCATTGCCCACAGCCTGGACTATGAACTATGTGAGAAAGCCTCCCTTCACCAACAGCCTCGCTAAGGTGCCCTTTTTATTTGAGGTTCAGGACAGAACACCTCTCCAGCAAACAGGGGCGGGGAGGGGGGAAGAAAAACGGGATTAATCCAGACATTTTGTTCAAGAAAAAATTGGCTTTTCTAATTACACCATGAACCTTGTCAGCCTTTCCAGGGGAGACTCGCTCAGAGCCTATTTTACTCTGTGGCACTGACAGGACTGCTGAGCTTAGCCCCAGTAGCATCCCTGTGCAGACTGGTCCCACTGCCACCCTGGCAGGAGGCTGGGAGTGACCCCGTATCCCTGCCCTCGCAAACTCCAATCTCCTCCCAGGCGGCAGAGCCAGGATGCGGAGCCAGATGGAGACAGGTCACTCATCCCCGCCAAGCCCAAGGGGGAGCCGGGAATGAAGCAGATCCTGGACTCGGCCAAGAGACGGCTCCACCACCATGTAATAATTAGTGCCCGCCTTATTTGGGGTGGGGTCTTTTTGCAAGCAGCAAATTCAGCCGCCCTTTCCCCTTGTCACCCCTTGCCACCTTGCCCTCCATAGGGTATAGAGCAGACCCAGACCAGAACCCCGGGCTCCCCTCCTCCCTTCCCTACTCATCCCACACTCCTATTTATTGTTTTCCCCCAGGTTCCCATAGAAACCCTTGTCTGTGGGCCTGGCAAGAAGCCACCGTGTTGTTGTGTGGTTGTTTTCTTTTTTTAATATATAAATGAAGTCATTCATTAAACTCTGCCATGATCTCCCTCCCTTGTGCGACAGCTCCAGATAGTCTCTGATTCATAAAGGCTCTTAACCCCCGATCGCCCAGATCGGCCCAGTTACGAGAAGCAAGGTCCACATCTATGCCAGAACAAATTAGATTTCCATTTAGTTCCTCCTCCAGCTCCTTGGGAAGCTGCTGCAGAGGCAGCACTGCACCAAGCCCTTGGCTTGGCCGGGGTACCGGGGGGAGCCCAGAGGGGGCTTCCCTCTGAACCATGCAAGCTTTCCACGGTGTGAGAGCAACGCTGGTTGGCAGCCCTCTCCCCTTCCCAGTTGGATGTGACTAACTCTCTCCCCATGACTTCACCGGCTCGCTATTCTGTCCCTGCATCCTCCGAATGGGCTGAGGACGGCGCTGGGGGCGACTGTTTTGGGGAGAAGGATTTTTCTGCAAAAGCAGGGAAATATCTTTCCCAGCTGCCTTTGCCGCAGAGCAAACTGGCCTCTTGAGTTGCCCACCGCAGCGCTGGGATGCGGCTCAGACACACTGAGCGTTGCAGCTGGGCTGCGATGCTGGGAGCTCCATACCTGCTCCTCTCAGGAATAAGGACGGCAGATAAAGCCCTCACCGAGCCCCTGCTCACCCTGGGTTCAGAAATGTCACTGCCCTCCAGCAAACACCTAAAATCAGTTTATTAGCAGATTCAGAGCTCTTTCTCATGTTCAAACAAGCTGGCAGCAGAGCAAGATTTAATAGGCAATGCTTTGGGGTTCAGTAGTCACACCAACTAGCAGAGGGAAAAGGACAATTCCTTTTCGATTGACCTAGCAGCACAAATATTTGTCTTCAGTGAAAAACAAACAAAAAACCACCAAACAAATGAGAAACTAAACCTTGCCAAAGCCCTTGCGTTTGGGTCAGCTACAAGGGTTTGTTGGACCGCAAACCAAATGTGCCATTTCAATTTGGACAAGCCCAAGCCTTCATCAGTGTGAGGAGGGGGTCAGCTGGTAAATTGCCTTTCAAAGCAAAAAGGTGGAAAGATTTAATTTCCAAACAGTTCCGTTTTCTAAGAAGGGGTCATGGTCTCCCATTTGCTCTTAATTGCTCACAATCCCATTCAGTAACTTAATGTGCTCAGCCCACAGCAGTACTGCACAACCATCTTACCCATTTCTAGAAATAATTACCTGGCGCTTCAGGATTGGGCTGAAACTGCGTATATCTGCTGTCACCTTTGGCCAGCACTTTCCCAGGTCAGGCCCAGGCTGGGGAAGTTTTGGGAAGAGGCAAGCTCATAGCTGCTGGTGGGACTGAGCGCTCCCCGTTTTGTTTCAGCCAACACAGGATAGGAAAATGAAGAAGTTGTTTCAAGAAGACTTGAAACTTGAAGACTTGCAAGATGAGCTACAGTGTGCTACACTCCTGCATCCAATCACCTGCCTGGATAGAGGGGTGTTCCTGCAAGACGAAAGGAAATTCACTGCCTCACGCAAACATTAGGGGGACTGGAGAAGGAAGGGAGGACGGAGACACTGCTTTGCTGCCCTGGCAGCCAGGAGCCACAGGCAAGGCTTGCTCCGTCAAGACCTCATCACGGGGCCGGGTGTTTTCCCTTATGTGGTCCCTACATCCCTGCCAACAGCTTTTGGAGGCCTTGGTTTGGGGCGAAAAGCTTTCGTGGAAGGGGTTTATCTCTTCCTGAGGAGATCCTGAAGGGAAGAGCTGAAAGCACCTCAGTTCAGCTTTGGCCACAGAGTCACAGTTTGCCAAGTGTCTAGGATGCTCAGACTTCTGCTCTGAGCAGGGCTGGCTGCCCATTTCAGATCCAGCTCTTGACTTCACCTCCCTTCGGACCCCCAGCCAAGGGAGGGGATTTATTTCCATTTGCCCTACAAAACACCTCCTCCTCCCGCAGAACAACGATACAGGCTGCGCTGTTCCACATGGCCACGAACACCCGCTCCAGACAAGCCAGCGCTGCTGGAAAGGTCACGTTTCCTTTGGGTAATTCCTCACCGGCACTTGAGGAGATTATAATATTCAAGCGAGAGAGAAATTTCTGGCACCAGATGAGCTGCGTTTAAGGGAAATGCTGCAGACTCGAGGAGTCTTTTACATGGCCGACGGCTCAAAGGAAGCTTTTTTGGCCCAAACCCAACCTTCAGCACTAAAGCTAATTCCAGAAAGGAAAATGAAATGCCTCCCAGAGGCTTTGGGCTTTGCAGACCTGTGCCAGAAAAACCCAGGAACCCTCTACTAGAGCATTGGACATTCCTGTCTCCTGAGCTCGCCGAGGTATTGGGCCAGGATGGTGTTGACTTTGGTCACTGCCTGTGTCGGGTAGGCTGCCCGCTCAGATCCAGGGTTCACTGGGAAAGAGGTTTTGGGAACTGAGTTTAGGAGGAGCCATGCACAACTCCTGGTATGAAGTCTGCTGTTCCCCAGAGGGCGTATAGCCTGTCAACCCAGTGCAAACCCTATTGCCATCAAGGGTAAAGCTCCCATCACCTGTGAATGCAACAGTGTCTACCACCACTGAAAATATCCCCCACAAGAGATGGGGCCACATGAACTAGAGAAGAAATGGGAAGAGTACCCTGCATCCCCCAGCAGCCATCCCGTTGGCCTCTCTGTTGAGGTTAGGGGAGAAAGAGATGCCAGAAACCTGTGCAAGGGACCTGCCCCTTCCCAAGTAATCCATCGCAGCCTTGTCACACTGCCAGATACAATATTGGTGTCCTGCTGCCCATCAGGGAGAGAGATCCCTCCGCGTACTCAGGGTAATGCTCTCACTGACATCCAGCAACCACCTACCAAAGTTGGCTAAGCAACATAAACCAGAATATGGCCTAAGATGGCCAACAAGTTCACCCTGCTGCCAAGCAGAGCTGCCAGGCTTTATTTCATATTGCATTTATCACTTGTTTTTAAAGGGCCCAGACATGATTGGCAGGGGTCCTGAAATGCGCAGCTCACCCTGTCACATGAAATAGAAGAGGACACCCTCAAAAGCCTACAATGGAGCAAATCCCTCACCCACTTGACCTTTCACCAACAAATTAATCACTTATTAATCTCTTATAAATGGCATATAATGGTGGATTTGTGTGACTGAGTCAAGTATGGTGAAGTAGCCAGATATCACCTCCATTCACGTCATTCAGGACAACTGGCATCAGGCCACTGCAGAAGTCATGGCTGAGGACGTTTGCATGCAATGCACAGTCGTGCTGCCGTGGCTCAGTTTCTCTCCATCCCTGCAAACCACATATGCCCTGACTCAAAGCAATGTCCCAGGGAATGCCTCACACCACAGGCACCAGTGTTAAGCATCAGAGAGTTTAGCATCTCAGCCCTTTCCAAAGATGTCTCTAAGACCCAGGTTTACCTCCACACATCAAGACACCTCCAGAAACCTACCCCTAAGCCCAAGGGCTTGTCAAAGGTCACCATGAAGCCAGAAAGATGTAGGGAACAGAGTGGAAGTCCAGCTGGCATCCCAACCCCCTGATTACCACTCTGCCAAGAGGCTGCTGCTGCTAAATGCCAGCAACCATGGCTGTTCACACCAGTGACATGGGCTGGCAAAGTGTTTACTGTATGGCCATCACCAAGTCAGATGGCAGGCAAGAGTTACGCTTCTTGATGGATGGGTTTCTGTGACTTAGGAGTAACGTGGCTTGACAGCAAAGACTACAGCCGGGCAATCATCCCACTGGATAAGGAAGGGGGTGTGGATAGTGGTACGATACAGGGAGACTGGGAAAAGAAATAAAATCAAAAATTATTATGTCACAGCCTGGAGTTTATTGCAGCCTACTCTCGGGGGAGATAGTTAGCCTAGCTCTGAAAGATCGCCTTGTCAGTCAAAGGCAACCAGAGATGCTGCACAAGCCTCTCCCTCCCTTACATTCATGTAATTCCTCAGCTGCATTGCTCCGTTCAGAGTCCAGGCTACGGAGTTTGCACAGGAAGAGGGGGCAGGGGGGAGAGGAAAAAAAAATGTGTATATGTGCTTCACTCTCAGCCTTTTTCTCATACCAAGCTTCCCCACCCCACCCATAGCTGCACCATCTCAGCCCCATCTCCCTGTTCCTCCTATAAATCATGGCTCGCCTTCAAGATGCAAACAGCAGGGTAGAGCTGCTTCACACCCAGGGGCAGCCGCAGAGCCTGTCCCCACCAACCCGCTGGAGCTGAGGGGGGTGGGGGAGCAGTGCAGAAAGGCATCACACACAAGGTGATAAGGACACGCCAAGGCATCTGAACAGAATATGATATGGCCCAAACTTTCATCGAGCAGAAGTGGAAGAAAAACCACATGCAGCACGGCAGAGACCTAGCCCCCCCTTAAAATTAAAAGCAACTCTTCGTTTTTTTAAATGAATCTTGGGTTTTCTCCACAAAAGCAACATCCCATTTCTGCCCAAAGAAGGATGTGCAGCCATGCATCCACATGCGCCAGGTATAAAACTCTGCCTGGTTTAGCCTTTGTTAAATTCCCTGCAAAAAACTGACCTGTCGCTGTGGTGTGACAGGCATGGAAAGCCCCAAGCTGGTAATTTACAGTTTCCACAAGCAAAACGAGAGACCTTTGAGAAAGCTGGTGGCAAATAGCAGGAGCAGACCTTGGAGGAGGGACGCAGGCAGGGCTGGTCTTTCAGCACAAGCCTCATCCATCCCCTGCTGCCTCTCACAGGACGGCAGCTCCAGAAAGGCACATAGGATGCCACGGGTGGTACACAAGCCACTTGTAAAGGTATGAGGCAACCGATGGGAATGACTGCTTCTTTTTATTATTATTGGTTTTAATCGTGGCAGACAGAATCTCAACGAATTCCTTACAAGATGATGGATTGCACCCTCAGGACCGTGGGTCCTTAGCACACAGATAGGCTGGTGCAGTAATGTATTAACATCACCGGTCAGGAATTTGGCAGGCGGGAGGAAAGGGTTGGAGTTCGAGCCCTCCCAGTGCTCCACAGTATTCAGTAGGTGTGAGAAATTGGTGCCGTGTACAACCTCGAACCGTGGACCTTTCTCACGGTCTCTCCATCTCAGCCCTATGGTTCAAGAAATCGGAGGGTTTTTTTTCCTAAAGAGCAGGAAGTCTGGTCTCTGTTTTTGCAAGGGAGCAGCACGCCAGAGTAGAAAATAAGACTTGTCAGAGAGGTTCAAGACTGGCTTACCCAACTTTTGTATTTTATTTTTCCCCTCTCTCAGAGAGAAGCAAGCCTCCATAGCCTGCCTACCTTGGTTACAACCAGCCAGCATCCTCCTCAATACATCCAGGTTGGAAAACAAGGCTGAGCCTAGGGAGGCAAGCAATAGCCTTACCCCTGCCTCAAGCCTGGGACTTAGAGTGAGATTCGTACCAGGCGTGCTGCTTTTTATAGCACCACTGGCTTGGCCACAAGTCCTCCTTTTTGCAGGCCTTGGTGCGATGCAGTCTCCCCAACCCCTGCAGCCACCGGGAGGGAGTTTGCTACTCGAGCACTGGCAGGAGGCAGCAGGGAGGCCGTGGGAACGCGCTGCTCCACTCCCTGGGAGAGTTGAGGCTCTCTTCATTTATGGCCATCGCTGATGAGTTGTGCTGCAGCGGGAACCGGAGTCAGCAGCAAGCCCTCGGTCCCTGCTGTGCTAAGGCAGCGTGTCTTTGTGAGAGAGGAAAAAAAAAAAAAAAAAAAAAA
>VZSZ01010719.1:298463-324268 GCA_013398815.1 Ibidorhyncha struthersii | reverse complement strand
AAAAGTCTTTTTTCCCCCCTAACCTGCATCTCCCAGTCCACGTGTGCTTTTTCTGGGGATGAGATCTTCTGCTATATGTGAGCAGTTATGATGGAACCACCCTGCTTAGACCCTCACCATCCTTCTGCTTTCGGTCCCTCTAATCTCATTTACACATTTCCTTTCAATCACTTCTGCAGAAGTGTTTCTTGCCACCTGGTAAGATGAAATGGGGAAGCTGCCCATGAAATACACCCAGAAATCTAAATAAAAAGGAAGTGCATTAAAGCCAGATCAGAAGGAAGTGCCTGCCCTCCTCCGCACTGTCTCTTCATTTCAAGACACTTTTTTTTCCTGCAGATATTTACTAAGCATCCCCTAGGTGATCAGGAACAACAAAAACCCACTAAACACAGACACTGATGCTGGCCTCACTCTGTGGGCTTCTCAGATGTTGTCACACTGCATTTTTTTCTTTCTAAATTTGGTGAGAAGATGCAAGAGATCCACCACAAAAGGTCTCTGTTTCTCAAAAAGAGTCTGTCTCAGCCCTGCAAGTATTTACAGGAGTAATTATGTTTAAGCATGTGAACACTCCTATTGACTTCACCGCAATTGCCCACAGAGTTGAAATGAAATATGCACCTACAGGGTTTTCTTTCTGGAGAGAATCGGTCCAAACCTGCCAGTGACTCCCATGGTCCGAGCATGCCAAGGGTACAAGATAGAGGAGCCCCAGCAGGCAGAGGTGCAGCTAGCAGCTATGGGCAAGCAACAACTGGGGGCTTGAATGAAATCACAGCAGCACTCTTATTTCAGGCAGAGATGCCGGACGATCCGCAGGGAGCTGAGGAGGGGCAGGGAGGAACGCAGCTGCTGTCACCAGGAAAAGGCAGGAGCTTGCTGGGTGCGGGGAGGGGAAGAGGTGATGGCACACCACTACCTACTGGAGGCGAGGTGTTCTGCATAAAGAGGCAGGAGGAGAAGCTGTTGATTCCCCCAGCAAGAGAGCCTTGCTTTGACACCAGCTTGTCTCCTGGAGGATGCCAGCGTGAGCTCCTCCTCTTGCAAGCACTTGGCCAACTTCCACCCCAAGCCCAGGACTGACTGTCTCTCAGAGACGAGGGCCTTCAATGAACAGGGACGATAAAAGCCCTGCTGGGTGATGAAATCCAGGAGCAGAGAGAGGTCACAGCATTAGCTTTAAGGTGCTAAAATTGTTTGGAAACATCAGAAGTGAAGCAGTGAGGAAAGGAGTCCCTACATTGCAACAGGATGAGTTCTGCATTGCTTCCAGGGAGAAAAATTTCCAATACTGAACTCCACCTGGAAAATCCTCCTGCCTTCTTCACAAGGCAGCTGTGCTACTCAACCTCTGGAGAAGGTTTCCTGCCCTTCTCCCTAGCTTTTTTCTTAAAGACAGAGAGCAGGTACAACAAGAAAACTTATCCTTCCTCCAGCATCAACAGGGTCCTGCAGGACCACAGGGAGGGAAGAGCAGAGCAGGACCCTCTTTCTAAACTCCCAGCTTGCAAGAAGGAAGGAACCATGCACCCTCAGTGACACATTCAGAGTAACTATCCCCTTCTCTGTGGGGCGGGGAGCATTTAAACCCACAATTCAAGAGCACAAAGGCTGGGCTTAAGGGAACACGGAGAAAGAGCAGTGCAGGAGAAATCCCACATCATCACTCCACCAGACAGAGGCGCCTTCTGTCCCCTCTCCTCCCTTGCTTGCTGCCAAGCCCAGGTGGATCAGTCTGACTCATACCGTGTATCCAAGAACAGTAAGGTCAGCATCAGTCCTCCAGCTGCTTGTATCCTTTCACAGAAACAAATCTCCTGGTCCCACCAGGAAACGAGTAGGAGTACAGCGGACACAGGAAGAAAAACAAAGAATTAATTCATCTGTTATTTTTTGGCACAGTTTAAGATAGAAGAACCACCGTAAATCCCTGCAGCAAAACCGCACCCTGCTACAGGAGCAGGGATGCCCAGAGAACCTAGAAACACGCCACAGGGTACCAGAGAACTTCCCAAAGCTCTTCCCAGCAGTAGGGGAAGCAGAGAAGGTGAGACGCTGGGAGGGAGCGAGTCTGCCTCCATCGCTGCGGGAAGGAGGGCGGGAGTCCCAGAGAGATAGGGCCGCACCAGTTCCCGTTAATTACACAATCACTCTGCTATGTAGGACTAGTTGCAAAATCAGTTGGAGCCTAACACATGGTCTAAGAAAAAAAAAAGAAACGAAAAGAAAAATACTCTAGTCCTGCTAGCAAAGAAATGCAGCCCAAGCAATTTTCTCCCAATATTGCTGGGATGCAAAGCACTGTCAGTGTAAGCGCCAGCATACAGTCACTCCAAGGGCCAGTCCTTTATAGGTGCTGCCAGCATGGTTCCCAGAGGTCCATGCCTGTATGTCAGTGGTGGGATCCCACCCAGAGAAGATTTTCTTGCAGGAAAAGCGTCACCTCTTCAGCAAGGACTAAGGAACCCTGTCTCAGCTGGAGACCCTGTGCTTCTACCAGCAGCCCTTCTAGGAAGATAGAGTAGATGGGGGTCTCTCTGTTTTGCCTTTTAATGATGCACCCTTCCCTCTGCTATCCCAAACCTCTCTCCCTATCCCGACACCTCCCCAACCTCTCTTCACCATGCTCATGCAATCCCCACTTTGAAACCAGCCTGGCAGACATCAGCACTTGCCCAGTCCCCTGGGAGCCCCAGTTCAGTGAGAGGGACACATCAATTTGTACATCAGCTGTGTAGATGGTGTGGTTTACACGTTAGCCTGGTGGATAGGGTTTGCCCATCTCACCTTCATCACTAATTCTCAGTTAGCTCAGCCCATCTTACTTTGCTAGCACTCACTTTTGGGCAGCCAAATACAGAGGCCAAAACAGGCAGCCAGAGATAATCCCAAGGAAACAGGGTGTCTAGCAGCCAAAAGCAGCACATTGTCTCCTTCACACCAGAACAGCTCGTTACAAGCTCTAGAAGTGCATTGTCGGGAGGGCAGGTCATCTTATCTGTGCAATTAGCTCAGGGTGCAGGGGAAGGAGCCCAGTCCCAACGCTGCTCCCCGGCAAGCCTTCCTCTGCTCTGGCCATGTGTCAGGAGAGGATGTTCCCAAGCCAACGCGTGACCCCACGGGTGTTCAGGGAGGGGGTGCGGCAGGCAGGAGCTGTCTTGGCTCAGCTTTTGCCTGGCCCACGCGCTCAGAGGAGCACCATGAAGAACATGTGGGCTGGGTCCAAAGAGTCCACAAACACCATGTCATACCAAGTCTGAAGTTCTTGGCTCGAGATCAGTGATGACTTTCATCCTACGACATCCAAAGAGGCAGAAATGAGAGGGAGAGGAAGCCAGGTCTAGGAGCACTTCCTCTACCCCACTGCTACCCCTCACCCTCATGTAGAACAGAGGAGGGACACTCCCTGTGGGTCACTTAACAAGTACATCCATAAACCTAAAATCCCAGGAGTTGCTTCATCTCCCAGTGAGAGGGGAGATGCAAGCTAACAAACCTTGTAAGAGAAAATGCTTTTGCTCCAGGGGTGACACAGACGAGGACAAAGGATGAGGGGACAGAGGGAGAAGAAACCAAAAGGAACATCTGAAAGCTGGATTTAAAAAAGGGGGAAGAGGGATGCAAAGATAGGTGGTGTAAACATTAACCCGGCAGCCCAGCATGGTTAAAAGAGATCAGAGCCCCTGTCGCATTAGGTGCTGTGCAAACAGGGAGAGAGACCCCCTGAACAACTGTGGTGAGCTGCCACATGGGTTTTATAGACCAGGGCCAAAGTGACTCAGCCAAGCCCTGGAGGAGTGCAGCTGGTCCAGCGCGTCGAGCCAGCGTGGTTACTGCAGCGTGCACCATATCTATATATTAGGTTAAATCAACAAAGCCATTGGGAAAGAGACAGGAAGACAAAACAATGGCTGCAGATAAGACACTCCCAGCCCACGCAGGAGGGTCATTACAGGACAAAAGGAGAACTATCAGCCCTGAGGAGACTGGCTCCATCTCTTTGGGATCCCTCTCCACCACAGGGCCAAGAAGCAGGACAAAGGACTCTAGCCAGGATGAATAAGCCAGAGGCAACTGCTGCCAAGATGTTGCACCCCCACCAGCAGACACTGTAGGAAATGTCTAAAAAAGGCCGTCTTACAGCATCACATTGCCTTGTCACTAGTCTTCCCTCACTGAGGTTTGGAAAGCTGCTGAATGAATTTGAACTTTCAAAGTCCATTTAAAATAAATGGAGTGGACTTTGCTTTGGCTGGGTGGATTAGATGCACACTGAAGACACCTTCAGACGTCTCCAATTTTTAGCAACCTGTAAGAGCGGCACCACCTTCTTTCACCAAGTGGCATCTGCGTGATGTGTTTAAGCATCACTCAAAGCCGAGCAACATATTTAGTTGATAGGTTTGTAGGATAGTACTGCTGCATGAGTACAGCCCCGTGCCCAAGCCACGCTGCTCAGCTGACCAGCACAACACAGATTTCAAGAAGTGAAATACAGCTTCTGCCTGATATAAACTTATTACCTCAGCTGCAGCTGGCTCAAGGCTCTGATGTAGCACCGCATTGTGCAACACAAGCAGTTTTAGCAACCATTAATCCCTGCCTCACACTGCTGGGCTGATTATTCCAGCTGGGGTCAGGGTAGACTAATGGATAAGAAGGAACCCGCAAGCATCATCTGACAGTTCCTGTTTCCAAGCTATACCCTCATTTCAAGCTGCACCTTGTCCTGGGGAAAGGCATCTAACCTCAGCTTGGCAATATCCACCCATGCCTCCCTCATTGAGCTGGGCAAAAGATGGGAGCTGTTATGAAAGGGCAGGCAAAAGTATCGCCATGCATCCAAAAAGCCTGAAGACCAACACGTGTCGCTGTCAAGGAGGAGGACAGTCATTAATGCTCCACAGTAAGGCCCAACAAAAATCTAAGATGAGCCTTTCTGCACAAGGGGTGGCTATGGCTGTGTGCAGGAAGATGGCAACTGGAGTGGAGAAGCAGCAGAAGAGAAATGCCAGCCCAAGGAAGAAGAAGCCCCACTAAAGCAGGGGTGGACAGCCTGTATATCACATTAGTCTGTCCTTGAGGGCAGCTCAGCTCAGACACACTGCTGTCAGCTCCCGTTACATGAAGATGAGTGACAACTACAAGGAGGCACTTATTTTAAGAGGAAATAATTATTGCCATCAATTTTATTGGGGGAGAACTTTGCCCCTCCCAAACGGCTAGCAGTCATGATTATTTGGGGTCTGTCAATAGTTTAGGGTTTGTCAATGCTAATGGCTCCAGAGTAAGCTTTCACTGCAAAGGAAACTGCTTTTGCAGCAGAAAAATCACATGCATGCACAAGTACAGAAGGGGAGATCATATTTTCCAAACTGTCTGGCAAGGGCTTGATAAAAGGCATTGCACATACTGTCTGTTTAGCTGCAGCAAGCAACAGATACCTAGAGCTGGGAGAGAGGCTTCTTGGTAATGCAGAATTAATCCCTAGCAAAGGATCTATTTTCAAAATGAGCGTGTAAGCGAAAGAACCGAAGACCTCCAGCTGATGCAAACTGGCACAGCTTTACGGCAGAGAGTGGGATGATGGTGGTGTACACTAGCAAAAGCATTTGGGCCTACATGTCTGTGCAACAGCAAGAGAAATCCAAATAAGCTGAGCTCCAAATAAACCATCTTGCACATCTTAGACCAGTTGCTCCCAGGTGGCTCCGAGTTTTCAGACCGCTGGGTGCAAGTCACCAATCAAGCTAATAATAGAAGCCCACTGACTGCCATTTCCATTCATTCATAAATCCAGCTGGACTTGCTCACAGATTTTCCTCTTTACCTATGTATTCCCTGGACAGTTATCAGACACACCAGGCTGGTATGAACCACCACCGCTCCTTTGAGACAGGGTGAACCCGAGTAGCTCCTGGGTTTAACAGTCACCCCATAGGACTCAAGGTGGAGCCATCAGTACCTGCTCTGCTGCCAGCCCCAGCAGCCCATCCCAGGAGCGACTTGTTTAAAGCAGCAAATAACAGAAGATATTTTGTCCTGCATTGCTGTGAATTCTCCTGCCGAGGATGGGTGCTGCCAGCCTCCCTGCTCAGGCATTGCTCAAGTAGCAGCAGAGACCCCAGAAAACCACTGCAGACCTGCCCGTGAGAAAGACAACTCCAAGTGCCGAAACCCGGGATTAAGACACTCCAGCGGCTGCCTCACACATCTGGTGTGTGTTAGGAAGGATACACTGGCAAGGAAAACACACACGGGCTCCAAGCGGGGCTGGTTAACCCATTCGTGACTGAGCCTGTATGGAGCACCCAGACAGGCTGAGGACTGCGAGATACCTGGCCAAGCCTCAGGAGAGCTCAGCTCACATCTCAGCAGTGGTCTGTGCTTCCTAGGTGATAATGGGAAATCCGGGAGCAATTCAGGTGCTTAAACATAGGTGCCAAGTACCACTGAGGGTGCCTTGGGCTACCTAAGACACCTGCCAAGGCCTGGCAGATGTCACATGGGTCCAATAGGAAACCACCACTTCTGGGTACCCAATCCACAGTGGGCAAGTCCTATGGTTAAGGCATCTCTTCCTAAAGATCTCAACCTCAGTTGTCTGGCCTTGCAGTAGAGAACACCTGTCCTCTTTGCCCTGAGGCAGGAGGCCATTGGGATAGCCACAGAGCACCCACCACCATGACACCCTGACCTTGGTTGGGCACTGCAGGTGCTGCACTAGTACTGATCATACTGCAGTCATGCCGTGCAGGACAGCTGACCTCCCAGCATGCACAGCACCTCCTAGGACATATTTTTGACCCATATACCAGATGACCATGATCCAGAGCACAACCTGGGTAAAGAGGCCCCTGAGTCCCTATCATACAAATACACCTGTCTTCCTTTCATTGATGTACATCCTCAAGGTTTCTCCTTATGAAGGGCTTGAGGTGAACAGAGCTGCCCCATAAGAAGCCATTCCTCATGCATTCGGCTTCAAAGGATGCCAAAACACCTCCTCAGTGAACCCAAAGACTCAGCCTGATGAGGAGCTTGTTGGACAGGAATTATTAAGAGAACAGGAACTGCAGCTACAGGAGGTCAAAGCTCCTGCACAAGCTGGGTGCTGCCTTGGGCAGAGCAGAGCCCTCCCTCCTCTGTACTGGGTGAGCAGGCATGGTCTTTCCCAGACAGGTTTGCATAGCTGGATTGTACTGGGAGGGTTGCACGTGGAGAATGAAGTAAGAGCAGCAAATCCTTACAGTGTTTCCTCTGAGCCCCTGAGGACCACAGCAAGTCAGAGCCAGATTACAGCCCCAGGAGCCTGGCAGCCACCAATCCCCGCTGGAGCCTGGGCAACAACTTTCTTAGGGCCAGATGTCCCCACCCCCTGCCCAAAGAAAAAGCTGTTCCCAAAAAAACGCAGCACCAACAAGGCCTTGGAGCACCTCCCAGCCAGGTGGTCTGCCTAGATGCAAGTCAGTGTCCCGACAGAGGCAGGAGCTAGGCTGGATGAGTGCCTAGCTGGGAGTAAACCCAGCTCTGGAGGGAGCACCAAGGCAGCAAGGAGCCCACTCAGCTGCCACACAGACCCTGCAGTCACGGGTGTGATGGATGTGAAGGGGGGATGCAGACAGAGCATCAGCCAGGCCTGGGTTAGCAGGGTCAGTGGGGGTCAGAGCAGAGGGGCCCAGGATCCCCAGGGCATGCTGAGGTTAACCACTTCACTGCCATGGAGCCAGCTGTGATCCCTCCTACCCCTCCAGTTACTGCTAGAAAAAGAGCTTTCAGATTTTGGGAAAGGCCTGAAACACCCTGAAGCAGCACACAATACAGGTGTCCAGAGAGGATACCCAGACCAGGAGGGTGGAAAAAACTCCCTCTTTCCTCCCCCAACACACCTTGCACATCTCTGGGCATGGCTGAGTGAAGCTTATGGAGCAGCACTCATCCTGTTTCAGCTGCAGCAAACCTGGGAAGGCCCATGGGGCTTAACCCCCATAGGCAGCACAGCTGCGAACAGACCCCGAGTTGTCCCCACTCTCCATCCCAAGGCCAGGACACCACCCTGTCCACCTATGTGAAATCATATCGCCTGGCAGAAGCTCTCCCTCAGGGAGATTTCCACCCTGGGGGATGCCCGCCTGCTCCATGCAAATGGTAAAGCCCTGCCATACCTCAAAACTCTGCCTGGACATCTCCCCTTTCCTCGTTGCTGCAGATTTATTGGTGTTGTCAGACAAATCAGGCCAAGCAGAGCTCGCCCCCTCGTGGGGTGCAGCCAGGGGATAGCTGGGCCCCCCACAACCAGAGGGGTCGGGTGCCCCAGGGGTGCAGTCTGGGCTGTGCCTCTGCCCCCCCTTCCTCCAGAGAAGCAGGAGCCCCAGCACCACCTCAGCCAGCGGAAGGGCATTTTCACCCCACCCCAGCAATACTGGTCTGACAAAACATCCTCTTAGCTGTCCCCAGGATGGTTCCTGGGATAGCCAGCCCAGCCTTCCTCACAGCCAGGTCTCTCCAAAATCCAGGGGCAAAGGGATTCCCACAGGCTTCAGAGCCAGGCTTCACCCCAAGAGTTTTAAAACAGCCAGCCCTACAGCCAGCAGGAAGTCTTCTGTGACTTAAAAGAAGTAAAATTCAAGTGAAGGCTGCTGGGGAATCCCCTACTTTGACACATGGCTCCAAACACACAGCTTTACACTGCAAATTAAGGTCAGAGGCAAGGCGAGGGAAGCCAGGCTTTTTTTTTTTTTTTTTTCCACAAGGAGAAAGGGGCAGTGAAGGCACTTGATACCTCCCTATAATTAGATATAGTTCTTTATCCCTAATGCTGCTGCCAGGGCACCTATATCCAATTTGGAAATGCTAAAGTATTGCCCAGCTTCATTAAATTATCCATCTGGTTCTCCCCTGTTCATTTCCCTACTGTTTTTCCACTTTAATGAGCCCAGCTGGGTCAAACTGTGACCAGTTACTGCTGAGCAGGGATCAGCCATCCCTCCCCCAAGGAATCTGGTGTGCTGGTCCGAAGACTCTCCACGTATCAGTTTTCCCAGACAACCTCCTTCCAGCCACGGGTATACTTAGCAACAGCAGTCATCCTAGCAAGGGCCCTCGAGACTCCTCTAAGGATCTGGAGAATTCAAGACAGCTGGGGATAGACATGACAAAGAAAAGCCTGGGGCTTGCTAGCACAGCAGAGCCTCTCCCCTGAGGTGACCATACATGGGCTGCCAAGAGCTCCATGCAGCTCACAGGGTGGGAAGCTCTAGAAGGGAGGAGATGGGGGAATCTGGGACAAACCGATCTCTCATCTCAGACCCTGTAGGCGAGAGAAACCTGCCTCGTGAGCCATGCTTCTGCTCAGGTACAAATATTCTGCGGAGCACAGCCCAAACCACAGGAATGTGCACAGCCATGGGCAGAGCAACTAAGGTAAGGGGCTGCCCGAAGCCTCCAGAGCTCTATGGGGAGTGCTCTGAATGACAGACCCAATACACATTGGATTATCTAGCCCTGGCATAAGGCAGGCTTTGCCTACACCTCAGGCTTCCAGCCTCCCACCGTCAAGGCAGGATGGCTGGCTCCTTCATCCTGCACTGTGTTGTCCCATTAGGGCAGAACAACCCAAGCAGCCACCTCCCCAGAGCCCACACCAGCTTCTTGCTTCTTTTGGGTAGGCTTCACATCAGGCTTACACCATGGTGGTTTCCTATACAGCAATTCCACTTCATGGAAGAGAACATAACACCGTTTTGGTTTGGGTGGTGTTACACTGTTATCAGCAAGACTTTGCCAGCATGTCCCCATTTGTATGGAGGAACAGAGTAAGCTCTGTCCAAATGAGGATTTCTAGGGCATTTTCTAATGCAAGCTCCTCTTCTATATACACTGGGCACAGTTAAATAGATAAGGTTCGTTGTTTAAGTAAACCCAGCACCTTTTTCCTCCCCCTATCTCCTCACTGTGCTTTTACACCAGGGAGACTTGGGATTTACTTTCCTGGCAGCTCCAGCACAAGACTCGCTGCTCACATCTCCAGCACATCTTAAGCTGTTTTAGGAGCACTGTCCTGACTCCATCCATACACAGGTCAGCTTGAAAAGAGCTTTGTCCTCAAGGAGAGGTGATCGGAGAGCTGAGCTAGCCACAGGGTGAGAAAAGGGAGCCCCAAACAGCAAGCAAACACTTCCTTCCTCCATTTTGGAGTAGAAATCACCAGAGCCTAACAAGGTTTTAAATAGCACAAGTAAAAGCAGGAGAAGTTTAGAGCTGCACATGAAACTATTACACAAGCTGGGAGGGAAAGTAATTCTCCATATTTTAAAAAACAAAAAGGAAGTTACTTTTGCTCACTATTTCTTTTTGATCAAGTTTCATATTTCATTCAAATTCCAAAATGCAGCTAGGGAGGGAGGGTTGTGCCACCCCGCCATCAGTATTCATATACACAATTTTTAAACAAGTTTCTAAAGGCTATAAGTGTTGGAGTGGTACAGACCAGACCCCTCCGCACAGCCTCTTATTTAGCTGAAACTCCAGCAGGAAACAGAGAAGGGAACAAGCTGACCCTGCCTCACCAGCAGCCCCCACCGCCTCACCCGGGCTGTGCCAATGTACCTGTGGCTGCCGCAGCAAGAGGGGAGCGGGAAGGCTCAGTTGCCTTGGGCCACCCCCAGCATCTGCTCCTTGCTCCTCCAAGGTGAGCTGAGCCTGCAGCTGAGGCACGGCCAGACTGGAGTGATGCTGGGAATCCCATAAACCACACTGAGAAACTACCATGCTCCCCCAGCAGCCAAGGCTTCCTCTTTGTTTCAGCAGAGTCACGCACAGAGCCTTCCAGCACCTTTTGAAGCTTCCAGTCAAGTCTTCAGCCAAGGCTAATTGCTGTCAGGTGTCAGCCAAAACACTAACTGCAACCATTAGTGACAGGAGATGATGACACACCTTTCTCCTCTCATTGTCACTCAAGGGTTGGGTGTTTTTTTTTCCTATCAACATTAACCGGGCTGGCTTTCAGAAGTCTTGGGGAGAAATGCTAATGCAAGCTTTGAAGCTGGAGGCGAAAAATCAGGCAACCCCCCAAGCTCCCTGGATGCTCAGCCTGAATCCAGTCCAAATCTGAGTACTTCTGGGTGATATACCTCCGCCAAGCTCATCTGTGTCTGCCACCGCCACAGACAGATGTGCTCTCTGCTACTGGTCTGTCTCCTTTTAACCCCCATGCAAAGCTGTCCGTGTTGAAGCAAACAGACCCCAAATGTTACAATCTCTGCTGATAGAAAAACAAAGCAGAGCGGAGGTGCAAGTGAGATGTAATAACCTTACAGCAACCAGCTTGAAACATTGCCAAGTTAATTCAGTTAGCGGCATAGGGGACACAGCAAGAAATCAGATGAGCCCAGCGATGGTTGCAAAGAGAGGAGGCAGCTGATCTCCACCCACTGGTCTTAAAGATGGGGCTGATTTCAACTGCGGAGCAGGTCCAGATTTCCAGACCCCTTGCTGCTGCCTGCCTGCTGCTCGAGCTGTGGTTCAAACCCCCTTCCAAAGGCTTTGAAGTTCAAAGGTGATGAGACCTTTAGGAAGCCTAAGTCTCTCCCTAGCTGGAGGAGCTTGTCAAAAGCCTGCCAGAGCATCTGATCCATTTCAGCCTCATGGGTTGTCGTTGTTTTGGTCGTGCATCATCCTTTCCCACCATCACCCCTCCCAGTTTCCCAGCCTCCCAGTTTTCTGGGACTGGAAGGCAGTCGTAGCGTTGGGGTACCCAGTCCCCAGGCCTCACCTCTCGGTCTCCCCAGGGGATTCATCTCCCACTTGGTTGACACCTTCGGCACCCTCCTGGCACCCCTCCGAGTCTGACATCTTCTCCCCTGGCTGGCACAGTGGCCCCACAGACAGCTCGGGTGCAAACGTGTCACCGCAGTTTCACTTTTCCTGTGCTCAGCAGAAGTGAGCTATGCCGGAAACTTCATGGGCTGAGGGTTTGGGGGGATGGGAGAGGAGCAGAGGAACGGCAAATCTGGGGGCTTTTTCTTTGTTCTTTTAAACCCACGACTTTAAGGTTTTTCCTCTGCCAGCAGCTTGAAATCAGAAAGTGCTGGGCTAACCCAGAGGGAAAGCGGGGGGCATGGACATCCCCACCATGGCAGAGAGAGGGGTGACCCACCACTCCCCCAGCTTCCCATGCCACTTACGGGACAGCCAGCATCTCTAAATCGCAGCACCCTAACAGTGCACTGGGTAGCAGGGTGCTGCCGCAGGAGCTGCCAATGTTTTCCTGACTTTGCATCTTTCAAAGCCCTCTGGAACCAAAGGGTCTGTTTCTGCCCTGCAGCTTTAATCCTCACCTCCCTTCCCAGCTCTGCTCCTTCCCCATGGCTTCCTGCTATTGCCCACATGGCTGGAGGTTCTGCAGCACCTCCCGGGGCTTGGACTCTTAACTCTTTGTCTCTTCGCCACCAGTGAAGGACATGGCCAGGAGCTGGTGGTACAGCCTGGTGGGAGGATGCCATCAGAGCATGGTGGCACAGCCTCACCCTCCTTCCCTGCAATGAGGGGGATGAGCATCCCCAGCTTCGGGCAGGAACCAACAACAGAGAGGTCCCACATCCCCATCCCCACAGCACAGCCCCCGCCAAAGCCTCCTCATTCCCACCAGGACCCCCACAGTGGGGGCAGACCCTGCTGGCACCATGGCACAGGTCCGGGTCCAGCACCCCAGGCAGGCAACACCCGCCTCTCCCGCCAAAGCTTTATTTACACTGCTGCTGCCAGGACGCAGCTTTTCGCAAAACCAGAGAGAAACAGCACCCAGTCGGGGCCCTTGAACCCGGGGGGACGGCGGGGACAGGAGGGAGTGGAGGACGGGTGTGGAGAGGCAGGTGCTTAGGACTCGCCAGCCTCGAACATCTTCTTCCTGCCCTCCATGCCGGACTTCTCCTCGATGTTCTTCCTCCAATCACCGACATCACGGAGGTCCTTCTCCTGGGGGAGGGATGGATGTGTGGGTGCAAGCAATGCCTCCCAAGGCAAGAACCCACCCAGGCGGGACCCTTCACCCTTCCACCCACGGAAAACCCCATGTCAGCTACAGCAATCCAATTCCATTCATTCTACATCTTTTTGGGCTGCACCCTCCTTTTTCAACATCATGGGTGCCAGAAGAGGCAATATTGAGCAGGAAGAACATTAGAGAGAAAGGCTCACCCTCAGCCCTGTCTATCACACCAGTAGGCATGAGCCCCAAAAAACAGGGGCCAACTCCTGTATGGGCACAGGGGAGAGGGAAGGAGTACCTTCTCAGTGTCCTCCTTCTTGACTTGCTTCAGGTTGGCTCGGAGGTCCATGCAGACCTTGTGCTTGGAGCCCAGCAGGGCCCGCAGCATCGCATCAGCGGACATGCGCACCCTGCGCAGTGGTGGCCTCTTGAACTTGCCCCGCAGGTCAAAGAGCTTCTGGCTCAAGTCTTCCAGCTGTGGGGAGACAAAGTGGGAGGGGCAGAGAGAGAGCAGGGCATGGGTTTCGTGAGATGGACCCAAGCAGGACGGGGAGGCATGAAGGATGGGCTAGAGAATTCCCTGAGGGATCGCTCCAGCAGAAACTCACCTCCTTGGTAGTCTTCTGCAGCTTCACCTCTGTGTCATACCTGTCCTCATCCACTGACTCGATCTTGGCATGAAGCTTTTTGCACAGCTCCTGGAAGGAAAAGCAGAGAGAGATGTTGACTACTAGGGCCCACATATGTGATTCATCTCTCCTGATCGCTCTGGCTCTGAAAGACCTCAGACCAGGTTGCGTCAAGACCAAATGGTGAAGGGTGGCTCGCAGGCCAGCTCCTGGTCCCCATGCTACCGGCTTCGTGCAAATGCTGCCTCAAGACATCATTAGAAATACAGCTTTCCTGCCAGCTAGACCCCTTTTGGGTTTTTTTTGCAGAGAGACCCCAGCTGTCTCTCAAGCCAATTCCACATCCAGCCAGCTCCAGGGCACCCACAGATAAGAAGGGGGATCAAGATGGGAAGGACAATCTGGATCCCCCAGGCTGACTGATGGACCCAAATCCTTTCTGCTCTGGCACAGTTAAAGGGTTAAAGAAGTCTTTACCTGAAGTTCCTGCATGGATCCTGGGAGCGACAGAGGAGGGCAACGCTCTGCCAGGTAGTTTTGCTTTTCCACTTCTTTAGCAGCTGCTTCTTTTTCTATTTCAGTGACAGCGAGCTGGAGCATAGCACTCTGGAAGGCAGCAGGAGGATGATCAGCATGGAGTGGAGGCAAGGGAGGAGGGCAGAGGGGATTGGCAAGGGAGGGAGAGCTGTGATGGAGAGGCAGCTGAGGGAGCTCCCCATCAATACCAGCATCTCCAAGAAAGGGATAGTGATGGGAACCCAGTAAGGAGTGGGGAAGGGTGTGGGGGGCCCCCCCGGGTTGTGCGTCATGGCCTCTTCCAGGAAGGAGAGTGCCGAGAGCTGGCTGACTCAGGATGGGAGATGGGATGGTTGGGACACACCTCACCCAGCCCAAGCTGTGCCACGTACCTTCAGGTGCTGCCGACGGGCAGTGGCTGCCCTCCTTTTTTTCTGCAAGTGGGAGGAATGAGAGTAAAACAGGTTATCAGGCACCCATTCCCCTTTCCATTCCCTTTCACCATACAACCCCCCAGTCTGCCAAGGACCTGCAGCCATGCCAGGGACTTGGCTCCAGCCAGGATGTACAACTTGACACACAGTTTGTCCCAAACTGGCAGCACTCAAAGAAGAGGCTCCCTGCTGAACCCAGCTTTGCCAACCTCAGGTAGCTAAAACCTGTGAAGTTCCTCAGGAAAGATAATGAGGGTGACAAACTTGAAGATATGCATACAAAATATAACTTCAAACTTGGCTTCTTGGGACTTTTAGTTTTTTTTCTCTAATTTCCTCTTCACACAGACATATGTTTTGCTTCGCACTCAACCACCCTTATGCCCCCAGGCATTTGGGAGCTGTGGAATGTCTTTCTGAGCAGTCCCTGGCACATGAGTGAGAAGGATGACCAGTCAGATAAAAACATGGAGGCTGCTTAATTTCTGGAGCTGAAAGACCTACTGCAGGTGATGCTGAAGGTGACACTATCAGAAACAGCAACCCCTTTTTCAGCTCTTCCCCAGCCTGGCAGTTACAGGTATTTTGATGTGCTGCATTACGGCACAGGGGAGGGCAGGTCCAGGGCATGGGGGTTCATCACAGCTGGAGGACAGACAAAACCACAGGGTCTGCAGGCCTGGAGGCTGCCCTGGCTGGCAGAGGTGGAGGACCACGAGGCTGCAGCTGAAAGATGAAAACTAGCTCCCTCTTCCCTGGGATGCCAGGTGAGCCTGGTAGACCAAGCCTGCCCTCCTGTACCTGTGATGCGCTGGAACAGCAGCAACAGGTCTCCTCCTTATAAAAGAAGCCACAACCTTGATGTGCTGCTGCATTGCAGCTGTTTCCTCAGCATTTTGCCCAGAAGATCGAGCAAGGTTGAGTGTGGCTGGAGCAAGGGACATGTGCCCTGACATCTGATATGCTGTGGTTTAGTAGTAAGAAAGCAGCGTTTGGGTGTGTATCTGTGCTGCATAGAAGAGGAAGTGGATAAGGTTCTGCAGAGTGAAATGTAACAAAATCTGACTTGCTTTGCGTAAGGCCCTCCTGACAAGGCTGAAGAGCTCTGCAAAGAAAAGGCACCCACCTCAGAGATGCAGCGCACCATCAACCAGCAGGATTTTGCTAGTATGAATCTGGCCATGGGCCATGAGAGAGTGGATCCCTTGAGCACTGTTCGCCCAGGGCTTATTCTCCATCTGAAAACTGGTACCTGAGCAAGCAGTGCCCTCCCAGCCTTCCGTGGGGGCACTGGGTTTGATGGGGAATCAAGGCGCCTGTTGGACATCAGCACCATACTGTGGAGTTTCTATGTGTCCCTGAAATCCTCTTTTCTTTTGGTGAGGACAAGCTTGAGCTTGTGGTGTTTTGGACATATGGGGAGGTGTAAAGCAGAGATGAAGGATAGAGAAACTTGCTAAGAAGAGATATGGAGTGATAAAGCCATGCACCACTCTCCCACACCTTCCCTTGCATTTCCCCAGCCTTCAAGCCCAGCCCTGCTCCAGCTCTGCCAAAAGCCAGGGAGAACTTGCTAAGGATGCAACCTCACCCTGCTCACGCTGTCCTGGACCGAGGGGTCACCAGGTTGCCTTTGAGAAGCGATTTGGGAGTGCTCAGTGGGCAGAAAATGAGTGGCTAGGTGGGGGGAAGGACAAGAGGATGCTCGGCCAAGGGCCAGGTGGTGGATGGGTGATGGAGGAGAGGTGGCTCTGGACCACCGCCTTCCCAGCACCATCTCGTGGCCGGCTGGGGAAACAGGAAAGGAGGAAAAAAAGCATCTAACTCCAAGCCAGGAGGCAGAAAAGACCTTCAAAAGGGATTTTTCTTCTACTCCCCATCTTTACCAGAAGGATTCAGCAAGAAAGCCTTGCTATGAACCATTCTTCCACACTCCCATGCAGCAGCTGCTTTTCCTAAGGACGAACAGTGAAGCCAGGATTGATGCCATGAGCATTGCAAAAGGAAAAAACCCAGCAAGACACACTTACCTCTTCACTGTTCAGGATGAGCAGATGGACAAGGAAGGGAAGGAAGAGAAAGGGGAGAAAAGGGCAGTTAGCATCCTAATCAGAAACAAGCAGAGGAATCTTAACAAGCGTAAAAAGTTGGCAGTTGAACAAAAGCTTTTAAATGCCAACAAAATATTAGAGAGAAAAATGGGAACTTACTCAGACATCTTGCTTTAGATGGTTGTGAGCCTGCAATGAAAACCAAGGGAAAAAAAAGTTCACAATTATTCATATTGGTGGTGGCTTTCTTGGGTTTAAAAACAAAGCAAGATTCCTCTAGAGAAAAAAAAGAGGAACAGGTTTGCTCTTATTTCCCAACTTCTCCAAATTTTCATCATATAGGGAACTAGGTTGCAATTTGTGGACAAGAGCAAAACACATACCTACTCACAGACCTCAGCATCAGGGGACTTCTGGCCCAGCACCATTTGGTTTGGACACAAAGAGAGATTTGTGACAGTGTTTCCTGCAGGCATGTTTCTTGTTTGACCCCCAGGAAACCATTTTATGCAATGAAGGAAGACTAGGGAAAAGCTATTTCCAGTTTACTGCTTCACTTTACCATGCAGTCTTGCCCCACTTCATGAATAAGAGATATCCCAAAGCCTGCTGAAAGTTGGGACACCCTGGGAACAGAGCCAAGCAGCGACCCCAGGTGACAAGGAAGGACTTCAGAGGATGCTGCTGCCAGTATACCCATCTACCGCATGAAGCGGGGGAGCCTGTTGCAACAACCTCAGCACAGATGACGTAGAACATGGTTGAAAGTTGATGTTGAATTGGTAAAGGCACAAAGAGTTTCCCCAGGCAATTTCTTGCACTACCTTTAAGTGGAAACTTTACAGGTACAACACAGCATATTAGGGAAGAGATGGAAGAGCACCTTTGTTTTGCTGTAAATTATTTCCCCGTAAATAGAACTTCACTTTTCTAGCAGAGCAGTATCTCCTGCTTGCATCTCCTAATGGAAGGATGCAGGAGTGTCGGCCGAGCCCAAACTAAGCTAGTCCTCTGCAGAGCGGGCAAGCCCCCAAAACACAGCCATCTGCAGACCTGGGAGGCTCTGTCGGGAAGTGAAGTGTTAACGGGGGCTCATGCCCGAGGGAGGAAGCACAGCTTGCAGGGCTAAGGAAACTTTATCCTGGAAAATGTGCAGGCCCATCACATTATTGGGGCGGGGGGGGAGGAGGAAAGTGCTTCTAAAAATGGTCAGGGAGCTGCAGAAGGAGCTGCAGCTGTCTCCTCGGACGGCAGCCTTTCCCTGGTGCCAGCCCCCGTGACTCAGGGAGGTCAGGGCGATGCGAAGCAAAAGCCACCGCAGGTGGCTGGGCTACAGCTGAGGGACAGGGCGGCCGAGGAACGCCAGCTATTTTTACTTGCATCCCTGCCCTGTGCCCGCACGCACCCACTTCGGCAGCAGCGATGCTGTGAGCGCTGAGGAAGCGAGGGGAGAACGCCAGGCTGCGGCTTGCTGCCTGCAACGGGGGCTTTAAATCACCTGTTCTTGGGGGGGGACACACAGAGTAAATTTGGATGTCATCCCTGTCTGGGGATGTTTTTTTTGTGAGAAAAGCGCTGCAAAGACAGGGTCAGGTGTAAGTAGGGAGCATCGCCACGTTACTGCAGTCAAGGATCCCGCGTCCTATGGCCCTGAGGAGGTCAGCATTAGGGAGCCTGCGACTCGGCTTGCCCTTGCCACTCAAGCCGGAGAGAAAATCCAGCCAAGGGAGGGGAAGGCATAAAACCAAAGAGAAAGAAGGTCGCTGGCATAGGCAGAGGGAGACTTTCCAATGCACGGACCCTCTCCCGCAGGCAAAGGATGGAGAAGGCTTTATTAGCACCCCCATTTCTCCCAGCAGGTCACCCCACCTGGCATTTGTCTCCCTATAACTCAGGTGAGTGTATCTGCTCCCCCGTCAACCCCTAAGAGCAAGCTGGGTCAGTAAGAGACATGCAAGACAGCTCACCCAAGTCTGGAGGAGAAAAACAGAGTGCTGCTGGCCGGACAAGACGGACTGGCGAGCCGCAGGCAGCTGGCTGAGTAAGGAGGTATAAAAGGGCTTCTCGGGTGGCTCAGCAGAAAATCCACCTTCTCTTTAAGGGCATGGAGACCTTCTCAGACCAATGATGTGCAAGAGTCCCTTGTGCACCTCCCTTGGCTGGGGCAGGCCAGGCAAGCAGCCCCAGAGGAGAGGACAGCCGCCAGGGACAGAGGGGTGGGGAGGGGGAGGACATCTTCTGCCCGTGGGGTGGGGAAGCAGAGCCACCCCGGAGGAGCCAGGGAGGTGCTCTTCCCCGGGAGCGCCGAGGAGGGAGCCTTCCTGCCCTTCTTCCTCCCATCAACCTGCGACACTAGATATGGCTTCAAGGTTGTAGGGAGCCTGGGGGTCCCCGCACACACCCATCCATCTGCAAGGCCTCTAATAAAATTTCCTGTTGGAGACATGGAGTGGCTTATCCACAGACGGGGGCACAGCTCTCATCACCTCCAAGGGCTCGGGAGCAGCTCTGCCTTTCCAGAACGAAGAGGGGAAAGAGCCTGCACCCCTTGATCCACCGCCAATGGCATGTGCAACAGCAATCCCTGAGGGAGACATCCATCACTAGCACATTCTTTTAACCTCACTTACCACACAGGAAGCTTTTGCAGCTCCTCCCCGTGTGAAATATTTCAACACAACTAAGGTTTTTTAAAAAACAAACCTGTGGAGCTGCTACAGGCAGCCCCGAGGCTCACTGCAGCGCAAGGGCTGGGGAGAGGCAGCAGAGCATGAGGGAGCAGCCCCACGCTACCAGCAACGAAGGTAACCCCCCATGTCTGCTGTGGGATGACCCAGATCCATATCTTCATGGGTCTGAGAGAGAGGCAGGTGGAAATGTAGCTGGAAATATTCACCAGCCCAGTCACAGCACATGTACTCTGTGTGTGTGTAGGGGGTCCCATGGAGACAGGAGCCCAAACAGCTCCTGCCCTCCTCCCCCAGCCAATGCACTCCCTCCCCTTTCAGCCAGGGTTTTTTTTTGACTGATTCAGATGTGGCCCTGACAATATTTTCCAGGCGCCTCTCAGAGGTTATATAGATAGAGGCAAATCTGCTGCTGCAGGCTTCCCGTTTCACCACCTTCCGCATCGTGCAAGTAACGCTGCAGATGCTGGTGAAGGAAGAGCAAGTCCTCAAGACAGGGCCGGTGTCTTGCAGGGCTTTGCCCCCGTAGCAGGTGGAGGAGGGAGAAACCCCTAGTGTGGACAAGGCTGGGTCCACTCAGGATTTGTCCCTCTGAAATGTCAAGAGGTAGATGGTTTGGGTAGCAAACATCTCAGCGTCAATATATGCTGACCTACAGATCTGAGCTACACTCTTGCAAATCCACCATGGGAATCCTGGAAATGCACAGCAAAGGCAGTTCAGCAGAGGTTTTGGCTGGTTTTGCCCTCATCTGGGCTCCCATGCTTGGATCCCATGACCCATGCTGTGGGTCAGCACCTAGTGAAGGATCTGGGCTTGAGAAGAGCTGTAACAAGGATCAGCCTGATCCAACCCTCCTCCTCACTCACCTCCTGCACATCCGCATCCCCAGGGTGGTGAGCTCTAATGGAGACAGGGATCTGCATCTCCAGGCACACCTAGTAAACACTGAGGTTAAACTCCAGCAGCTTCTGCCCACCAGAAGCATCCCTCGCTGCAGCCGCAGAGGAAGACTCATTGGTAGAGGCATCACTGTACCCAGCACCTACCTCCCATCTGGACCTCAGCAAAAAACAGGAGGAATGGCTGCTTGTCCCAGCTAAAGGCAGTTTCTCAGAAAATGAAAAAACAGAGACCAAAGCAAGCACATTTGCAGACAGACACCAGCCACCCTCAACAGCCAACAGCAGAAAACACCCGGTCAGGGACAGCTTAGCCGCTTCACTTCTCCTCTCAGTGCCAACTCCATAAGCCACGGTTGACTCAAGAGTTAAACTGACTCTTTATTATTCTTTCCAAAGGCTCTACAGCCGGTTTTTTTTAGCTCCCTACACAGCTATACACATTCCAGCCACTGCTGGCCCACCAGTCCTCCAAAGAGCAGCTCAGCTCTTGGTGGAGGCATCAAAATTGCGAAGGTTATCCATTCAAAAATTCCCCACACCCAAGGAAGTTCCCTCAGCCCTGTGAAATGAAGGATTTCTGAACATCCTGGAGTTCAGGCATGCAGCACAGCACAACAGATTTGCTCAGAGTTCAAGGTTTTGTTTATCACCTTGCGATAGGGAAGTGATGGCCTGAAATAGTTGAATAAAGAGGTTCAAAGAAAGAAGTCCCATGAGCTAAATTTTGGCTAAAAATTATGTGTTTGTAGGATACGGAAGGAGTGGATGGTGAGGCATGGTAATAGGGTAAGCGGAAGGTTGAGCCTCCAAGTCTGCATAAGGCTTTCCCTGGAGCTGCCTTGCACAGAGGTTAAGCTGTAGGGCAGCTCTCCTCAAAAAAGAAAGAGGTTTCAGACCTAGAATGTCATGAGGAATAAATGCAGTGAGGACCAGGAAGAAGAGAAAAACAAAACCATCCCAAAGTAGGAGCTATGGTTAACATTAAGAAAGGCAGAGGTTTCCAAAGGAAGTAGTGTGAGTGAGTGATGAATGAATAAGTTCCTTGCAGAAAAACTGAAGGAAGACATAAGGAAGCTCCAGGCAAGGCCTTCAGAGAGGTGCTCGGCTCTGTGAATATGAAGTATGAGTGTGGATATTGCAGAGGCCGGGAGCGGACACACCATTCACACTTGGGTACCTTTCCTGTGGAGCAGATGCCCTTGTTCCCTTCCCTCGTTCCCCTCCACTTGTGCTAGAGGAATGTGCCATGAGTACAGCCCACCATTCCCAGAGCACTTTCACCATCCTGTGAGGCCAGACGGCGGGAAGACCTGGCATGTACAGGAGGTTCTGCCCTATGCTTTAAAGTCTCAGATGTTGGAAGGAGTAGGCTGATGGATCCATGCAAGGTCTCCCTCATGGCCATCTCCTGCACCCTTACACCTTGCCTCCTCTTCAACATCCTGCAAGCATCAAGTGGACAAGCACTATGGAGTGACATGACAGCAGATGACATTATGTCTTATTCCAAGGATGACACTGTTAGCAAAAAAAACCAAGCCTTCTACCCAGCAGCAGTTGAGCTCATCATAAAAGCTGAGGCCGGACCGCTGAGCAAACCAGTGTCTGACTTCCCTTTGCTTTCCCAAAATCACATCAGACCAAAGCAAAGCACATGGCTCCTATCCTGCCCAGAACACTCCCTCTCCCTCTAGTGTATCCTTAAGAGAGCTCCCCACACCATACCTCTGCCAGCATCAGCCTCTAGGAACTGCTATCAAAGAAGGCCACTGCCTTTGCATCTTGTGCCAGTGCTGTCCTACATACTCCACAGCTACTGTCACCTCATTCACCCGTGAGATGGAGTTAAGGCTTTTGGCTTTTCCTCTTCAGAGCCACTTCCAAACAACACATCCACCCTGTCATTTTAGCTCCATGCCATCTTCCTTGAAAGGGAGTGCTTCAGGCACATGATGTTGATGCCCCCAGGCTGCAGGGACATCTCCAAACCCACCAGCAGGTCCTGATGACACTCCTGGATGTTCAACGGGTACCGTGCCCTCACAAACTCATAGGCTGCCAGCAGCCTCATGCTGTGCTTGACCATGAGGTACTGAATGACACAAGTAGGACCTAGAGAGTAACCATCCCTGCAGTGGATGAGGACACGCTTCCCTTTCTCCAGTGAGGCTTCAATGCACTCATTGATGTCCCGGAAGCAGGGTTGCCCCTTTTTGTGACGATCCCCATGGAGCGGAGCCTGGATGTCAACCTTGAGGCGCGACCAGCTATGCCTGAACCCTCCCCGTCGGCATGTGCAGGGGATGATGCTCAGGCTGCAGTCACTGGGCAGGCTGCTCATGTCAATGATGCTGTCAATGCTGTTGGTGCACAGCACCCGCCCGCTGTAGGCAGCATTGAGGTTCCCCAGGTAGATGCCATCAGTTATCCGAGCGATGATGGGTCCTGTGAAGGGGAAACATGCAGGCTCTCCTCGTTTTGGACAGGTGGGCTCCTCAGGATACGGGTTCTTCTTCCAGCTCCCCCTGAGGGATTTCTTGGAGCTGACATGGAGCAGGGGGCTGGAATCAGGCTTGGAGTCCCGTGATGGGGCCGAGAAGAAGGAGAAGCAGCTGGAGACCTTGGCCTTGGAAGGGGAGTCTGCTGGACAAGGCAGGGGTGGAGCAGGGATGGGACTGGATTTGAGGGCACAAGAATGGGATGCCCGTGCCAGGGACCCCATGCTGTGGGCTGCCCCTCCACTCTCAGCTTCTTCCATCTGCAAAAATAAAGGAAAGGACTGGTGAAACCACAGAAACTCGGCTCCACAGCTGCACAAGCAAGGATGCACGAGCTGGCAGCTGGCTTTGCCCACAGCAACACTTGGAGACACCAAAGGTCCCAGAGACCTTGCACATCACCAGCCCAAACACCCACCCATCCTGTTCCCTTGGGACAGGCACAAACATGCCGTAAAGGCTCACCTGGACCTGCAGACTGCTCTGCCAGTCCTGGGGTGCCAACTTGCTGGAGCGGTGGTCCTCTCCTGCTGATGGCAGGAAGCAGCGTGACTGGTGTGTTCTGCCAGGCTGCACGGCTACAGATACCACATCCCCACACTTCTCTTCACATGCTTCACTTTTACTCATCACCAAGTTTGGACAAGAGCCTGTAGGAACAGAACAACTCCATATGGACACACACAAGTACTCACACACAGGTGCTTTTGATATGAACACTGGCCTTGAAGAGAAACAAGGCATTTTAATGATCCCTTTCACTCCAGAGGGACACTCTTCAGTGTGGACTGCTGGAGGGGTTTGCAACTCATTGCAAGCTGGACCCAGGAGGAAGGACGGCATTCCAAACTGACAACATGAAGGGGTGAAGAGGAGCTGCAGGGAGAGGGCAAATAACTGAAAACCCCTCTGGATGAAGCTTCAGTCTCCAGGGATGGACAGGCTGTGTTAGCCAGGGTTAGGATCGCTCAGTTCCCAGCTAAGCCCCAGGCGCACATCTCACTCCACACAGGAGCTTTTCCCACTTCCACCCTGGACACTTGGACCAGAAGGTGCCTTAGACCCTGCCACAGCCCGGCCCTTTCTCCACGGCCCCAGGCTGAGTTGGCAGGCCCTCCAGAAAGCCAATAGCCAACACTTCTGTCCAACGGTGGTCCGTGCCCAGGCCTTCAGCAGCTGAGGTGATCCCTCAGGCATTCCCTCCAAGCCTGCCCCTAGATAGTATTACCACAGTGACCTGACACCTGATCACAATCCTCCGTGTGTCTGCACGTCCTCAAACCCTGCTAAAGACCACGACATGACCCAGAACGTGTCTGGAGAACAGGCTGAGACCTCCATGTGCTCAAATGAGTATAGCTGCAACATGTCTTCACTCTCAAAAGGTCTTTCAGGCTCTCTGTGCCAAAACAAAGCAGCAGCGAGAACACTGTGTTATTAATAAAGTGGCCATAGAGCTCAAAAAAATAAAGATCAATAAAGCACAAAGCTCTTCTCTCCCCAAGGTCAGAGACTGCCCTACAAACCGGTGGCCACGTAGGGAATGATTGCCCAGAAATTATCTATTTCAAGCTCACTGGCTTTTTGCAAGTGCTGTGTGACCACAGACACCACATTTTATAAAAAAGCTGGCAGCTGCGAAGACCCTCAGCAGCCTCACCTACCTGCACAACACTGAGAGAGAGCCATGGGAGAAGACAGCTGCAAAGCGATGGGCCTCTGGAAGGTCTTCTGGAGGTGCTTCGCAATTAGGCCTGGGAAGGGAGAGGATAAGCTCAAACTAGGAGAAGGCTGAGCCAGGAAAACTCAACACCGAACTCCATCGAGCATCTTTCAACACCATCCCCCATGCTGCTTACTTCAGGGTGTATCTGAGACAAGAGTTTTCCCCTATGGAGCCAGACCTGAGTTTAGCACATACCCAAAAGTCGGGGGCAGTGTGAGATGAGTACAACCAAAGCAGAGAAGAAGATTCAGAAGATTCAGAAGATTTTGTTTCTGGCCTTTGCAGATGTGAACATGTCCTTTGTCACATCCAGAGTAAAGTTCCCCACCAGCTTTTTATAACACCAAGGCCAAGTGTTTTGACTGGGCTGTCTTAAGTGACACCTTTCATGCCAAAATTCAGGCTCCTATGTCAAAACAGCTCTGACTTTTATTTAAGTTAAGAGGAAAATGCTCTCCATCCAGGGTAAACCCAGATGCTGACTGGGCAGAAGCCTCCACCTGAGCCAGCCAGCCACCTCCTTCACAGGCAATGAGGTGCAATTGCACCCTTCCAAGGGTGCAATTCTTCTCATCCTAAACGAATGATGAATGATTCACTACTCAAAGTGCCCATTTCCCACAGAGGGCTTGTTGCCCCCAGATAACTGGCTCAGACAGGGACATCTGCAACATCCATGTTTATGAGCAGGGTGATGAAACACTTGTTTGCAAAATGACCATTTTCCCAGACGCTGCTCACAGGACTTAAAATAAGATAAGGGTTGGGGTGTTTGCAGGTCAAGACCTCCTTTCAGCTCAGTTGTACTCCTATACCTAACTGACTTTGGGCTTGTTTCTGATCAAACTGAACTGCACTAAGTGCCCGCAGGGGTTTCATCACCTTTGTGTGAAGTTAGCAAGGCTGGTTGAGAAATCCCCGTCTGGCTGACTTGCAACAAGTCATCACAGATAGGCACGCACTCACCTGTGATGCCGTTCTTCTTTGGGGGGCATCTTTTGCCCGGCAGCGTGACAGCGCTGAAATCCTTGTGCTGCTTCTTCCCTGGCTCCATCCTGACGAGACCTGAAATACAAAGAAATGGGAGGTTTAATTTTTTTAGGTCTGTCCACAAAGTTCAAATGGAAGGAGCCATCAGGGAGCCTCTCNGAACAGTCCCAGACTCAGGAGCCCCAGCAGCAGCAGTCGGGGCAGGGGAAAGGGAGCAGGAAAGCAGGGGTGGCGGGGGGAAAGGGTAGGAAAAGGGGGATAGGGAAAGAAATATGGATAAGGAAAGGGATAGGGGCAGGGCTCCTTGCCTGTCCCTGGGAAACTGAAAGTCACATCCACAGCGGACTCGGCCAGGGTAGAGGAGGGAGCAAACAACCC
>VZSZ01010719.1:272438-297927 GCA_013398815.1 Ibidorhyncha struthersii | reverse complement strand
AAGAAACCGTTGTAGGGCAAAGTACACGTTTGCCCATAAAACTGTGAGGCATTAATGGTGCGAGTTATCGAATATTTATTAAATGGGCATGCTTGCTCCTTGTGAGAAAAGCTTAAATACTCTCCAGCTCTCAAAAACTGTGCGACTAGCCAAAAAATCTGCGTCTGGAGGACAGCCAGCACATACCCAGGCTGAACGATGACAGCCCATAATCATTTTTGTCTCACGGCAGATGACTGGCAACAAGTACATATAAGGCTCAGCCTTCTCCTGGTGCAGCTCTCCTGTTTGATTTCCTGAAATGCAGGAACAAATGTCATAAAAATCACTGAATGAGGGAACAATTCACTTTGGGAGGGACTTCCAGAGGTCAGAAGCCTTGGATCTGGATGTAAATAATTGAGATTATAAATCTTAATAGCAAACAACTCGATTTTCAGTCCTTCTTGCCTCCTTTAACAGACCTCTGCCTGGCCCAAAGCCCTGCTTTTTGCCTTGCCACCGTCCTGCAAAGCTGCTAATTAGATGCAGAGGGACTGTCCCTTGCATGAAGCAGAGCAACAAACTCCCCACCCGCCACCCAGACACCTCACACCATGCAGACTGGCTTTGGATACCTGCTTTTGCCCCCCTTAACCCACCAGCAAAAAATCCTTTGGCCCTGTGGTGCAGGATCAGGCTGGCTCCTGCCTCCTGGAAAAAGCCACATGAACACCTCCAGCATCGCCACCCGGGTACCAATTGGCATTGCAGCAATGGGAACAGGCTTGCACCACAGCATAACAGCTTTCTCGCCCTCTCACACACGTGCTCCATCTCCAGAAGAAGGGATCTTGGCTGGTGAGCCTCTATGGGGGCCACAGACAAGATGACACAGAGACCCAGCTTGGAGCATGTACCTGCCCTGCCCTCTAGATGTAGACAGAGGAATCCAGCACAGACACATGCTGAGGAGGAGTTGGTGTCCCCCTCCTTTAACTTTTCTTCTTGCATCTTCCACCAGGGAATCTGCCTGCTCCATGCCCTCCAAGTACATGAGGAGCATCAGTTGGGCAGGAGATGCTCAGACATCTGGCCTTGGCAGATGGGGGACAACTGGCCTTGACAAGGCCAAGGTGAAAAGGTGCTCGCACGTGAGATGAGGCCGTCCTCTTTCCCATGAACAGGCTCTCCATGAAGGGCTGCGTTCACTTTTGGTGAAATAATCCATGAAATGAAGCTCAGCTCCGCCAGCCTTGCTTCAAACAGCTACCAGCAGATACAAAAAGGGTCCTGCCAGAGGAGGAGAGCACTCAAAGCCTTGTTGCAGGAGCACAAGGCAGACTGAGAAGGAAAAGCAATGATGGAGGCAGAAAGCAGCCTTGGTAGTTGTCCTGGTTTGAGGTAAAACAGGACCAATTTTGTTCAGTAACTTTGCTTCTTAGATGGGACTCTTCTGCATTAAAAACTGGAGCTGGGTGGAGATTGTCCCCACCCCACTTCCACCCCATGTCACCTCTCCCACTTGAGCAAACAAGTCAGTTTGCTGAGTTTCACAGCACCAAGGATCAGCCCAGGCTGCCTGCAGCTGCCCCAGCTGGGTGCTCACTCCCGTGGTCCCAGGCTTCCCCCTAAAAAGTGCCGTGGGCTTCCCTCGCTGGCTCTGCTCACCTGGGACTGCGCTGGAGATTTGGGCTCTGAGTGAGGCCAATGCTGGAGAGAGGAGCAGTGGGCACTGGTATTGGGGATAACCTTTCTCAAGGGGGGGATGTCCCTGCATTTTCTTCAGCTGTGTCCATTTTGGGACTAATATGCATGTGCTTTTATACCCAGCGCCATCAATTGTGCAGTGAACCTCAAGGCCATGACTTCAAACAAGGGGGCTGGAAGAAGCACATGCACACACACGTGTGCACACACGCAAGAAATGCCTGTTCTCAGCACCTCCAAAACCCTTCTGGGTCCTGCATGGCCCTAAATCCCCACACAGTATAACCAAAAAGCAACCTGGCAATGGATTTGGGACCCCAAACCCAATTCAGAGATGTTCCCTTCTGCACAGCCCATTCCAATCTGATTTAAGGCTGAGACTGGAGGTTGAGGCTGTAAAGTATCCCTTTACAAGTCTTTCTCAGGTGACTTATTTCCTCCTCCATCTCATTAGTGGCTGCCAGCAGATGCTGTTTCCCCAGCAGAAGCCACACTCCGCTTACTCCAGCCATCTCAAAACCACCCTGTCATTTCTTCCCTGCTCCCAGCCACAGCAAAGGCTGGAGAATATTTATCAAGAAGCAGACGCAGCAGCTTTTTATGGTTAAGCTCAGGTCATTAATCTCTATCGAGAGCTTTCATAAGCTTCCTCAGCTTCACCGTGTTTGTTTAACTCTCGGATGGTCGCTCCATGGAGCTCTGGGTTATTGCAGATTAATTGCTTTTTATTATTAATGGTTCTTCATTCATGCGCCAGGCTCTCTCCCCTCCAGAGCCCGGGCAATAGCTATTTAATAATATACTTTCTTTTTCTCTTATGGGCTGAAATACAATGACATCTTCTGTGTGCTGTGGCTGCTTTGTAGCAGAGGTACTTTGGAGCAAGGGCAATGCCCTCCTCCAGCCAAATGCAGTGAGCTTTCTCCTGCAGATGGCTCAGAGGAGCTGCTCCCCAGCCACCCCAAACTGCAGCGCATTCAAGGACAGGCAGGGACAACGGCACCTCTCCGATGTCCTCATCCTTCTAGGAGGGATCTTTACTTATGTAGCCCCCACGCAAGGCTCCACAAAGCAGGGCAAGGCAGGACACGTGGCCACAAAAAACTCCCAGATTACATGAAACCTGCCCAGAAGTGACATGAGGGCTGCAACCCAGCCTTCATCAGCGTAGTGTGATCTGATCATGGCATGAAAGCAAGAGCTTCAGCCCCTCCACCCCAGCAGCACCTCCAGGTGCCAGGGGTGGAAACCTTGCTGCGCCAGCACAGTAGAACCACACCGTATGGATGGAGCCAACACTGTGCTGCCTCATCCGCATGGTCTGTGGGGATGATTGCTGGTGAGTCCCATACTCTGAGTCACATCTTGGGGTGCATAAGTCAGCACGAGCTGGGAACGGGCTAAGACTGAAGCTGTGTGGGCAACCAGTGGGTGATTTTGCTGTCTCATTTAGCCTCTAGCCAGGACACAGAGCATGCTTATTGCAGAGGCACTAAAGAACTAGTCTTGTGTCTCCCACACCTTCCACACCAGCCTGTCCTTTTTCTCTCCCCTCAAGCCTCTTAGGGTGCTTCAAGATCTTGGTCTCATTTAAAAGCCTTTCCAGGACTCATAAAGCCTTCCCAAGAACTGACCTCTTGCCAAGTTATTCACAACCAACAAAACCGCCCACCCCAGGCTGCCCGCACGTTAACCGTTCTGCTTTAAAAATATCAATGGACTCGGTGGTTTTGCATGAGCTTGAAGCTCTGTGTATTTTTCCCCCCGGCCCGCGAGTGGTTGGGATGAGCCAGCTCCTGCGCCCGCGCCATCCCCCCTAGCATCCTCTGCTCCACATCCAGCCTTGCCCTGGGATGCCAGGCATTACACGGGGCATGAGCTGCAGCAGCAGCCAAATCATCTCTTGGCCAAAAAGAGCCCTCAGTCCCCTCTTTGCTGACACTGAGCTGGGACCAACACGTCTAGATGCTGCTGAGCAGAAGCCCCTCACTCCTCCACAAGCCCTCTGTCCTGCCCCCCTCCCCCCCCCCAGTGGAGGAGGAGAACCCCACTATCTGGGGGGCAGGGGCAGCTTGAGATGGGACTTCAGCCCCAGGGCTTTGTCAACCACATCTGGGGGCTGCAGGCTGTGCCACTGGGCGAGGGGTCGGCGTGGGTTGGACAGCATGTCGGACCAGTGCCGCAGCTGGTTGCCTGTGGCCCGGCAGCCCAGGAAGAGTTTGCCGATGGGCTCGTTCTTGGTCACTTTGTCGTGATCCCAGACGGAGATGACCACGTCCACATTCTGTGGGGGGACAGACAAGAAAGACGATCAGTGGGAGGGGGCTCGCCACAGCAGGGACCCGCTCAGCCCTGGGCGCTGCAGGGAAACCCACCTGGATCTGATTAAAAGGCACTTCAAAAACAAACACCTCGTTGAAGTAAGGGCTTAAGGTGTTTTTCTTCACACTTGTCTTCTTCTTCTTCCATTTCTTCCTGTTCAGGATGAGATGCACCTTGACAAAAGGATCTGAGGAGAGAGAGGGCATGTCTGGCACAAGTGACAATTTTTGACTGATGAGCTCAGCCACAATACAGCTTCCCTGGGCCATTCCCAAGCAGAGCGCAGTATCCCACTTGTCACTCCTTGTGGTGAGCATCCACCCCTCTTCCCCTTGCCAGCCACACCAGACCTCACCTCCCCTTGCTTCCTCTTGCCACAAGCCCTACATACCATCCAGCCATGACATCTCCTCATGGGAGATACCTCCAGCTCTGCCAAAAGCTGGAGTATCTGTGCTAGGGAAGGCTGGGAGCTGGCCAAGGGCTGGGTATGGTGGTGGCAGGTCTTGGCACCAAGAGCTTTCAAGGCTTTGCAGCTCTTGGTGCCATCATTAAGGCCTGGGCAGGAGTAGGTCTTGCTGACCTGAGAGCCCATGGGAGTCCATCCGCTTCAGCTTCTTGGCTTCCAGGATGAGCACCGTCAGCTTGCCGGTGCTGGGGACATAGTGCAGTGAGAAGCAGATCTCGCCCAGTTGCTCTTCCTGATGGAGAGATGCCAGAAATGAGCACCAGGCAGAGGAGCAGGGTCACCTGGGACCGGAGTACCAGACTGGCCCCAGGTTTCCTGGGTCTCCCCCACCCTCATGCTTGCCCTTACGAGCCTGCTTCTGGGGGTGGTGGCAAGTGAAGCAATAGCACATCCCTCCCAGCAGAGTTTCCCACCTGCCAGGACCAACCTCCACTTTACTGGCTGCCGCCAGGTCGCTCCACTGCTCGATGACATGCTGCAGGTTGACACTGGCCAGGGGCAGCCTGACCTCACCAATGATGTCGTGCTTGGCAAAGCGGTTGAAGTCATAGATCTGCATCACCAGTGTGGATTCAGGCACCTCTGCCTGGGGTACCTGCAGGGGAGGACCCAAAAGCCTGGACTCACTCTTCAGTTGCAACCCTGCCCCACAGGACAGGGCAGTGGCTACAGGTCTTTCTCTGACACTTCTCCATCCCGTTTGCAAAGGCATCTCACTGCCTGGAGATGTTTTTGTCAAGGGAGCAGTGCCCATGCAACGCTCTTGATGGGACAAAAAAAAACATCATCAGCTATAGTTTCCTACCAGGAAAGCGAAGCTCTCGTTGAAGATGGGGTTCAGGGTCTTGCGGTAAACCTTGGTCTCATACTTCTTCTTCATATCGGACGTTAGGTAGACAATCACGTATGGATCAGATGTGCCTCCGCTGTCCATTGCCTTCAGCTCAGCTGCCTGCTTCACGCCAACTTTCAGCTTAAAAGGAGTGATGCCCAAGGTCACCAGGTGGAGGAGGATGTGGCCAGATGACCAGGGGCTTAGTGGGAAGCAAGCAACTGCAGCAGAGGGGACGCCTCCACGCGACATGGGTGCAAGAGCCAGCAGGCTGCAGGCAGGGGGAGAAGTGCAAGAGGGTATGGTCCACCTCACTGGACAGCAAAGAGGGACCATGCAAGAGCAAAGCCTTCTCCCTGCCGTGCCACAGCCGCAAGCATCCCCACCTCTTGTGCACGGAAGTTGTACTCCAGGGAGTACTGCAGCTTTCCTCGCCTGGTCTGCTCCACACCCTGCTCCAGGTCCTCCATCTCGGGCTGGACCTGCGGCAGAGAGAAGCACTACACTCAGGATGTGCTCAGCCACATTGCTGGCCACGCCATCCTCCCACCACCACCGGGCAGCACGGCAGCAAACCTCTCAGGGAGGAGGGAGGTGGGGGAGAGGGGAAAGCAGGACGCACAAGGCTGGCCGTGGTGGAGCTGCTGACAGCATGCAAGCTGACTCTCTCCTTCTTCTTGGGCTTCCTCTTGCAACAGCAGCACCTGACGATGCAGATGAGGAAGAGGAGGAGGAGAACGGCCGCTGCCACAGCCACAGTGATGAGTGCCCATTTGGGTACTGGTGCAACGTTCAGGGAATGGAGATGGACAGAAGAGTTAAAACCAAGCAAAAACATAGACAGTGCATTTAAACCCCTTCCTGGTGCTCCAGCATTAAGGACTGGTACTTTCAACATTGCCCCTATAATCCTGAACGGGCCCCATGCAGGGAGGCTGCGGCTGGACAGCATTCCCCAAACAGGCAGCAAGGATGTCCTGCGCTCCCGGAGCGGCACGGTACCCCTCTGCAGAATCCCCACCCCGATGGACCCTGCTGGAAAAAGGGATTTGGAGGGAAAGAGAAGTGGATACAGAGCCTCAGAGTCCAGGAGCCTCCCCTGGATAATGCTGCCTGAGAGAGCAGGGCAAGCACTGCTGTACTCACGTGGGATCCGGCTAAGCCAGCCGCCCAGGAAGCCCGGCCAAGCCGTGGTGGCGATGGCCATGGGGCTGCTGGCGAGTGGGGAGGCCGTCGCAGTGCCTTTCCTGGCTGCCACCGCCATGGCTAAGCTGAGGTGACCTGGCGACACAAGCAAAATTCACAGGGTGGGGATTTCCTTTCCAGTAGCGCGCGTGCTACTGGTGGCCCAGGGCTCTAATGAGAGCAAACACAATTAAAACATAGAGCCCAGCGTAAGCATTTAGGGTTTGGCCACTTTGGCAATGAGGTGTGAAATGGAGCAGGAGGGAGCCGCGGGCAAGGAGGGCTCTGCGCCAGCCGGCCCCTCGCCTACAGCCTTCTCATTTATATCTTTGCAAGCATGCCCTCGGAAAGGGGAGGGGGGTGGGGGTGATTAGGGAGTTTTCCTTTGTTTTTGAGAAGAGGAATCACCTGACTGTAAGGGAAAAATACCCAAGAGCTGTTTTGCGCTGTCTCCTCCCTGGCCAGGCAGCATGAGGTAGAGGGTTTGCTCAGCCCCAGGCAAATGTCACCATTAGCTAACACCTTTTTGCAGCTATTTCCCCCCACACCTTGCAGGCTGAGGAGCTGGAGGGTTTGCTCCTGGGCTTGCAACGGGTCTGGTGCCCGTGGTGCCACCAGGCTGAGGTCATGCTGGCTTGGAAACTTTGCGTAAGCCCAACCCGACCCATGCACATGGCAACACTGACGCGGCTTGAGGGAAGGCTTCAAATTTAAAGCAGAATGTTTTTTCACTACTCTGCTGTCCCCATAGCAAGGCTCTTATTCTAGCATGAACACTTCCTCATAACCAAAACTTCCTCCTTGCCTCCTTTCGGGCGAGAAGCGGCAGCGGGAGACATGTGCCAGGAGCCGGGCTGCACGGTGAGTGGGTCTGAAGCCATCACAGCTCTGGTAGCACCGGGCCCCATTGCCGTGACCGAGGCTGGCAGGTATGTGCCTGTTTGCCTTGGCCGCCCCAGCCGCCCGCCTCACGCCTGAGCGGGTCTCTGCTTAAGCAGCCAGCGCTGCCTCGCTCTGCCTGCACTCTGCCCACTTTCTGCCCACCCTGCAGGGCCATGGCTTCTTGCACGGGGATCCTCCTGGGGAGAAACCACCTCTGCACTTCCCTCTGCTGAGCTTGCAGAGCCAGCAAGAGCCTTTAATTTTTTCCAACAGTGGTCTTTGCCGTGTGTGCGCGGAGGGCTGGAGGGTTGTGGGAATTGCTGTCATCCCTGCGGCATCATCACTGGAGCAATGAGGTGCAAGTTAAGTGACTTGCCCAGGGCCACCTGGGACATCTGTGCCATTGGACACCTGAGCTCCACTTGCAGCCTCACCACCAGCAGCTTTAATGATCGGTTTCTCCTGTTCCCCCATGTGGAAATCTGTGGCTGGTGACATGCCTGTGATATTTATGAGGCACTGGGCTGTGGCTCCAGGCTGTGGTGGTGGGTGGACACAACAGCACGGGTGAGCAGGCACCCACCCAGCACAGAATTGGGTGTCCCAGCACTTTTTCCCTGCCAGACGCCCACAGGCTGTGGCACATTAGTCTGACACTGGCCCTGGCTTAAAAAACAAGCTCATCCCAGCCTTGCGGGGTGACCTGGGCCGCTGTTTTGGGGACAATGGGGACAGACCTGCTGCGGTGTGGGAGAAGCAGCGCAATCCTGGTGGGCTCTGCAGGGAGCATGGAGCAATCCTGCTCCTGGAAAAGGACCTGGGGGAGCCCTGCTGCTCTCTCCCACCCTGTGCTGACCAGGATCCCAAAACCAGACTTACCAATGCGTCTCCTTCCCAGCCTTAGTCTCCGTTCCGCGCTGCGTGAGCTCCAGGCCCAGCCGCTGTGCGTGGCAGGGGCATGCTGCGGGGTGACACAGGACCTCGCCGGGTGCAGAGCTGAGGGTGCAACAGGGATGGTGGCTGCACAGCACAGCCAAAACAGGAAAGTCTGCTTTGCCAGCCCAGGAACCAGGCGGCCCCAGCAGCTCCGTTGGCCCCACCTCGCCACTGACCCAAGTGGTGCTCACGCAGCCGAAAAGCCAGCGGGGAACTCCCTGCCGGACCAGGAAGCAAAACCTGCCCTCCTGCCTGCGAGAAGCCGGCAGGCATCGCTGCCTGGCTCTGTGCCCTGGCAAATTCCCTTCTTCAAGTTATCCCTGTAGTGATGCTTGGCTGGACCATGTGGCTGCAGGCATCTATCACAAGGAGACGGACGCTTGCAAGGGGATGGGTGCATGGCTGCATCCGTCCCTGGTGAGCCCTGCACTTGGGGAGCCCAGCTCGTTGGCCCACAGTGGCATGCAGTGGTTTAATGCACCATGCGAGGGCTTGGGAAATGCATGCAGCAGTGGGGATGAACAGGGATGCTCTGCTCCAACACGGCAGGGAGTACAGACGGGGTGAGGGGATGCTACTTGAGAGCAGCACCAGGCAAATGGCCAGGAGAGATTTCACCGGCATCCCTGTCACATTAAATTTATGCTTGCACACTTTTTCCCTTGCTGCCAATTCAGCAAAGTCAGCCCAAAACCTGCCTTCCCACCGCAGAAATTTGGGGGGGTGCTGGAAGCAGGGAGCAATACCGCCGGTGCACGATGGCTGACATGGACATGGGAGGAGAGGCCCCAGAAACCAGACCTGTCCCAGCTCTGCCTGCCAACCCTGGCTTGCTGGTCCTGCTGGATTTTCACATGGCCACCAAGACGTTGCCACACGAGGCACTGGGCCACGGGAGAGATGCCTGGGCTGCCTCTTGACCACCTAAAGCCTGGCGCCGCTCGCAAGCGCCCTGCACTCCTGCTGCTCAGAGAAGCATCACCTCCAGGAGCAGGAGATGCTATGGGAATGATGCTGCAGCAAACCTCTTGGGAGGAAATATAGATGCCAAAAAACTTTTTGCTCTAAACTGGCAGTCCCAGAGGAAGCACAGGATAAATGCATAAGGGGGACAGGGGGAAAGGGAACGTGCCCAATAAAATCGGTCAGGGAAAGGGGGCTTGCATATGCATGCTAAAACCTGAGCGTATCAGTAGCCTTTTCAACAGGCTGTTCGCTAGAGACAAGCATCTTGGTGAAGCCAAGGTGCACAGGACCCCAGCCTGCACTTTGGGAGGAGATTTGGTGATGCCAGTGATAACCTGGTGCCATACAGGGGGACAGCTGCTTGGCTTTAATGCAGGTGAGTTTGGTCTCCTTTGGCAGGAGCCAGGCTGGGGAGGCTGCTGACATGGGCCATCTTTCAGCAGTGGGGCAGGGACATGCCCCGGCTGGGCAAGGGGAAAGCTGCAGATGGCAGCCGCCCCTCTGTGTCAGCTCTCCCTCACCACCACCACCACCCCCCTTCTCACTCTCGGACAGAAAGGGGTGTTGAAATACCCTGGCAGCATGAGCCTTGCAGGGCTGGGTGCTGCACAGCCTGTCCAGGGGAGCAAGGTCCCAGCCCTGCGGTGCATAACAGGCAGCCTCCAGAAAAGAAGGGAAGAGGGATCCAAAACCATGACAGTAAAATTGCAAATGTGGCCAGACCCCCACTGCACCCTGCCATGCTCCACACCAGCCCTCCTCCCTGGCTCAGCTCCCTGCATCCGCCTGCGTACTCTGCAAGCCGCTTTTGAACGGGTACCCCTATATTTTTGGTCAAACCCACAACCGTTATGTATTCAAGGGCCGGGAAATGAGAGGTCTGGATGCACGCTATAAATACCCCCACTACAGAAATAGACATCGCCGCAGCGCTCGTGGGCCTCAGAGTGGTGACTGAGCACAAGCTCTGAGGTAGCCTGAAAAGCATGACTGGGGCTGAGCCCCTTCTCTGTGAGCGTGGCCATGGCCAGGCCCAGGCTGCCGTGAGCCGCCTGTGCGGCGCCAGCTGGGAAATGCAGTCTTGGCCCGGGCACGATGCCAATCCAGCAGGCTGCCTACAAATCCCAGCACGCCGGGGAGCGGAGCTGCACCCCAGTCTGGCTCCTGCCTGCTTCCTGCCAGCACAGGGAAGGGGGAAATATAAACAGCAGCATCTCGGGCAAAGTTTGGATGCTGGCGCTGGACAGGCTGCGCCGGGGAGCAGAGGCAGCGCTCGCGGTGAGTTTGGGCTTTTCCCTCTAGCAAAAACGCTGGTGGTGCGCAGTGGGGTCATAGCTGCTCCGTGCTACGCAGCCGTAGGGTGAGCTGCGGGGACCAGCAAGCATCCATCTGAAAGGCTCTCCTGCGCGTCTGGCATTGTGTGCATGGGGGGGTGCTCGGAGCGGAGATGTGTGTATGTGCACATACGTGTGTCTGTACGTAAGCAATACTGCAGTTGTTAGCGGCAGGTAGATGGAAAGGGAAAGCCGGGGGGGGGTTGCAGCACTTGGGAGGGCAGAGCAGAAATTGGAGGTGATGTTCTCCCTCCAGGAAGGGCTGCTCAGCTTCGTCGTCTCCTCTCATTTCGTTTTCACTTTTAGAAAAGTGCTTGGCTGAAATGCAGTCAGAGGACAGCTTCTCCCTGCTCAGCAGACAAGGGCTGGTTTTTGCCACCCTCTGCCCGGCTCTGTGGGAGGAGACCCCTTCCCAGCATGGGTTACGGGTGGAAGAAGCAGAGAGGTGCTCAGCATCTCCTGGCTTTCCAGGCACCCCCTGGCTGGGGAAGCAGCCCTGCTGGCAGGGCTTTCCATCCCGGGGGCATCTGGGGATGCATATGCAAGCATCATACCCCCATGGCAAGGCTCTGGCTCTCAGGGCTGGTACCAGCCAAGTGCATTTCCTACCAGCTCAGGCAACACTGAATAATAAGAATAAATTAAAGAAAATCAGGGCAAAAGAAAGGTCTCTCTGGAGACCCTGACTTGCCCTTCACACTGCATGCTGGCTTTGATGTATGCTTGCACAGATCCCCAACCCAGTAATTAGGTAGGGCATGAACTGGTAAAAGAGGTTTTAACCCACCCCCCGCCATTCCCAGCATGTCTGTGAAGAGACATCATTGCTGCTTCTGCTCTCCAGAGAAACCCCCCAGCATACCTGTAGGAGCTGCTGGGCAGAAACAATCCCCATGGGATGCCCCTTGGTGGGAATGGGAACAGATCCCATCCCATGGGCTGAATCCTAAGAGTTCACTTCTAACACTGACTAGTGCATAGAAATGAAGTGTAAAACATGGGGGTTACAGAAACCACAGGACCTGGGTGTACAAAAATAAATGTGATTTTTTATTCAGCTGCTAGGCACAGGCAGACCATGTAACCCCCTGTGACTTTCATCTGCCAGACCTGGGTTAGCACAGCCTGCGCCGAGACCTTTAGTGTAGGGGCTGGCTGGCTCACAGGGCTGTGGAGGGGCAGACCAGCCCCATCAGCAGGATCCCATCCTGCCCCCAAGCCCTCACCACACATCTCTACTTACTCAGGCCTTTTGCAGCTGCGAGTTGCTCACACAGTGAACTTGCTTATTTCTGGATACAAATTCCCCATGCAAATAAAAAAAAAGTAGCAAGAAAGGCAATAAGGATGCAAACTAGACACCTTCCCATAAGATCTGACCTAATTTGGATTTTTAGTTCCAATCGATCTCCAAGCCCTAGTTAAGGTGTGTAAAGAGATTTATTTTGCTGGAAAGAGCTTCACAACTGCTTTCAGCAGTTCCCCCCAGAGGAAAATACTCTTGGGAGGTGGGGGGAACCCAAACCAATGATCTGTGATTGAAAAGCCACTTCATCATATTTAATCAGAACTATTACACCAGGCTTTCTCAGAGCAGAGCTGTTGTCAGCAGAAACAGGTTCGTTTGGGTTGCTCCACTTGGTGGGTAGAATGTCCCCTTTTCTTTCCACACTTCCCTCTCTCTAGATTGGCTGTATTACAATGCATCAGTTTAATTGTATATTTTCTCTTTGAGGCTGAAAGTCGAAGATGGCAGAGGCTGAAAGCACAGTCATAAACACTGATGTGAAACAGGTAAAAGGTTGTTCATTACAAAACACGCATCCTGTATTTCCAAAGCAAGTTTTGAAATGCTGCCGCAGAATAGGACACACCACAGCCCAAAGCTGTTGTGGCCTGAATTGCTTGTGCCTAGGTTTTGGCAGAAGTGGCCTGCCCCAGGGCTGCTGGCCACCTGGTCCCAGTGAGGTCCATGTGATTTCCCCATGGGAAGAGGTTGCAAGACTGAACCTCCAGTTGCATGGACAGGACGGGTACATTTTCTCACACTTAAATTTTGAAGCAGCCAGGGAGAAAGCAGCAGCTTCTGTACATATATAAAGACTCTATTATACTCTCCAGAACAGATACAAATGAAGGGTAAAACCACCAGTATGTGCAGAGAAACACAGCAGTGCCCAGCTCAGCACAAACAGGCGACTATGGCTGTGCTGTGCCCACAAACATCAAAATTATGAAGCAATACCTTCTGGCATGTGCTGTCCTCAGAGTACATGGCACTTACCAGACAGGTTAGGGTTTCACAACTGCCTGCCCCATCCTTGGTGGCCTGAAAATGAAGATTGGGTTTGGTACCTCTTCTCCAAAGGCCCTCTGGCATCAGGAACCATGACGCATGCGCGATGCCTCCAACACCCAACCTCACCACCCTGGTCAGGGAAGCTCTGTGTCCCCCTGCTCACCCCACATCCCCAAGCTCCTTCTTTGCTGTCTCCTAACCCCTCTTTCCTCCCTGTCCTGCAGAAAGACCCCAGTGAGGCACTGGTCATTGCGGTGACCACCAGAGCCATCTTCAACCTGGAGGAGGAGCACAAGCTCTACCTGGAGAAGGGCAAGGAGGAGTACACAAGGCACCAGCAGGCCAACCAGGACAAGCCCCTACCACCGGGCACAGCCTTCGCCTTCATCCAGGTGAGACCCACACCTGGCCAGGAGCACATGCAGACACTCACAGGATGGGGTGAAAGCTCAGCTTTCCCAGCTTTAAGTCTCAAGTCCCGTCATGGGGTGCAGATATGCCTGTCCTAGCCTCTTGGCCTCGTTGCAGGGCATCGAGACCTGTGTTCCTCACCAGTCCCACGTGTCCACCTCCCCCCTGGTGGGTATCCTGCTCCCTGCCCTCCTGGTGATGGCTTTTGCAACACAGGTGCTCTGCCTGGCTCTCCATAACATAGCCTTGCCATAGCTGACAGATGCAGCACAAACCACTAACCTTAACTGCAAAAGAGCCCCAGCAAAGCCATCGCAGTCATGCCCTTACAAAACAGTCTCATCTTCTCCTCCCAGGCAGCACAGTATGTGAACAAGAAGATCCTGGAGAGCAACCCAGCAGAGAAGGACCTCTTCGACATCCTGGTGCTCTCCAACAACAGCCCAGAGAGTGGCACGCGCATCATCAACAGCGCGAAGCACTATGGTAAGGGGGCCCCCATCCCCAGGGGTGTCTGCTTCCCCCTGGGAGGCTGCAAAGCAGATAAGGCACCACAGTGGAGCATCGGTGGCAAATACATAGCCGGGGACACAAGGGGAAGGGGTTATTTTGGAAACAAGCCCAATTCCTGCCTGGCCCACGCAGCTTGCCCAGGGTGCCGGAGCACACCCAGCATACAGGCTCCTTGGCAGAGCCCAGCTCCCTTCAGCCATATCCTTTGTACCATGGGGTCTGGCAGCATTTTGCACAGCCTAGGCATCCTCAGGCAGCTACTAAAAAGCAGAGTTCTTAAGGAAAAAAAAAAAACAACCACTAAATCCCACAGTACTGTCAGGAAGGCTCATTTAAGGGAGGGATGAAGGGAATATTTAAACTGCTCTCCACAGTTTTGTAGGAGCAACAGTGCAAGAAGATGCAGCAAGAACATGTGTGTGTTCCCCACACAGCACTCAGTGATTAATTGCCCCAAGCTCTGCAGCAAAGCATGCCGAGAACCCGGGGAGGGAAGGGGGTGGCTGTGAGGAGAATGTTGCCCCATAACAGACTTTGCTCACATTCCCTGACCCAAAGGCCTGGAGATCTCAAAGTTCTGCTTCGTCAGCGACGAGGACTCAACGCAGTACCTGAAGTCCCACAGGGTCAAGCTCTTCCTTTCGGCTGACAGGACAGATGTCTGCAATGCCCTCCAGAGAGGTGTGTTGTCCCCTCCATCCCATGTCCCCAAACCCACCACACTTTTCCCAAGCAGCTCAGTACTAAGAGGCAACAGCAAAGCCCATGCTTCCACAGGGGCAAGGGGGTGTATGGCACATTGATTACCAGTACAGTCCTGAAAAATTCAGTCTCTTCTTCTGTCCCCAACAGTAGCCTTGCAAACACACCAGGGTTTCTCAGATGTCTTCACAAGTCACCAAGGGCTTTATGTATAATTCTGGCCATAGGTCTGCCATGGGCTACTCATGCCCTGCTTGATATTTAAGCCTTTCTAACCAAAGATGCTGCTTGTTGCTGCTCCCTGGATCAATGAGAGTGCAACGCTGGGTTTTGTAAGGATGCTACAGAAAATTGCTTTCTTGGTACGTGCAGAGTTACCATGTGATCAGCGATAGATGTAAGCACATGCTTGACCTGGATCAGAGTGAGTGCAGTTGCCCCAACAGCTCTAATGGGATTAATCGCCTCCTTATTAATTTGCTGGGGTATGAGCACATCAGCTGGCCAAAGTCCTTCAAGGTCAGGAGCAAGCCATCTGCAGCCTGGGCTTTCCTTCGCTACACAGCACATTCCTTGAGCCTCCTTGAAGAGCATCATTGCTCTGATAACTCTCTCTCATCTGGGGTCCTTGGTCCATGGATGAGGGCGGGCGGGGAGCAGCCTGTAGGAAGGGGCCTGTAATTAAGCCAATTACCACAATCAAGTGAAGGTGCCAGTCCCTATTACTCACAGCACAGAGTGCTAAATCTGGGCATTAAGGCCAGGCTTGGCAGGGTGAGTGAGCACCAGGAGGAGGGCTGCTCACGCCCACACAACCACCCATCATCTCTTTGCTGACCGAATATCTCTCCAGAGATCAGTGTCTGATCAGCAGTGCTGTCTTGTCCATCCCCATCCCCTCAGGGGGGTAACATAGCCCTAGAAAGGCTGGGCTAACCTCCCCACAGAAAGACCCCTGGCTTGGAGACCCCAATGTTTGTGCTGTGGGACAGGGCCATGGCAGATGTGCAGGAAGGAGCTGGCCATGAACCAGCTGCCCCCAGAAGGGGCTGCCCCTCCTGAGCCCCACATCGCTCTCTCTCACAGGGGTCTCATCAGCGCTCGTCTTCCAGCAGGAGGTGCATGCCCCCAGCACCCCGCTTCGTGTGGTGTTCGATGGGGACGCTGTGCTCTTCTCTGACGAGACAGACCAGGTCTTCCGGGACCAAGGGCTGGAAGGGGCAGTGGAGTATGAGCGGGCAATGGAGGCCGTGCCCATGGGAGAGGTGAGCAAGCCACCCCACTTTGATGGGCCTCCACAGGTTCTGCACGCACCGTGAGCGTCTCTGCCACTAGGGCTTTGCCATGAGTAGCCAAAAAAGCACAAATCCTTACAGGATCCCTTTGCATGCACCACTCAGTTCCTGGTGTGGGCCCAATCTGCAGTCCCACTGGAGATGGATCTGGCTTGATGTCTCCTATAAGCGAGCATCAGCTCCTAAATACCCAGGGTGGTGGATTTGTAGGCCTGGACCTCTTGCTGTGCAAGTCCCTGTGGGACTCAGACCCAGAGGCTCTGCTTGCTGGGACATACCTTCCTGGTCATTTTGGGATTAGGATGAGCTCCACAATTCTTACCTTCCTCCCAGTCTCCCCAGTGTGCAGCAACAGTCCCAGCACTGCCCAGTCCTGCATCAAACAGGTGTCCCTATGCTCTGCAGAGCCCTGAGAAACCTGGAAGAGGAACAAGTGTCTTGTACAGGAAGAGAAGATGTCCCCTTATTTCCCACTCACTGCCAAGTGTCTTGCTGTGCTTCCAGGGCCCCCTGAAGGCTTTTGCCATGCACCTTGGGAAGATGCGCAAGAAGTTCAGCCAGGAAAAATCCCCCATCCGCACCTACCTGGTGACTGCCCGCAGTGGCCGGGACATGGGCATCCGAGCCATCAAGACACTCCGGGAGTGGGGTCTGGCCATTGATGAGGCTTTCTTCATGGACGGGGCTCCCAAGGGCCCCATCCTTGCCCAGATCCAGCCCCACATTTTCTTTGATGACGGCCTTCATAACATCCAGGGGGCTCAAGACGTGGGCGTACCCTCTGCCTGGGTCCCTTCCTGCTGCTGATGGGCTGCAGGCCAGCAGACCTCCCTCCCAGGAGCACAGGAGACCAGGCCAGTTGAAGGCAAGCCTTCTGGTGGAGAGGGAAGGAATTCCTAACCTGCAGCAAGCAAGCCTCAGGGAAAGGGTGCAAGAGCATTGCATGAGAGCACAGACTACCAGGCAAGACTTGATGTTCATTTCTGCTCCTGATAGGTCCTTTAGGTCTTATGATAAAGCCCCAAAAAATACAGCTATTCCAGAAAGGAAGGACACCTTTGCTGTGACACTGAGGACTATCACCTACATAGCCAGCAGGACCTGGGGACTTCTCTCTTCTGCAGAGAAATAAATGAAGCTATTGCCCCATACATGAGCTAAAGGAAGCATGAAACCATGCACTAGAAATGCTAGCTTTGGCTGTGCTCAGACAGCGTGCAAGATTTATTCCTGGGACCTCTGCCCAAAGGAAGCCCTCAAGACCCTGCCTCACCAGACACACTCAGATTGACTTCCTGAGGAGACTGATGTGCTAGCAAGTCCTTCAGGCACCTCCAGCCAAACTCAGCAGAGGGAGAAATATTTCAAAGCTGTAACAGACCTACAGACTTTCTAGAAATGGGTGACCAGGCTGAAGCAAGCCCAAGCTGCTCCCATTTATGGAAGAGTTTATAGCAGAAGTCACTTTTCAACCGGCATGCAGGCTGCTCACAGAGACCCAGACCTGTGGGATGCTCAACTCCTGGAGCTACAGGAGATGGGCCAGGGACAACGCTTCAACCCAGGTCTGAGATCCACCTGTGAGACAGAGCTGCCACATAACTCCAATGTCCCACCAGGAGAGGGCACTGGAGATGGGCTGGTTACAGGACAAGCCACACAGGTGCCAGGGCTATAGGTCAGCACCCCAGGAGCCAGAACACAACCAGGGGCCCTAGGCCTGAGCTTAAATGGGTCTCCAGGGCTGTGGGCAGAGGGTGTGGGTGGGGGTCCCAGGTGTGGCTGTTCAGGGCAGGTGAGGTCCATGGGTGTGCTCAGGAGCCTGCCTGGTACCAAGCCACCAGCTGTGCAGGGATGCCTCTTCTCCAGCAGTTTGGACTCTGCTCCTAATTTTCCTGAGGAGCAAGCAGCCCCCCAGGATTCACTTGCAGGTTTCTTTCCCCAGGGCTGGATATGAGCCGTTGCCACTAGAGGCCACTGTGCTGCCTGGGGATACAACACCCCGAAAACCGCAGGAGCTCCCCAAAGCCATTTCATAATAAAATACAAACTGGCTGCTCAGGGCAGTGCCAGCTTAGTGGCAGCGGGATTATGGACAGAAGAGATAAAGATGGTGGTGGCTTAGGTTTTTTAATCTCAGTGTAATCGGAAAGTAATTTTTTTTTAAAAAAAACAGCTTCACAAGCATCGCTCTCACCAATGCCTTGTTCCCCCGATAAATAAATAAATGAGCATCCCTGTGTGAGTGCTTGTCCCTCATGCCGTGTTCAGTGGCATGGGAGGAGGGCTGAGGTAACTCTGTGCTCTTTTACAGATATTTGGTTCCTTTATCCAGTCTTACATGTGCACATTGAGCTGGGTTCAATACATAAGAAACCTTCAGTGGACTTTGGATCAGTTCACTGCCAAGCTTCTGGCACCCCCAAACCTGTGCCCTTCTGCTACCCTGGGCTTGGGGGCTCTGCAAATCTCACCCAGCCAAGGGGAGCTGCTGGCCCCACTGTGCCACTGGCATGGGTCCTGTCCCTGCCGCCGTGGCCACCATGCAGGGCCAAACTCAGGGCTGTCAGGGCAGAGCAGGGCAGGCTTACTCATGCGCAGGGCTTTGTGAGGAAGCCGTCTCCAAAGATACAAAGCCCAGCAAGGTTTTGGCACCGGCAGTCTGGCCCCTGGCCTTTTCACTCAGTCCAGATGCTGAAATTAGATGTCTCCAGGTACCAACATCAACAACATCAGCTACTCATCATTCACTAATAATGCTAAGCACCCGTCACCCTCAGTCACTGAGCAAACATTAATTACAGGATGCTCAAAACATGCCCGGTGAGCAGGTACAGATGTTCGTCCCACTTTTATGCAGGTCAGATACCACCAGGTTTGACGCGGGGATCCAAGCATGCATGTCCAGTCCTGCTCACCATGCACAGCCACCTGCTTCAGTGGCAGCTGGCAGCGGGGACACGGACACAGTGGTGGTGGCAGTGGTGGTGGTCCCAGACATCCTCCACCACTCTGACCCACCATCTTTGCCAATGCCTGGACAGCACCAGCAGGAGCTTGGTCAACACCTTGGCCGAGGGGGAATTAGCTGAGTCAAGGGTGGTGGGGACAGGCCCACGTGAGTCTTCGCAGACCATGAGCTGCTGAGGCAGGGGGAAAGTGCCACGTGCCTTCCTCCAGCACTGTCAGCACAGCAGGGGATGACAGGGCAAAATGTGCCCAAAATGGGAAAAAAAGGAAGGAAACTCAGGGTTTGCAGGGTTGCGTCATATGGGGCTAAGTGCAGCTGCTTTGAGCCATGGCTCAAAGGTGTAGTATCAAAACTGCCCTTTATTGCCCTGCTCCAAAGATGGAGCATCAAAAACACCCTCTGGCAAGGAGTGCTGCCGCTTCACCTGCTGCTGCAAAGGCAAACTTTTTTCTGTCTTGGAGGCATCTGTAATAAGATGGCTTTCTGTGGTATTTTGGTGACCCTCCTTCAAGGGGTTGCTGGTGCCCAGGGGTCTCCTGCTGCTGCTGCTACAGCCCAAAGAGGGTTTAGTTGCTGGGGCTGGTTGCAGGATACTTCTCTGATATCTGTCTCAGGTTTTGGGGGCCAGGGCAATGAAGGAGCAGGCCACGCCACCATGCCACCCACCAGGACATGCTCCCTTTGAGCTATGCTGGGTTTCATACTTTTCCACTCTGGGAAAAGAAATGAAAGGGTGCAAGGGGGGCTCTGAGGGCCTGCACTTGATTCTGGCCATTGCTCTTCAGCAACCCCGTGCCATCCCAGCCGAAGCTGGCACTGACCCACCACTGCTTGGGACAGCCTCATGACACCCTCCCGGTGGAGGGAGGGAAGCGGGCGATGCTCCACTCAGCAGCAGGCAGGCCGGCTTGCCTCCTCCACCAAGCCCGGCTCTGCCGGCAGTGCCGAACAAGCAACCCTTGTTTCAGGGGGGGCGCGTGACCCCAGGGATCGGAGGCTGTGGCTGGCTGGCCCCAAGGAGTTTGCAGGAGACCTTTGCCCAGGAGTGTGCCCTTAATCCCCCACTTACCGTATCAGTGAATTTAGGGCTGCAATGCTAAAAAAAAAAAAAACAAAAAAAAAAAAAAAAACAAAACCAACTTAGCACTAAGAGAGAGAAAGGAAGTTTTTAGGAAACGGTGGTACTGCAAGGAGGGAAGATTGGCAGGTATTTAGCTGCTAACAGACATCTGCATTGGCAGTGTCCGAGCAGTTCGGCTTTATTGACTCCTGGCTGCAGCGGGAGAGGATGCTGGAGGCTGCAGGAGCCAGGCACAGCTGCGGTGTCCACCAGGGATGCTCCCACACCTCCCTCCACCCGTAACCTACAATGACCTTCGACCACAAGCACGGGGCAATCATCTTCACATTTTTGACCTAACCCTAAGACACCCAGTGGCAGAGCTCCTTGGGAAACACTCAGGGGTTCCGAGCCAGGGAGGCTGAGATGCCAAGTCCTATGCTGCAAATAGTTATAAACAGGGTGTTTTCCATGCAGAAGCTCAGAGAGAGGGTGTGCAAAGCCGCATACTGTGTTTGCCAAAGTGCTTAAACACGGGTTCAAGATCTTAACCCCAGGCAGGCACACTGGAAAATGCTGGCTGCAGCAGCAAGTAAAGCTGGTGCTTAGGAGAAAGGTGACAATAAATAGGTGGGAATTAAGAGCCTTCATGGGCATATTCACACAGCAACAGCCACCCCAGGAGGTTGGGACTGATTCACCAAAGAGGAGCTGGGTGGTTGCTCCCACTCCAAGAAAACACATTGCAATTTTAAGACAATCCTTGGGTCGCCATGGAGTGTTGACCCTTGTCTTTCCAAGCCCACCCTCCTCCCAGGAACAGAAGGATCAATTGCTTTGGTGCTTTGTAACATGGAGAAGATGTAATTGCATAAATGATGGTCTTCTCAAGGTAGCTTTGGCTGGAAATTAAAGGAAATAATTAAACAGCATCTAGTGCTGGCAAAAAAAAATGAGATAGATGGCACATTTGGATGAGGCTGGAGGCACATCTCTGCATCAAGCATGCAGATCCCACCTGTGAGCTGATAGCCCCCACCCCAAGCTGGGCTCACCTGTCCCCAGGGACCATGGCAGGGATTGCTCAAGGCAGGCGAAGAGGTGAATCGGGTCCCCATGTTCCCCATCACATCCTGGCGTGGGAGGCGATGAATCGATGCCATCATTGCCACTTACCACCTCATCCCGTCAGCCGTCGGTCACGCTGCCTGGTGCCAGCACCTGCCAGGGTTGTTGTTGCCCATCCCCGGCAATTTCAGCCTGCTGCAAAATAACTCGGGTGAGGCAGACACCACGAGATCCCTGCCCCAAGGAGCAGACAGGGACAGCAGCCGGGGTGAGGCAGGTCCCCTCCTCCCCAAGATGGGTGCCAGGCGTGTCCCCAACCATGGGGGAGGATGCGCCGGGGATGCGGAAGGATGTCCTATGCTGAGCGGGGTCAGGCACAAGCAGGAGGCGTGGGGGCAGTGAGGATTTGGGCAGGGCCACGGAGTGCGTGGGATGCAGGGACAGGCGATGCCGAGTTTGGCAGCAGCCTGGTGAGGCACAGTAGTGTGTATGCATAAACCCTAGTGAAGACATCAGTGCATCTCACAGGCTTAAACACCATAACCATTTTGCTATATAAAGTCTTTTTAAAAAAAAAATAGCTAGGGAAAAGGCTGGAAGAGAAGGATCTGATGGAGAAGGTCCACTAGGGTGAAAGCACCCTGTGCTCAAAGCCTGCTGCAAATGGCCCTGATGGGGATGGAGCCACGCTCAGGGCTCCTGCCCATTATGACACCCAGCCGTGACACCTAGCCGCTGGCAAGCCACCCTCAGCTGCCACCACAATCAGGGTTTGCGGCGTGAGAGACACCAAGGGAACAATTACCACCCAGCCAAAGCCTTTTTGCAACTCCAGTTAGCATCTCCCCAAGGTCACTGAAGCCCATGCTGGCAGCCAAAAAATGTTTAAGCAAGCTACCCGCCAGCTCTGCCTGCAAACCAGCCCCAGCCGGCAACAACAGACCAGGGATTGCCACCACCCATGGTGCCCAGGACATCTCCCTCAGCGGGGAGTGCTCTCCCAGTGCTGGGACGTGGCAGCCAGAGTCTGGATGAGTCCCTTTGCTGTGCTGAGTACAACCCCTCCCCTGCTCCCACGTTTCACATCAGCCAGAGCTGTTACTAACGCACCTTCAGGTTTGCTTTTGCGGGTGTCACCCAGAAAGAGGGTGTAATTTGGGACGTGCTGGTGCCGCTGAAAAAACGCGCCCTCACCCTGAAAATTGTACACCAGTTTAGGAAACGGCGTTGGGAGTGGGCGAGGTCCTGGCACCGCGCCGGGAAAAATTTACCACCACTTCGCTCGGGGGCTCGGGGCTGGTGAATCAGGCTCTGCTAATTAGCTGCGTCCAGCAGCTTCACGCCGGCACCGGGACCTTGAGTTGGTGTCACGGTGTTTGCAACCAGACCTGCCCAGACTTGTGTGCCTGTAGGCTCTGCTTGGCTCAGGCTGAGGAATATTCTTCTTTTTTCCTTTAGAAACGAGCTGCAAAATCTTGAACTCATTGTTCTGAATTTGAAGAAAACGTTCATCCTCTAGAAATCCCACCCGCAGCTTTGCATTTAACATCTCTTGGACAAAAAGTAATTGGTGGTTTTGGACTGAGGCTTTCCTTGCCCTTTAGGCCATTGCAGTTCAGAGCATTGGCTACCACTGCAATAAATAAATAAATAAATAAACATGAATGAAAGGGCGAAGGCAAATGCACGGCCAAACATAAGGAGAAAGAGGCCACCATAGCATCCCTGCCAGAGAAACTAAGCAGCATCAGGTCCCTGGCCGTGTAGCAAAGGGCATATGGGACACCCCAGTGTCACCTGCGGAGGGGACCCCAGTCTCCCAGGGCTGTGGCTGGTGCACCTCCCCGGAGGAGCCGTTGGGGCTGAGTCATTCAGCCTCCTCTTGGGAATCCTCTCGGGCAGGGATCGTGGTTGCGAAAGTGTGGCCCGCTCCCAAGGGTGCGTCACCCCACACCCACGGCCATGGCCGCAGGGGACAGCACTCCGGCTCACCCCCGTAACCAGGGGAATGCAGGGGGCTGGGGAGACAGACCAGCAAGGAAAGGGCTTCATCCACCATGCTGAAAATAGCAAGGAGGGACAGGTCCCTCAGCCATCTCTCACACATCTCCACCTGCTCTGGATGCCTTGGCCGCAGCATTCCAGGTCTTGCTCCAAAACCAGGGAAAAATGCCTAAAACCCCACGTGCCCAGGCTCATGCCAGCCTATCTTTTGAAGATACCATCCAGCTCTCACGGTCCCAGCCTATAAATACCCAAATGTCCCACAGAGGTGCTGAGGGAGCCCGAACGCAGAAAATTCAGACCCCTTGCCAGGGCCACTGGTCCCCCAGCATGCAGGCACAGCGGTGGCAGCTCCAAAACCACCAGTGCCAAGGGCTGGAGACAACTTAAACACTCTGGGGATACCCCCCACCCCAGTCCCTTCCCATGCTGCAAGCACCCAGGAGAGGATCGTCATCATAACGTTCCCCGACACAGTCCCGTCCTCCCTTTTTCCCAATAAACCACTGGGAAGTGACTGAGCTTGGCAGTGGGATGGACATGTAAGTCACTTAGAGAAGGACATCTAAAAGCAGCAACCCTCTCGCATTGGTACGAGAGCAGCTCTTGATGCAGACGCAAGCCCTGCCACCATGAAGCCCGAGCAAAAGCTCACTCATAACAGCTTTCCTAACAGCAAAGCTTGCCCTTAATCCCTTGGGAATTAAAAAAAAAAAAAAGACACAGGCTGGGTCCAGGCTGCTTGACCCTGCTGAAAGACTTTGCTCTGCAGTGCGTGATGGTATGGGGCTAGCACAGCATCCCATCCTCACCAGCCCGTCCCTGCACGCCGGAGCCCGCTCCATAGCCACGGGATACTGGGAGAGACTGGCCAGACTGGAAACACTCTCGAAGGAGCTGCTGTAGGTGCCCCAGCCTGGGGGGCAGGGGCGGCTACAGTTTCCCGACCACTTCAAAGAGGAGGAAGGAGGGTTGGTACCTCGCCGGCTCCACCGTGGGCTCTGGGAGAGCCTGAAAGGGTGTAGGGAAGACCCGGGCCTGGCGTCAGGACTATCCGTGTTGTCTGCAAAGCACATTTGCAAAGGGGTTTAGAGCCCTTGGGGAGGGTGGGTTTGCTTGGGTGGGACAGTGGTTGGGTTAGGTTATGCCTGACCCGCTCCCGCCCGCCGGCACCCAGTGCTGGGGCTGCCGTACCTGGGGGGACAAGAGGAGGATACCCCTGAGCCAGAGCCCACGGCAAAGGGGATGCCTTCGGGGTCAGGCTACAGATGCTGGGGGACCCGCTGCGCCTTGGCCCCTTGCCCGAAAAGAGCCTGGCGGGGTTTTGCTGAGTCACGCGGTGCCGTGGGGCCGGGAGAGCACCCGGGGTTTTGCTGACTCAGGGTCAGTGCCGCTGGCCCTGACCACGCGCCCGCGGGGCAGGAGGGAAGCGGGGGCTGGCCGGCCTCCAGGGAGGCACCGCCGAGCCTGGCCGAAATAACGGGACCTGGCGGGCTCAGCCAGTGCCTCTGGCCATCACGCTGGAAAACCTCATCCTGGTGGGTGCCGTGTCCCATGGGGAGGCGGTGGGTTTCCCGATACATCCAGCTCAACCAAGGCACGGCAATTTGGACAGCTGGTGGGACCGGATGCAGCCCAGGGCAGATGTACCCCCTAAAAACACTCGTCACAGACCACAGTCGGGGGGTAGCGAGCACAGACCCCGGGGCAGTGGGATGCTGCCACAGGTGGCGGGAGGATGGAAGAGGCTCAGGGAGGGAGAGAGGTGTCAGTGACGCAACCCAGCGATTTTCCAGAAGCTGCATGAACAAGAAGGAGGCGGGCAAGGAACAAGGGCCCCACCACGAAGCCAGGGGTCCCCCACCCTAGCAGTGCCCAGTTCGTCCCACAGGCCGGTGCTCCCCCATCCCTGAGGCTGGGCACAAGCAGGAGCAGAACACAAACACCCCTATCCCTCAGGACTTGGAAGGGAACTCATCTGTAAATCCGATTTTATTTATATTTTTTTTCCCCCGTTGGTCTCGTGGCTCTGTAAGAGCTCGGTCGGGGCAAACTGGCCAGAGATTAGCTCCGTCCGCCACCTCCCAAGCCAGCGGGGTGGCACCTTTGAGCCCTGCAGCAACACCCTGGGGGTGGCAAAGAGTCCGTCCCGGTGCTCCCGGATGCTCGGCCCGGCATCCTGTGGGGGGAACACAGGGTCTGCTGGTGGCCAGTGGCCCCCTGAGCTCAGACCAAGCACCAGCATCATCCTCGATGGCTGTAGGTGGCACTTTGAGGGGGAGAACATCTGACTTGGCACCCCCCTCGGCCCCTCCCAACCAAGCTATGGTCCGGGATAAGCCCATCTCCCCTCTAAAACCCTCAGCCCCAGAGACGAGTCCCCCCCCCAAACTGGGGTTGTCCTGGGGCCAGGGAGAAGCATGGGGCTGGGGGGCAGCCATGGCCCCCCCCGGCCGGAGGGGGTGCAGACATCCCGATGGGCCCAACTGCAAAATTAAACCCCACTGGTGAACAGCGGGTGAGTGGCCGAGGTCCTCGAGCAGACGTGGGC